>CM061040.1:57872346-57903162 GCA_030762985.1 Adelphocoris suturalis | reverse complement strand
TCATCGTAGAACGTCGAAATTTTATAAGGGACCTCTCTGGGACAACCAAGAAACCGAATGACCTTACGGGCTCCATCATAATCAGCTGAGTGTGGTAAAAGTTATGTCGTCCATCTGATCACAGTAACGAAATTTGAGCCTCTCTAGAACATGAAGGGACGAATGAAATGACGGGCTCCACCCTGAGCTCCATCTGAACGATCCGAAAAGTTGGTTCTGCTTACGCAAACTTTGTGTTTTTTTTACTCTCATTTTCACACAGCACAAAGCGTACTAAAAATGTAGTTTTTTCAGTGTTTTTCCTGGTTGGTGTTGCGAATACCAATAAATTAACATCATTACGTGTTTCAGAATTAAATATACCCCATAATCATCAGCACTTTTTGTGAATATCGAAAAACCCCAAAATCATGTACCATGTTTGCTAAAATCATATTGCTCTCCAAATTTTAAGTGATGGACAATTTTTCTTGGGGGTTTTGCCAGGTTTGCTCACATCCCTGTCCCGCGTGAACCCTCACCTAGGCTGACTGATTCAGTAATAATAAACCATTGTGTAGTAGTTTTTTGTAGCGTTTTATAGTAGTGAGATAAGTCATAAATATTATAGTTATGAAACAATCCTAGTTGATATACCTATGACTAGTTGATAATTTAATGATTTTTGGCTCCCAAATGTTTGTTTGTAGAGTTTCTAATGTTGGATTTTATTTTCAGGTAAGTGAACCCCCCTGTTTGTTCAGTGTTCCAACTGATACTTGTATTCTGGATTGAAGTAGGTAAGTAAACGGTTATGAATGTAGTACTTGATCCGTGACCGTCATAATATATTTTTAAATTTCCTATTGAAAGGTCATTTGAGTGAAGTTTTGAGCATCGACTCTTTTTAAAAGCAGTTGGGAAATGGCTAACAATAATATCAACGTGCTGTAGTAGCTTTGTTGGAACATGATTGAAACGTTGATTACAATTCCTCTCTCTACAGGGCTATTCTTCGGGTGAATAGTCAATCTAATATCCCAGGTCGAAAACTGATTTCGAAATTCAATCAATTCATTTCAAAGGAAATGACTGGTTTCATTATTCGTTTATTATTTACTATAATGAACCTTTGTAATCAATCAAGGACATTTTTTTTCAACCCTCCTCAAAATTTGTTGATTTACGTTTAAAGATGCGTAGAATCCGAAAACCGGGGAGAAAAAAATAGAAATAAAATAAAATCAATAAATAAAATATAAGCCTGCCTGCCGTGTAACTGCCCTTTTTTCTGAAACTCTGGATGCAAGGGTAGCATTCACTAACTGAAATGTTGAAGAACCAAGATCTTGAAAACTTTCAAAGTAACAGTAATGATTTTTTGGTTGTCATTGATATATATTATTCCAAAGAATCGAATAAAACCATTCGGAAAGCTGAACGTTAATTCGTTTGCTCTCTCCAAGGGATGGAACTTCGAAAAAAAAAAAAAAGAAAAAAGAATGTTAGGTAGCGATTAGGAAAGACAAACATCTACTAGCCAAATATCTAAATTATACTGCAATAAACATTTAAAAAGGAATTAGTCAAATCGGTCTAGCGACGACAAGCACATATTCTTCTCTGTTATTATTCAGGCGAAAATGTCGGGAGGCGTTTTTTGTTTTTATCACTGGCATATTCACTTGTCAGTTTCTAAATTTTCTCTAACTTGGAACCTAATAAAATTGAAGTGTACGTAGTCTACAGTCCATAGTTTCGACTTTTCATCGCATAAACCCATCTAAGCCTCCCCTGGGTCGAAATAAGTTACTCATTTTGCCCCCGCCCCCAGAAACGGTTGAGTACATGTTGTTGACTCTTTCATGTATAACCCAAAGAATGTGATTGGAAACCATGAATATTATCTTCTGCGATTTCGGAGTCATTGCTATAGCTTAATTAATTTCGAGCAGCTCTTTGACAGCAAACTCTTATTGGCCACCTATATCCAAATTATATTACATATTATATACAAATTATTACATACAAATTATATACATTTGCAGGTCCTAAACCACCAGTCCCCCATCAACCAGAGTGGCCCCCATATGAAAATTTGAAATTTCCCTGCCATTTCCCTGACTTTTCCCTGACCAAACTTCAGATTTCCCTGCCAAAAAATATCAAAATCGAATACTGTTTTTTGTCATTTCTACGAATTTTCAAAGAAAAGTTGAGCTATTTAGATGGCTTCAAAATTTCAAAACTGGGAGGAAGGGGGCGGGGACCCCCTACGTTTCCATTTCGTACATAAAAAGATACAATCCTAGATTTTAACGTCGGAATATATATATATATAAATATATATATATATATATATATATATATATATATATATAATATATATATATATATATATATATATAGGGTGTATTCCCAGAAACTCTCTTAAAATACGGCAATCCGTTCCTTCTTGGCAAAAGACAGGTCGAGTTCGTTGGCTAGCCCGATCGCTAAATTTCAAATTTGCAATCTAAAGTGTCTCCAAAAATTCTTAAAAAATCAGTTTTTTGACAATAGGGCATGTGGGGTGTCACAGTCGAAGTATTTTTTCAGCGCTGATTCGATTGTTATGAATACAAACTAGTTAATGGGACTCTCAATGGATCAGTCCACTACTCTGCTTGGCATGCTCCCTAGTTCAATACTCAGTTGATTGTTCCCACACATGGTTTACTACTAAGTTATGTAGTAACCGAGAGCCAAAGACATATCGATGTCACAATGCATCTGCGTGTTACTCTTTGAACAGTTTAACCTCCACTCTTCATAATTATTTTTGACATCCGGATAACCCACCTATGAAATAATATGTAGTATGATAAAGTGGACTGTAGAAGTTCGATTCTATAGGAGTTAGAATATACCTAAGAACGCTGCTTATTACACAAAGCTTTCATTAAAAAAATTCCCTAACATCTCATGGTTTTTGAAAAATTCCCTGACATTTTAACGACTTTTCCCGAAGCTAAGAATTCCCTGACAATTCCAGGTTTTCCCTGACTTTTCCAGTTGGGGGCCACCCTGATTAACTTACAGTGCTGTGGGAAATATGACTATAGATGTTCAAGTCGATTTTACACTTAGTGCTTTTTAAACTCCAATTTATTATTTTGTTAATGTGAGGCATATGCTATATTGCTTGTGATAAACTTAACTTAATGTCGGAGTGCCAAAGTTAAATTCTTAATTATTATGAACCTTGATATTTGGCACTTAAACTTTTTGAGCCATTTCGTTCGTGTGAACTTGGTGATGATGTATGACGCAACAGTTACTAAATATTTGTGCAAGTCGCTTCTACTTTCAGAAATCTACTGCGGATAGACTAAAATATAAATCATTGATGCTCCCGATTTCGCATGATCCAAAAAAGCCTCGTGAATATTCCAGACCGACAGCAGATGAAGGGAATCGCGTGGAGTCTCCCATCAACGCGAAACAATAGCTTCAACTTTGGTATGCTGGCGATGAATTATTAGGAGCGTCATAAGAAAATTATTTTCATTCTCTATGATGTACCTCCCGCCTCCCCCGTTGTGCCATTTATATATAAATAATGGCGAAGAAAGGTCTTCTTCATGTCCCTCAAACATCGTTTCCATGGAAATCCATTTAAAAAATCATGTGGTTTTTGCGGATTCTGACGTTATTACTGTGATTATTTCTGAAGGAAGAACAACTTAATCTTTCAAAATTCCCTTGGGTGCCCATCAGCTCAATTCATTTCCCAGGTATCACGTAAAACATAATGGTTAGCATTCAATATTTTAGATATGTCTTTACGCGACTCTGTTAATATCGTGTGCAGTGGCGATGTATTGTAGGGGGAAACGCACTGATTCGCTATGGTAAATAGAGATTTACTCTGATTGAATTGAGATAGTCAGATTATTGGTTAAATTTCATGAAACGTCTTTTGTCCGCTCCTGAGTCCGGTACAATTGGAATCAGATTATCTTCAGAAGTCACAAGAGTGGAAGATTTTATCCGAGCCCAGGGACTCGCCGAGCATCCTCCTCATAAATTAAAAAAAGTATTAGCAAATTTCCGTAAATTATTGTATCATAATACGAGTATGTTACATTGTTTTGCAATTTTAAGCATACGAGAGCAAAGAAATAGTTAACGACCAATTTTATGAAGAAAAAAAAAAAAGAGTTCTAAATAATATTCTGCAACTAAAAAAAGATTCTAGATTTCTCAGTTTTTTGTTGTAGTTTAGTAGATTTTTCAGCAATTAAAAATAAAATTTAAATGAAGCTGTTGCATTGGCTTGAACAATTTTAAAATCGAAATTTTCGAACATTGCAGTATTGCATCATTGAAAACCGTTTTGAGACATTCTGAAACGAATCCTAGAGTGTAAGCGTTTTCATATATATATATATATATATATATATATTTATATATATATATATATATATATATATATATATATATATATATATATATATATATACATAAGTTAAATGTATTTTAATTGGGAATTGGTTTTTAAAAAACGACTATTTATTCCCACGTACAAATTTATTAAAAACACGCACGGACTACGTATAACAGAGGAAACGAACCGCAAGTGAGATTGACCGACAACGACTGCCCCGAGCTTCGGGATGTCCGAAGCGAGGTGCTTCGACCAAGAGGGGAGAACTGCTGAAGGCAGAAGTTTTATTATTTTTCTCTCCTATGTTAGTGGATCACATAATTTATATATATATATATCTGTGTGTGTGTGTGTGTGTGTGTGTGTGTGTGTGTGTGTGTGTGTGTGTGTGTGTGTGTGTGTGTGTGTGTGTGTGTGTGTGTGTGCGTGCGTGTGCGCGTGTGCGTGTGCGTGCGCTCTTGGCTAGGCTTTCCACCTGGTGTCCCAGGTGCCTATATCCACGCACCGGTCAAGGCTGGTGGGCTCGGTATTGTCTCTCTCTCAGCCAGCATCCCATCAATACGCCGCCAGCGCTTGCTCGCCCTTAGGGGCTCGAGCTGGGAGGTCGCCCGCACTGCTGCTGCTCTGGACTTTGTCAGGCAGCAGTTGTTGTGGTGCGACCGAGCAACACCAACTTATCCCTAGAGCCGGCGTCGGGTAAACCTGGGCGTCCTCCCCACTTTTTAATTTTATTTGTTTATTTTACAATTTAATGGTGTGCCCCCTCCGCCTTTGAGGGGAGTTTTGTATTAAAAAAAAAAAAAATAATAATGTGTGCGCGTGTGTGTGCGTTTGTGTGTGCGTGTGTGTGTGTGTGTGTGTGTGTGTGTGTGTGTGTGTGTGTGTGTGTGTGTGTGTGTGTGTGTGTGTGTGTGTGTGTGTGTGTGTGTGTGTGTGTGTGTGTGTGTGTGTGTGTGTGTGTGTGTGTGTGCTATTCCAGACGATAACTCCCCTGGGGATTGAGATAAAAATTCTGTTCTTGCGCCAAATAATCAAGGTTTCCAAACGAAAGAATGAGTTCAGTGGTCACCATTTTTGAGCACATTAAATTGGTCAAATAAAAAAAAAATGTGCTAAAAAATACTAAAACTTGCTAAAAACTATTAAAAATTGTTACATTTATATATTACTACCCCCCTCCCCCCACCCGGACTCCACTGTTGGGATGTATTATAATTGAAACATGTAGGGGATATTGCTCGCTTCCCTCGCTCAGTGTGGCTGTATAGATGCGATGGTTTTTTACTAGGTATCGAGTGGGACTTTTGTAGAATGATTGGAAACGGTAGATCACAAAGGGTAGGTTTTCCGTGTGTAGGGGATGTTGCTCGCTTCGTTCGTTTGAGGTGGGTTGTCTCACTCCCTCCGCACGCCCTTTGAGGAATGTATAAATGCGATGGGATATAGTCCATCCCGAGTCAATAGGAAAAACCTCGTTGAAATCCGACGTGTGTACGGAATGTTATTCGCTTCGCTCGCTTGGTGTGGGATATATCTGATGCGACGGGATATAGTGCGATAACATCGAGTCCTACAGCCCATGTTACAATATGTGAGGAAGTTATACAGCCCACCCAACTTGGCAGACGTTTTTCTCTGATGGAAATGACTATCAAACGTGGCACCTTACTTGTATTTACGTATTTGTTAACCAGTTATACTTTCCATCAAAGGTAGGCCATTATTTTATGTGCGTAGAAGGGCAAACGGGATCAAGAGGTTCAAAGGCAAAGTTCAGACTATGTACGTTTCGACGGAATATGCTCGAAAACCAAAGTTTTCGTCTGTATTTTCGTTCACTACAATCAGAAAAAAGAATTTATTGTCTCGAAACTCGCGTGGGATCAATTTGGAACTTCAACGAACATTTTAAGACCGACCCGAGCAAAAACCGTCGAAATTTACTCAGTCTAATGCGGAAAAAACCATAACTTGTAGACGGTATATGGAGACAGTACTTGGAAACGGTAGATCACTAAGGGTAGGTTTAACGTGTGTAGGGGATGTTTCTTGCTTCGCTCGTTTGAGGTGGGTTGCCTCGCTGCCTTAGCACGCTCTTTGTGGAATGTATAGATGCGATGGGGTCCATCCCGAGTCCGTAGGAAAAACCTTGTTGAAATCCGACGTGTGCAGGAAATGTTGCTCGCTTCGCTCGCTTGGTGTAGAATGTGAGGAAGTTGAGACCCAACTTGGAAGACGTATTTTTCTGTTGGAAATGACGACAGACAAACAGACAAAGCATATTATTGCTGATTTCTCCGGGTCCAGAAATTTTCTATCCAATAACAATCATGTGAAACCACGAAAAGTTTTGTTTTAAGAACATTATTACTAACAGAACTGCCGGATGAAAATTTTTTGAACGTGGGGACGCTATACTGCCCACCCAACTTAGCAGACTTATTTTTCTGTTGGAAATGACTAATGTTTTAGTTTATTGTTCATAAACTTCTTTTGACTAAAATTATGTTTTATTAAAGATGTTTTTGTCCGTTTTTAGCCAGTTTTAGTGATTTTTTGGCACATTTTTTAAAATTTGGCACAATTTTTGAAATTTGGCCAATTTAATGTGCTCAAAAAGTGCAGGCCAAGAAACTCATCCTTTCATTTGGTGATCCAAATAATAATTGTTCACAGTCAGATATCTACTGGAGTATATGAATCGTTACTGTGTAGCTCTACAGGACACAATAAGAAACCATCAGGTACTTAGTCATGATTTATCGCATCGATTTTCACCAAAGCATTCGTGTCCATTCTTGGATAAGTTATGACCGGCTTCCGAAGTTGGCGGTAAACACGATTTTCTGCCAAGACCCGAATCGGTGGACGATTAGCTGACCTATCATTATCGGTCTGAAATAGACACTTCATTCATAGAGTAACCACACGAAACCGCTCTTCCAGTAAGTTTTGGAAATTCTGGTAATTTTTCCATTACCTACGATTGTTGTCTAGGTATTCAGTAAGTGGATATTTAAGAATCCGTTTCTACTCCTGGATTTTAATGTATTACGAGCATTTGAAAAATACATATTTATAAATCGCTGGACTTAGCAACTCAAAAGAAAATTTGATTTTTAAAATGAAAACAAAGCTTAGCATTAGAAGTAGCGGACGATTGCGCAAGATTGTGCATTGCCTACATTGTTCAATATTCACCAGGCAGAATTCCCTTGATTTCAATCAACTTTATACCTTGCATAGTAAACAAATTAGCCTTTGAGATGATTCTGCTGATCGGGGAAACGTTGGTAATTACTACTTTGCGGCTAAGATTGGGGGGGGGGGATTTTCGTGATTATGTTTTTATTCACTTATCAAGTGTCAAGTTTTGAAATAAGTATGTGACAAAAGCTTCAAATTTCATTATGGAAGGGCGGGAGAGGTGGGGGGTAATATTGATAAATCGTGATGTCTACGCTATTAAATGTTTTTTTTTTTTTCACTTGAAACTTATTTTAGGTCTTATTTTGGAACGTATACAGGGCCGGTGCAAGGCATTTTCACTGAACATGCGAGAGTCATTTTTGGCGCCCCCCCCCCCCCCCCCAAAAAAAATAATCCCTCCACTTTGGTATTATATATATATAATTATATAAACTCCTAATTATAATCAAAAGTGAACACATTGTAAAATGTAAGTAATAATATAGTATTGAATAAAATTACAAAATTAAAGTAAAAGAATTATTTATTTATATCAAATGTAGGCCTTTTTTTACAACGAATAATGGTATCAAATGGAATATAAAGTTGGGACTGGGAGTTAAAAAATTTAAGCTCACATTTAAATATATATAACAATATTTATTTTTAACTTGTAACTTAACATCAGTACTTATCTTTATCACTAAAAATCAAAGACAAACATTTAAATGCCACCAGTTACTGGTAACGTCATGAAAATTGACATTGTGGTAACGTTTACGGTAACAAATCTTATAAAAACAAGGTAAACGTAAACATGTCCTACGGCAAAAATTACAAAGACAAATATAAATATCACCAGTTACTGGTAACGTCATGAAAATTGACATTGTGGTAACGTTTACGGTAACAAATCTTATAAAAACAAGGTAAACGTAAACATGTCCTACGGCAAAAATTACAAAGACAAATATAAATATCACCAGTTACTGGTAACGTCATGAAAATTGACTGTGTTAATGTTTACGGCAACAAAACCTTTAAAAACATTATCGTTTTCATTCGGCTGCCCCACTCCCACTCACTCATGAAGTACGTGGAAGACTAACGACTAACCCTTGGAAACTCCCTCTCCCTTTAGCCTTCCTTTTCCCCTTATGCTACCCTTTGATCCGTTCAATCTTTTTTGTTAGTTACAGTTACTTTAGTTGTTATTTATCATTGACTGTTTCAATTTCGGCGTTAGAGAATCTCTTTTTCAGAGCAATCAATTTTTTTGTTAATACCAGTTTATCGATAACTTGATTTTTGTTTTATCAGTTAATTGTTTTGTTTTTTTAAATAACAAATATCGCCCAGAAAAATAAAATATAAAAGTTTAATGATTGAGAATAAATATTTAGGTTGTTAACTAAAAAATATATTATTATATATTTATTATATATATATATATATATAATATATTATATATTATATTATTATATTATATTATTATATTATTATATATTATTATATATATATTATAAATAATAATTATTAAATAATATATATATATATATATATATATATATATATATATATATATATTTAATGTTTGATGATAAAATGAATAATTTAATCTTATTTAAACGGTGTAAGTAATCTTAATTGTCCATAATGCAATAAAAAAACGTCACACAGAAATGGAAACCCCCTATAAAACGAGTCCGTGAAATTTTTATTAAAACTTAAGGACTCCTTACGGAAGACGCCCTATTCCGATGTAAGTTTCCTATCTCAAAAAGAAGTGTTAAACATAAATAGACCTTTTCTTTAATATCCAAAAAATATATGTCTTCAGCAAAAAATGTTTTGGTTCAGAAAAATGGACTTTGAAAAATCTTTAACACGCCGTGCAGCCGGCCGCGCCGTGCCGTCGCGCGCCGGCTTCGCCGGCGCGTTGGCGCCCCTTTCCTCTCGGCGCCCCATGCGGCCGCATGTTCCGCATGGCCCTAGCGCCGGCCCTGAACGTATATCACAACTTTCCAATTTCATTACGGAGAAAAGTGAACGGACCGAGTAATAGTAATAAATCGTGATTTTCCGATTATTATCATCTTGATTTCCGTGACTGTTTTTTTGTTCAATAAAAAATTCGGTCTAGTTTTTGATCATATAGCAGGAATTTCAAATTTCATAATGGAAGAGGTGAGTGTGTGTGAATGGGGGGGGGGTTTAATACTGATAAATCATGATGATTTCACTATTCTCATTTGATTCCCGTGGCTGTTTTTCCAGTAATTCAATAAACCTTGGCGGTTTAGATTTACCTATTAACGGTGGGGTAAATGGAGGGGTAATTTCAATCAATCATGATATTTTCATTTTTCTCTCTATTTTCTTAAAATGATTTATTTTTATCATCCAATTTAGATGAGAAGAAAATCAGGGATCTTATTTTGATGACTTTTTAAAAATTGTTTTTTTAAGAGGAGTGATACAAGGGGGCAATACCGATATACCGTGGTATTTTCAACCAATTTGTAAAAGCAGTTCATACTTTATTGTGGTAATAGATTTGGAGAGGGGGTAGTGTAGTTCTCAGCTGCACATTCATGTTAGGTTATCGTGGAGATGGTACGTCCAGTAAAATCACGATTTATTCCCTATTATCACCAAAATAATATGCAAAAAAGACATTGACGTCCCTTTAATGCATATATATTACTTACTAATTGGTTTTCAGCTCGGATGTCGATAGTGAGTAGTTCGAGGTATATTCATGTAGCAACAGGAACGCTGACGTTATTAATAAAGTAAACACCTGATAAAGGCCTTGCTTTTGATGACTGTTTATGAAGATTTAATAAACAAGCACAGAACGTAGTAGTCTTGAATAATAAAGAAAATAATCTCGAGTCTTGAACACTTAAGGCGGAATTCATAGACGGGAATTGAGTCTGAGTGGGCCCCCAAGTGTATCGATAAAGGGAATTCATGCACTCTGTGCGATTCATATACTTGATTTGAGGGCATCCCTGAGGGTGCACTGAGTGTGCCACCCAAATGCACACTCAACGGGATTCATAAACAAAAAACGCTGCAAATTATTTCACAAAGGTTTATTATTTTTTCAATTGAGTATGATCGTAGTTTTAGTTGGCTTGCGTACGTCATAAGGCCTGTCCAGACTCCTCGGCGTGTCCTATTTCGAGTTGCCACAACCTATACTTCTATAATTATATACGTATGTTTATATTTCTCGATTTGAGCTCCTATCTATTCAAATAATCATTGCCTTAATAATATCATTATCTAAGTACGTACGAAAAGTCGAGAGGATATGTTATTAAATATGCGTAGGAAAAGCATTGGTATTAACACACAAATACGACCTAGAAAAAAACATATATTCATGCCTCGAAGGAACGCCGTACCCACCTCATGGTGCCGCGGCGCCTCCTCTCACTCCACCCCCCGCTCACCACCCTCACCGCCCACCGTGACCCCCTGCCAAGCCTGCCAGGCGTGCGTCTAACACGTCTAGCACTCAAAGACACTTTTTCGCCCGTTTTTGGCCCATAGCATCTATGCGAGTAAAGCGATCGGGATGGTTAAACGTTAGGACCAACTAGACCCCAAATGGAGTCTATGTGCGAAAGAACGGGTTTTTTAAGTAAATTCTTAGGCCTTTTATGGCCCGGACGGCGAACGGCGGACGGCGAACAGCGGACGGCGATCGGTGGACGGCGGACGGACATTTCAAATTTGGATTCTACGCACCTTGAAACGTAAAGTGAGAAAGTTTGAGGGGGGGTTATAAAATTTTTTTGCTACACGATCACATAGGCTTATTATTGGAAATAATTAAACCAAGATGGCGTTGAGGTGAGTTTCACCCTCAGCTCAACTGTGTAAAATCCTGAGTGACGGCAGGAGGTCACTTAAGTGCGTCAACTGATGACTTTTATTATTATTTTCACGTAGGTATAGGAACTGGTAATATAGTAGAACATACATCGTTTATTTAGTTCGGAGTTTATTCAAAAACTTCATTAGAGTACGCACACTTAAGAGTAGGTAGGCTGCGGTTAGGGTACATGTTTGATGTGACCAACAAATCCCATTTGAATGTTATACAATCAACAACGAAATATTTCGCAAACTATTCCTATTCGGGAAAGAGACAGTCATGGACAACTACGAACCTGAAGGAGCCTAAAATAAATGGGAAGGATTTATAACAACCACAGCTGAAAGTGCTGGTCACTCTTTGATTTTATGCGATACCTACATACCAAGTTTGAAGAGCATGGTTTTCCGATTCATCTTGGTTTGTGTAATGAGTTGGTGGAAGGTACCTACCTTCCATTCATCAGGATGTACAATCAATGAGAATTCCAAGAAAATGTGATTGCTTGAAGCTCTCCCAAAACCTCACGTCTTCTTTTTTTTTCCAACAGTCTCATTATACCTATAACTCTTCTTATTTTCAACTACATATCTGTTCTTCAAAACTAACTAGCGAATCATTGTTTTCTCATTTTCTCACTTCTTTTCCGTCACAACTCTATACATAATCATACAATTCAATACTACAAATCAATAGATAATAAACAAATTATCAGCACTTCAACAAACAAGCAACAAGGATTCAATTCAACTTATGGCTGCCCCGATCCAGGCGGGAGGACTATAACTTTGGGTTTTGTCTTATAAGGCCTATGTCCTGTCTCCCCAAGGAACAAGGATAATAGCATAAAAAGCAAAAACACAAAGAAAAGAGTTACCTTAGAGAACTGTTATTGATCAGTGTGGAATGTGAGAGGGAATTTTCCCGTCCTTTTTCCCTCAAACCAGGGAAACTTCCCCTACATCATACTGCCAGGGCTGCCAACTTATGCTGAAAAAGCGTTGAGTGTCCCCTGAGTGCACTGTTGAGCTCCTGTAATCTGAGTGTGCCCCTCACTGTTGAGTCAACCACCCCACTCAACTATGAATTTGAACTGGAGAGTTGAGGGTGACCCTCCATTTAGGTGAGTTCGAGTGAACACACTCAGGCTTTGTCTATGAATTCCACCCTTAAACAGGTAGAAGTTAGTAAGTTAAGTAATTGGATAGTCTTGATCAGAGATGGAGAGACGTAGAGGAGGCTGGACCCCGAGCTGCCTGAGCCCCGCCAGTAGCGCTACTAGCGACCAGATGGTCAACCCGTTCCTCTGTAATGACCGCTATTTACCTGTCGTCATGGAAGAAGACTCTCTTTCCCTGCTATTGTTGTACTCAACAACTTTCTCAACTTAGCTGTATTTTTGAGTATAGATAATATTATTATGAATGTTATTTACCGTCAAAGGTAGGTAGTTCTGTCACGTTTGTCTTGTGTTTATTTCTTTGACTTTGAATAGTTTTTGATTGTCTCACCATGGGAACAGCCATCGAACGCAATTAGTTATAACATCCATAGACCTACCAACGCTTTTCATTGTGAAAGTGGGATTTCTGGACGAAATATAAAAAAGAACTGGAGAAATACATCGTCACGAGAAACCAGGACGCCCAAAATGAATGCGCACGTTTGCGTTCTATGCGGCCGTTTCAACTGTGGTGGGTCATTAGAAACAGTCAGTTTTCATTTTTACAATAGGATAATCAAAAAATAAATGGTAACCTTTGGAGTAGGCAACCCAAATAGAATAATCTCAATGTAGGATGTCCCAAAAGTAACCCCCTTAAAGGGTTATCCACAATTTCGGTTTGCTATTTTCAGTCATGAACTTTTGTGTGTGATTTATTGAGGTGTAATTTGGAAAGTTTTTGGGGAGCCTAATACTAAGTTTTAAGTGAATAAAAATCAGATAAACAATCCGAAAGTTTTTGGAATATTCAAGGGGGGAAGAATTGGGTAAATACACAAAGTAAGTACTTCGAAAAATTTGTTTTAGTTATTTGCCGAGTGACACCTAATTTTAAAAATTTTTTAGAACTGAATACGTTGGTGATACTACAGTTGCATTATCTTATTCCGTTCTCGGATTTGAGCTGATTAACCATGAAGAAGCACGATTTTTCTAAAGTACCTTTAGAAAAAATCGCTCTTTTTTCATGCTTCATCAGCTATAACCCGAGGATGGAATATGATATTGCAATTCTGATTTCACCATCGTGTTCAGTTCTAAAAAAATTTTCAAAATGAGATTTCTCTCAGCATAAAATTTAAACAAATTTTTCGAGGTAGGTACCCATTTACCCAATACTTCCCCTGTTGGATAAGCCAACAACTTTTGGATTTATTTGTCTGATTTTTATTTGCTTAAATTTTAGTATGCACCCCACACCCCAAAAACGATCTCCAAGTTTCACTTCGATGTCTCAAAAATTGTGGAAAAAAAAGGAGGGGGGGTACTTTTGGGGCACCCTGTATATCAGGCACTATGATCTAAGAATTCACCCCAGAACCGGGGCGTGGCGGCTTGATGTTTTGGTTGATGGACAGGAAATTTTTGAGATTGAGAAAACCATTTTCTCCTTCAAAACCCCCTCTTGTGCGAGGCAGAGTTCACAAATAGGTATGTTACAAAAAAAAAAAAAAAAAAAAAAAAAAAAGTTTTGTGTAGTTTTATCTGTAACAAGAATGAATAGACATTAAAATTTTAAATAATTGTAAAAAATGCATACCTGGTGAGTTTCTTAGATTGTTGCAATCTAATAACTTTTTCCGTACTATTATCCGAATTTGAGCTAAATCGGTCAATTAGGTTTTCGAGTTATTTTGTTCTTTTATACCTATAGTTCTCAGTGTAGAACCCCCCCCCCCCCCCCCCCTATTGAGCAATTTCGCATTGCTAATTGTCAGTATTTCTACAATTTATTGCACAAATAAATGATATGACGCCCAACGTAAATTAAACATTTGATTAATCAGTTTTCAAACCATATATAACATAAGTAATCAGTTCTGTGTTGATATTCCGTACGTATATGGTGACCTATCCTTGTCATATAATATTTACGTTTATGTACCTGCAAGTTGGTACATACTGCCGATAACAATTTCAGAAGTCAATCATATCAGCTTGAGTGAAGTCAATCTCACGTATATATATATATATGGATATTTGTGAAATTTCTATTAAATTTAATTTATATAATACATAGTTCAGTAGAACAATAACCAATACAGTATATATATATATATATATATATATATATATATATATATATATATATATATATAAATATACATACATACCTACTGGTGATTAAAGTTTATATTTCGCCTTTATAGTTTATAATTTTCGTCACTAGTAGTACCCAGTATGTCTACCCCTCTTAGTCCTGGTGTTGACAAGTCGGTAAAAACCTAAAAATATAAGCTCATTAGTGAACATGAAGTTTTGTTTGCTTCAATTCACAATTATTTAACATATAACAAAACCTTGGCTCTGCTAGAAGCACTTGGCTTGAAGCCTTTTCTGCTTCCTATGATAGACTTGGTGTCATCGAAGCTAAGTTAGACAACCTATCAGACGGATTCGGATTTTTAATGCTGAGTTATCTGAATCTTCCCAGAAATGGAGGTTGGACATAACCAAATTGTATTGTAATGCTTTAGAAATTATAGATAATGCTCGTTCAAATTACGTAATTGCTAAGAAATCTCATGTAACTCCTGGCCTTCCTCAAAACTCAGGTTTACCTACCGGTGTTCCTAGTTCCCAACTTCCTAGAATTCGTCTACCTACCTTCTTAGGCAAAATCGAGAAATGGTTGGAGTTCCATTCCCTTTTTCAGTCACTGGTACATACTGAACCATTACTTGAGGGTAACGGCGTTAAAAAATTCCAATACTTGCGTTCTAGTCTGAAGGGTGCTTTTTTGCGTTACAGCCAGTTTCCTTAGCTGCTCGCTATCAAAACATGCGTCTTGCTTCGCGCTTTGTGAACCAAATTTTGGAATTCAAGCCTCTTCTTAATCAAACTCTTCCAGATTTTCAACGGTTCTTAAATGTCCCATGAAAATAATTGTCCTCTCTCAATAAACTTCAAAATCTTGATCTTCCTGATTTCATTAAATTGCAGTTGGCTCTGAACCACTTAGATCCCGTCACACGGAAGTCTTTAGAAAGAAAGTATACTTCAAACGTTATCCCTAGGTACCCATAAAAATTTAATGAAATTCATTACGGAACTTAGCCGCTGAGATGAACTTCTGAAACCTATGGTTTCTAGTTCATTCCGTTCCAAGGAACATCATTCTAGGAGCAGTTCATCTCACAAGTCAACGAATAATACTAAGTTCCTTAATCAGGTGGGAATTTATCAAATTTCTCATCAAGATCCTTCTGTTAAAACAAATGGTTCAAATTCAAGGGTTGCTAAGGCACCTTCCCGAAATTTACATCTTATTAGTCACATCGAACAAGCACTTGAGATAGAAACAGAAAATCTGCTCTGCCATCTTCCTTGACGTCGCTCAGGCATTTGACAAATTTTGGCATGGCGGACTCTGTGTTACAAGCCGCGCAAAACTCTGCCAACAAAGTATGCAGAGCTGCTTCAATCATACCTCACCAATCGTTGTTTCAGAATAAAGCAAGAAGATGCCTTCTCAGACCTAAAACGGGTCACTGCAGGTGTCACAAAAGAGAGCGTACTTGGCCCCCTCCTAAATGTCTTTTATACTAGTGATCTCCCAGAAATTGAAATGAACACCACAGCCACTTTCGAGGACAACACGGCGGTCCTGGCAGTCGTAGATAGTAAAATTGAGTCCATTGCCAAGTTAAACCGGTTCCTATCCTGCATACAACAATTGATAGCGAAATGGAGAATCTGAATAAACGAAACTAAGTCGGTACACGTCGACTTCACTTACAAATGAATTTACTATTTACCGGTTTATCTCAATGGAAATGTTATACCTTATGCTAACGAAGCTACATACCTCGGTGTGACGCTCGATGACAAGCTCAGGTGGAGAGCCCATGTTATGAATAAAAAGGAAGAACTCCTACTCAAATTCAGAAAAATTGATTAGTTGATGGGGAGACGGTCGAAGCTGTCAATCCAGATTAAGCTTACACTGTATAACCAGGTCCTTAAACCTGTCTGAACCTATGGAACCCAGCTGTGGGGTTGTACGGCTCAATCAAACCAAGACATCATCCAGTGATTCCAGAATAATGTATTATGAAACATTGTCAATGCACTATGGTACATTCGAAATAAACGTCTCCTCCACGAACTTTAGGTCGACACAGTAAGAGAGGGTTCGTTTTTGGGGTTTTCTCTCTTTTTTGATACAATAGTGAATGAAAGAATTGAAATTAAATCAAATGTGTGTCCATCATAGCTATGGCCTAGTCAGTGACAACAGTGATGCGCATACAAGCAATAGATCTACTTTCTCTAAGCCACAAAGTGTATTTGGTTCGACATAAACCATCGATAAAATTGGGGAGCATTTCTCGAAATCGATTGGATGTTAAAGGCTACAGCTGATCGAGTCTCTCCGCTTGTGACACATGGATTTCAAGTCTATTAAAAATATTGGTTTGGGAGGATGAATCCCCTTGGTCACCCGAAAGTGCTGCGTAATTTTCGGCATAGGCAGAAAGTAGATCCCCTTCCATCCCCCCCCCCCCCCCCCCCCCCCCTAAATCCGGTTATTATTGTAAAATATATATCAATAATTACCGAAAGCATTGAGGCTACTGTTACATAGCCTACATCCTAGCTACTACTTAGAGGCTTTGTCAGATCTGTTTCGGATCAGGAGCGGATTTAGGATATCTCGGTAGGAGTGGAATGGGGGGAGGGGGGATACCACATCAAAACGGGGGGTATGGGTTGAAATGTCGAAATTTGACATTCAAAGTACTGTATTTCTAAGCTTTTTGTTTGTAAGGTATTTAGAGCACAATACAAAATTGAGTTTGTCGTCGATGCCCCTTGATTTTCCGAAAAACTCTCAGTCACTCGTGGTGGCTTCAAGAGTTTAGTATTTAAAAAAAAAAAAAAAAAAAAAAAACCATGGGGTACTATTTTTAACTACTGATTAAATTTACAATGCCAAAATATGAGGGTTTGTTGCTATGCATTGCTTTGCTACAATAATAGGTAACATTAGTTTCATGGTTGTTTTGAAACAGACTTGCTAAAACCTCTTCCATTCAATCCATCATCCATTGAAGTACCCAGATACACAATTTTTCCAACTAAACGAACATTTTTGGAGAAATTTAAAAGAAAATGAAGCTCAAATGTTAAAATCCTAAATGTTCACGATTTTCCTCATGTAGATCCGTTATGAGGCATTCTGAACCAATTCTCGGAACCAATTCTCGCTTTCCATACATTTAATCTTTTTTATGTGTAGGTAAGTACGTTTACGTTTTTCACTCGACATTATTTTTTCGAGTAAGTAATGAGTAAAAAAAAAGAAGAAAAAAAAAAACCGTTCTTTCACCAAAACATCTGGTGCGAGGCTTCACACTATTTTCCCTACTTTTATTCATTACAGATGGATGCCATTATGATGGGAAGTAGCTATTGGAAAAATAGCCAAAATAGTGCTAACAGACGGCGTTTTTCACGTTTTTTTAAAGGTTTTTTTGCTCATTTCCGCCCTCAGAGTATTTTTCCTGGTATGAGGCGAGGTGATTGCAAGACTTTCTCTTGACCCTTTTGTTGGTTCAAGTAGGGAAAATAAAAATCAAGCATTCCTAAAAACAGTTTTTCGAGCTGTGCTCAGATTACATTCAAATATGCTTAATAATTGATAAAAACTGCAAAAAACTGTTGTTAATCCCAAAATTTGTTTGTTTAGCAGAACATTATGCAGAAAAAGTTGTTTTGCCATAATTTAATTGGCAATGAATTTCGTACCCACATAGTGGCAACATTTCAGAAATATTACACACCTGTAATCCGAAAAATCAAGGAAATTTGGTCATAAAGTCTAGCCGCATGACTGGAACTTTTTATTGTCATGTTTGAACAATTAAAATCGCCATCATAATAGTTTTGTCTTTTAAAATTACTCAACAGCATTAAAACAGAAATACTCAAATTACTCAAATTAAAACAGCTCATAAAATAATATACAGCTCACATTTTTACGGTGCTAATTTCCGACCTTGCTACTGAGGTACTGAGACTACTACTGGCGGAATAATTGGGTGTCTGTTTGTCCAATCCAAGATATCCGAGCCTTGAACGGTGTAAACAACCAGCAAGAAATTACATCAGGTGTGTACTTGTTTGTTTGCATTCCTTTTTCAGAAGCACGATTTCTCCATAACCATCAGCCATCACTTTTGTTCACAAAAATGGCAATCACGTCCTCATTACGTCCTTACGGCGGAATCTAGTTATAAAATTCATATTGCTGTTAAGTTTCTAAACTACAGAAATAGCTTAATGTAGCTGAATTTCAAAGTTTAAAAATGAGTCTATTTTACTATTCAAACTTTAAAATGTTTTCTTTTTTTCACGTTTCGTTGCTCGCTTTCCCCCCCCCCCCCAAGATGAATAAATTGGTTGATTACATTACCAACAACAATAACGTACAGTAGCGTAGGTATTTGATTCAAATCGAGTGAGTAGTGAGGGTAAAAAGTTTTGAAACAAGAGTAGAAAACATAAACTCGGTCCTGTTATGTGATGGGGTGAGAAGATGATTTTCGTCTGGGTCTTTTGCATTATACGACCACACGTTCTATATGGACCTAAATGTGAGTGACTATAACAAAATTTTATAACCCATTTCAAAAAACCATAAATTATGGAGGATGTCACGTTGCCTTGAACAATTCACCGCCTTTTCTTTTGAATCTATTTCACGAACCAACTCTCTGTTAACGACATGATCTGCGCTGAATACTACTTCAATATCAGCTGACCACTACCAGACGTCCGCCGTAGTGTACCTCTGTGGCGATCGGTACAACAGTAGGTAATGTTATGTATATCAGTGATTAGATAAGGACAACAATGAAATGTTGTCCAAGATATGCTAATGACATTACGACAACAAATCTCTCATTGCATCATTGTAGAAAGAAGCTCAAGTCGTGTGGTCGTATAATGCAAATGACCCTTTTTTCTTTGTAAAGGTTCATTATTTTGAAAACCTAAATGAAAAATAGATTATAAATAAAGTTACAAAAATAGAAAAAATAAATCAAATTAACCATGAAGCCGTGACACGCCAGACGGTTTTGGCCCCCATCAGGTGACTCGCTTTGGGCCTTGGAAAGGGGAGTGCAGACATTGATTACCCACCTTCATCATCCCCTTGTTTCGGGCGGAAACACCAATGGATCGGTTGAAAAACAATCTTATAGAAATGCTATGAATCCAAAAATATAATTTACCAAATAAATAAGACTAGTTTATTATATTTTTACTTACCAAATTAATAACTTTCCTGCATAAAGCTCTTAGGACGGAAGTGTTTCTAACTCACTAAACCACCTATCTACTTTAGGCAGTAGGTAACTTATTTTACTCGACAGACGGCCAATAGTCCACTATATTCGCTAGTTCTCATCCCTTGGCAAAAACTGCTGATGTCTTGCTACATTTGTATTCACTACATAGGATAAAGGCAATTTATGTTCAAACTAGCTACTTAATTACAAAGTACTGAATGTCGTTAAAACCAATAAATGTAATCTCGCTAAGCGTATGAGCGGCGGTGCATCATCATAGACCTACAAGGTATATACATAAATATATCATCCTTATAAATCATAGGCGGTAGAAAGTGTATAGTGCTCCTAGCGTCGAAGGCTTATTTCCTAGTCAGCCTGGGCATTTTGAACAGAATAATAATCATAACCGGGAAACCGTTGTTTTTCATACTCTACATCATTTCTATTGACAGTGTAATAATATAGTACTTCAAGTAGGACCTACCTATAACACTGGTGGAGCATGGTGGATGGACTCGCTCTGTACTGTCTTGAACATCTAGTAAGTGATTTAACTCCATCAATTTTATAACTTAGCAACAGCTGTGTGATTTACTCACCTGATCTACAAGTCTGCTGTAAGTGCAAGCTGCGTTTTTGAGTGTGAGGTGTTCTGTAACCAGCCCACTGTTTTGATTCGAATATCAAATACAGTATGCTTAACAACTTTCTGAACTACGGTCAGTACGTGCCCCTATGTCAATGTCTTATGTAGCCACTCGTTCCGCACTATCAATTTGTTCCATAAGGTTAGGTACAAGATTTGTCTATTGTTCTTTTGACTTTTATTAGTGAAACGTCTACCATTGTTTTGGAAACTAAGAACTCCAGTTTCACCTCAAACCAGAAAAAACAGTGATGGAGTCACACATCGATGTGGAAGGGTGAGTCATTCAGTTACGCCGATTGAGGTAAATAATTAACTAGGTTCCTACTTATCTACTTTATTCAAATAACTAGGTAGGTATGTAAACGGTAGATAGAAGGATATTATGACTTTTCTTTAGGCATTTGGGTTGGTTCATTCATCTCTTCACTTCACTAGGTACTTATCTAACTACATATTGAACTATGCGCGAGGAACATTAATAATGTTCCTCGCGCATAGTTCAATATGTAGTTATTTTGTTGGAAAAGATTATTTTTGTTTCATCTCAAATTATTTATCTAATACACCACAAGTGAGAACTTCAAAATTGCTTCATGAATAAAAATTACTCAACTAGTTCAATTCCCAAGAGCTTACGTCATAATATTGCGCACATTGCTTTTAAGTAGCCTCTAAATGGGCTGAAAAACCTAGAGATAAGTACCTAGGTACATATTAGATTGCTATAGAGTTATTTCCTTACCGCCAATCTGCAATTTTGGTAATTTTTGTCTAGCTTTTCATTAGTTAGTATGTGAGGCCTCACATACCTAGTGTGGATTCACTAGGTATATGATTGTGCAAACTATGTCAGATCCTCCAATCGCTACGCCTAGTAGTTTTGCAGGAAACTAAGCCACCTCTTCCGCCTATCCACAAAAAACGACAAGCTTCATAACGCGAAAACGCCAAATGAGGTAGAGAGGTGATTTTGGCATAGCGAGAGTCGGGTTACGTTTCGCCAATCTGTCGAGGTCACTTTGATTTCATGAATTATTTTGCAGTTTCACCAGTAATTTCAATAGATAGCTGTTTAATGAATAGAATGAGACCAGTCGGAGCCCAGTACAACCAACCGTTGACGGATCAAGTGTTGAAATTTTAAAAACTTTGAAAGAAAATTGTGAACATCACACTGAATTGTAAAAGTGACTTCTGAATATAGGATTAGGCTGAAATTCAGCTGCGTTGGATCAATTCTTTCAAGTTTCTCCTCTTGTACTGTCTTGCACATGTGATGCCTGATTATATCTACTAAATAAAACATAATGAGGAACTTGCACACTTTTTTTATTGCAGAAATTAAAAGTAAATGGGATTTATGGGTGAATGGCGAGAAAAAAATTATGCTGGAAGTCTCTATGATTTTATAAAAATTACCTATTACTTAGGTAAAGTTTGAATTTTCAGAGAGCCCGCCAAAACGGCCGCGGCAATTGACTCCACCCACTTCTGATCACGTGGCATCATTCATGTTCTTATCAACTGATAACAGCAAGGCGCTATTTCATGTCATTCGTTACGTTGTTTTCGCTTTTGATTGACACTTCATTTTATAGTACCTAGTCCAGAATTTTGTAGAATTCTAGTTTTTCTAGTATTTCTACAAGTATAGTATAGTAACTGTTCACGAGATAGGCCGGGATGACAGAAGTTATCAGTTTAAGGAGAGCTACCTACGAATAGGCGACTTCTTTCAATTTACCGCCTCTAACATCATTCGGGCCAGTTTACCTATGTTGTCACTAAAACTTGTGACTTTCGATTCAAAAGGAGTAAAGATGACAAAGTAAGTAAACTTCAACTACTTATTTAAACAGTAGATATATTTACCAAGGTAGTGCAGTTGTAACTACAAAAGTAGATAATTCTTTACTTAGTACGCATAGTGAAATGGCCTTTTTGAGGAACGTTGCTCAAAAACAAATTTTCTCCTACGGGTTCGGGGCGCACATATTCTGAATATATATAGACTGCAATATCTGGAGACAAAGTTTCAATTTTTTAAACTACTTCCTTACCCAAGTTTTTCCTATGGATCACTAACAAAAGTAGGTAAAAATACAGATTTTCTGCGATTGAAGCGTCGAGGGAGCTTCCGGGATTTTTTCATGTTTTTTTGGTGATCATGGTCTCATTCTTGATGGCTATAGATGGACTCTACGTTAAAAGAAACACTTTAGGGCGTTTTAGTAGTCAGAGCATACGACTTTTACTGAAAAACGCTGTTTTCAAGAAATAATCAGCTCGCAAGTTACCCCTCAACTTTCCTCGCAAAATGGATCGAATGGATGCATTCCTTTTATATTCAACTAACGAAATCAGAAGGAGTTTCTAGGGAGAACGTTCGACCCCATCCAACAGACTCCTTTTACGAACAAGTTGCGGTAGTTTCCAGTGCATTTTAGCGAATTTTCGTTGATGAAACTATTGCAATGGCTCTACTAAAATGAAATTTTATTAATTTTCCAAATAAATTTTATGGTATAAAAACTAAATAAATAAAGTCAGATGCCCCAAATTAAGGTCTTCCTCATGTTTTTTACTTGCGGAGACGTTTGCAAGTATGATAAGGAAGGGCGATAGAGCCTATATATTATGCAGGCTTTAGTTCAATATAAAGATTTATTACCTATACTGTTTAGTGATGCCATGTACACACCTCTGTTGAGCAAGAAGATGTTAAAAAATCACCAGAAATAACGAGAAAAACAAATTTTTCTCAAATTTAGTTGGTAGCAGAGTGGAAACTGCACTACTCCCTAGGAGGAAGCGGAACGTGACGTCACACGCTAGTCACACATTCACAGAGCGTTCTCACCGCCTTCCCCCTCTCCTAATTTTTAAATTCAATTTTAATTGAGAAAATAATTTTTTTTCATTGGGTTTCATTATATATTTGTGAATCGGAGATGGTCTAGAGTACATTAAAAGAGGTTTCAAACAGAATTTCAGATGAGTGCAAGTTCCTCATTGTGACTGGTTGCTAGGACACCTATCGAATACAGAAATATTCGCCTTTCAGTACGAATTAAACTAAAACTAATAAGAACCAAAACCATTGATTAATAATTTGGAACGGATTTTATTTCTTGCCACCCATATTAGATTTGAAAGCTTTTTCCGTTTCACAGAATTATTGTCGGTTAGAATAAAAGTAGGTAGAATAAAATGTGGGTAGGTACTTATCCCATGAAAGTTTCTATCGTGTTTCCTTCCTTTGAGAAATTACGATACTATGTAAGAGGTACTCTATAGAAATAGATGTGAGTTAAAAAAAACGTTAAAAATGCGGTTCTTTCTCCTTCATAATTAACATACACTCTAAGCACGTAATTGCAAGTACAATAGCTGCACTAGCCGAAAACCGAAAAACGCCAATCTGCTTCAGCCCCACCCCTGAACGGAATGTGACCCTAATGGATGAAAATAGCTAATTGACGAATGGCAGGTGACAGGAGATAGCCATGACTGAAATAATAAACGTGGGGTTGGTCCTAAGACATTTTCTGATTTATGGTGAAGCACGGAACCTCTAATGTAGTTTTCTCGAAACAAGGAAAAAGCAGAAAGGCGTTTATTATTTGCCTTCAGCATCCTAAACTACTATCATTAGAGTTTAGAAGGTTGCAGGTAGAAGATTGTAGTTGTTAGCCGTTGTTTGATAGTTCTATCTCCATGGGAATTGATATAATAGGTTGCAACCTACTGCACATCCTTTATTATTATTGTCCCGATTCGTTGCTAAGTTACTTACCTAAATAAAAATAAAATAAATAAGAATATAAAATTAAATAAGGAAAAACGTTTAAGTTGCAAAAGTTTTTTCTGGTTGAATTTCCTTGCTTCCAATACTCTCAAGTCTGCCAAAGATAGGTTTGGACAGCTTCCTCGTATCCACGCATTTGTATATCTAGGTAATCTTTGATTTGTATATAATTTATTCCAATCTAAGATGTTGGAGCACACCTTGGATATAATGAGCTAGTAGGTAGTTATTTACCTATTTTGATTTTGGAAGTTACGGAATTACATTTTTGGCATACACCGGGGCTACAGTTATTGATCTGCGAGAAATGAGTGGACTTCAGGGGCTAACCCGTGACTCAGTCCCTGAAAGAGTCATCCAAGTCTTATGAAAATTGTGAAAGTAATTTAATATGTGTTTATTATTCTGAATATCTACAATTTATTCAGCAATGGTAAAATTTAGAGAACATCTTTTGACTTAAAATTTTAAAATTTTGCCATCCAAATTTCAGAGAAATCAGATCACTAGATTGTGAATGTTGAGCGGGTCGCTAGGCGGTACCCGGAATCAGATATACCTATTCAAGGTGGTATAAAACGTAAAATGCAGATTGAAATTTCTATGAGCAAAGATTACAAATTTATACCGCGCATGAGCTCATGTTACCTTGGTAGACTCGTGAACAAAAGTATTTGTGGAACTCAGACAACGATGAATCCTTGATCTTTAAAAATATTCTGTAACAAAAGACCTGTTGATATAACTAGGGAGCCATCGTGGCACTTGGGTATCATTCCCTTTTTACTTCCTCACTACCGAAGGTAGGGAAGCTTTTCGTTCGTACGAGAAGTCGAAAACAATAACTTCCTGTGTCTTCCAAAATCAAATTTCCACTTGATTTTTGTTTCCGAGCTGGCTGATCAATTTTAGTTCCGTGTCTGTCTGTGTGATGTCTGTGGTAAATCCCTATCACACCCAAAACTATATCAAGTTTTAGTTAGATTTTGATGAAACTTTGAGAGATTGTCCGAGTTAGCTCTTAGTCGGATCAATACCTAATGAGCATATGCAAACGTGAATTTCTTATAACGTTATTTCTCATCATCTATTGATTCCTTTCCAATATATCTGAGTAGTTAAAAATATATCTGAGTATCTCGGATTTCTCAGATTGCAACCATGACATTTAATTATCTTTTTCTGTTTTATAGAAGTGCCAGCTTCGAAGTTGAAAACATGGTTAGAAACAATATCACCAGTTTACTTAGATTTATTTGTAGGCACTGATTAAAAATAAAATGTTTGTATGGCCTACTTTTCCTAACTGCAATTTCAGCATAATGAGCAACGTTTTATATTATTAAAACTGGAATAATTCCATGAGTTTTCTAGAATAGCAGCCACACAATCATAAAATAAGTGTATACTTTTATTCATATTATTTTTCAAGTTTAGGTGCATTAGTGACGCCATGAAAACTCTCACTCTTTTACAACTATTTACTCTTAGAAAACTCTAGTCGCTCTCTAACCTCACTCATTCTTGCTATAAATGTACCTAATCAAGGAAGTGAGTGCTCATCCTGAGAATTCAAATACACGACAAACAAATTTCACAATGTCACTAGGTAGTACCCCAAAGTTTGAAAGTATGAAAAATAATAAAACAAAACTAGGATTTTTGTAAAGACGATTTGGTTGCTATCCTCAGAGACTCAGAGAAAGTATTCAAGTTTTAAGGATGTAAAATGTTGCACACACCTGTTGGATTTGCAAGTTGGAACGTTATGGAACATTATAGGTTTGCAGCTTTTTTTTAAATTCGCTTTTAAACAGCTAACACCGAACACTTTTATTAATTAAAGAAAGATAGAACTAATGTAATGGTAATATAATCTGAAAAAGCTGAGATTTCCAGGTACTTTTCAAGAAACGGAAAGATGTCTGTGCATGGTAGAAGTGGTGCCTCCTAATTTAGCCACCTTCAATATCTGATTTCAGTTCGTACGTATATTTAGGTCGGAAGGTAAAATTTTAGACCGTCTTGAACAACATTGATTTCACGTAAGCCTGTCCGTTATCCGCTGTGTCCGTTCATCCTTGTTGGACTTTAGACAGTAGACTTTATAGTTCTCATCCGCTTTCGATGGAATGAATGTAAGGAAGCTATGTGTAACACCTAACTTGGCAGGATGTTTTTCTTTGTAGTGGTGAATATAAGTAAACAAAAGTTCCCATCACTATGACACTGCCTGTATTCCTTTCGTGTCATCTGCCAGCCACATAACACCACAACGGTCATATTATGCACACAGAACATACAACTCCGTATTTGAAAGTTCCATATGCATAAATTATCTTATTATTTTATTGGTCTGCTCATGATGTGTCATGGAATATTTGTCAAGTCGTGAGGTCGCACGGCAGCGCCGTAGGTTGCCATAAAAATTCATGAGAGTTTTGTGTGGCCTCGAAATCATTTCAATACTATTTTCCAATAACAAGCTCTGGGCCTCGTGACGAATCGATGCGTGACAGTATTGTGAAGTTCCCGATCTTTTGCTTTTTAATTATTTAATTCTACTTTGGATACCAAGTAAGGGTTAAACCGACGGAAGACACAAATTAATTCATACGATGCTTGCCATCCAACAACTACCTGCTATTATTCCATTTTATCGTCCTGGCTACAAAGGGTAGGAACACATAATTTTCACTTGCGTTTTGAATTTTACAGCTATTTAATCAAATTTGTTTTCGTTTCTGTCTGCGATTAAGTCCCTCAGACAAAAATAATATAACGTCAGGGTAGGGGGTAAGTATTTAATGCTCCCCGTTACCATATCAACTGGAGCCAGGGCCCTCGCGTGCTTTGTTGGCGCCCGGGGCACGATCCTCCCCTCCACTTCCTCGCAATCACTCCCAGCAATTTTTCGTGTCACATTTCCTACTTTGAACCTCACTTATCGTAGTCTGTTGACTACAAAACAATTTGTAGTCATTTTACATCACAATTTAGTTGCCAAGCAGATCGCAGGTGCTTTGTCATCCAGCGGTTGGGATGTCGAAAGGGAGAGACTATATCACATGCCGAGTGACTGGGGCAAGAAGCCGGATATCGTTGTCATTAAGCCTGATGGGTCTGCTATAATCCTAGATGCCCGGTTTGTCAGTGGCAGCGTGGACATGGAGCAGACCTGGTGGGCTAAGAAAAATGAGTACGCCAGGAATGACCGGCTGCAAACGATTTCCGAGCTAAAAGGAGTGGTGACCAACAGGGTAATGTCCGCGACTGTGTCCTGGCGTGGGGAGTGGTGCGGGAAAAGTACCGCAGAATTACTCGAGTTGGGCATCTCGGCAGAGTGCTCCGTGGTATCATCACCCGCGTCCTGAGGCGTTCTTACTTGAACTGGTGGTCATCTTATGGGGGCACTTCCTAGCATCCCACTCTCCCTCCTCATCCTTCTGCAACTTCCTTCATCCTAGAGCCGGCGTTGGGTAAACCTCGGCGGCCTCCCCACTTAAAAAAAAAATGTATTTGTTTATTTTTCAATATAATGGTGTGACCCCTCCGCCTTTGAAGGGAGTCTTGGGAAAAAAGGTGTGTGTGTGTGTTTGTGTGTGTGTGTGTGTGTGTGTGTGTGTGTGTGTGTGTGTGTGTGTGTGTGTGTGTGAAGTGTTTGAGCTGTTGATTTGAAATTTCGTAGAAACCCGGTTTCTGGTGTAGAGTTTTGGGTGGCAATCCGAGACGTTGTGGCGATGATATTGTCAGCAATATCGAAAGAAACTCATCAGAAATAGGTATTAGATAAGGATTTCGATAGTTTTGACGAGTTGACTCGATTGAGATGACTTTCATAGAGATCGGATTCGATGCACCGACGATATTGTCCACAAAAATACGTGTTTATTGTAGTTTTCTATGTTTTTCGGGAGGCTGATTCGGATCGATTCACCCTTTTCAATGCTCATTCAGTCATTCTTATCAAAAATGTATTTTTGGGCTGCGAAATGTCTTCATTCACGTATCTGTTTTTGGTTCTTACAACATAAAATGTAAAAAAGTAGATTCTACTATTAAATTTCGTGAGAAACCTGACCAGCGGACCGACTAGTTGAATAATAATGAAGCCTGAATGAAATTATAAACATTTAAGCAGCAATTATAACATTTCCAGCATGTTTAGGATGTTAGTACTTTAGGTACATGGACATTCACTGATTGATTTACCGTGAACATAAATATAAATGTAATTTTAGCAATCAATAGTTTAAAGGACACTTTTTTCAACTTAAGTAATTATTATGTCACGCCTAAATATCGGTCAATCTGATCCAATATATAAGTACTTTTAGAATTTCACGAGCGATTCAAGGACAGCGCTCGCTAGCACACTTTGGACTCGGTTTCAACATATCGTGTCAGTGTCTCGTCAATATTTAATGCAGGGCGGCACGTAGGTCACTAGTTCATATTGATATTTGCTAACTTTTCATTCAATATTCACCACTGCCCTTCAAGTTAGTATCATCGGATCTTATTATCTATCGAGATAGATAAATAAGTAGGTTTTTATTCTACTCATCAGTGACATATCGTATACCTGGTGGGTATCTTTAGAAGTGATAAAAAATTCAAATGCGAGAGTATGACAGCTAAGACTGTGAAGTGATAGAAAGTAGTTTTTCAATTTGTATCGGGTGTTTTTAGCGAATTTTCTTAGAATAATAAATCACTTGTCCGACTCTTTACACACACAATTGTGATATTGATCCCTTTCAATAATTTCGTCTCATAAATAGATAATATCATCTCCAACAACTTCTATAATTACGGATGACATCTATAATTATAGAACTGGTTGGTCATGAAATAATTTATGATACGAAATTATTGAAAGTGATCAATATCCCATTCTGTCATTATCCCGTAGCGTTACAATTTAACTATATGAAACAGAGTTTTAAGATTAGCTACTGTTCCGTAAATATCCTAGGCTCAAATTCACCGTAAGATTTATAACAAGTTAATATTCGAGTTTACGCAGCATTATGTTTGGGCATTAGAGCTATTTTTCTTTCGCCAGCACCCATTACCGATTAAATTAATCGTAAAAACGTGACGTTCCGTTTAAAAAAACCGATTAGCTTGATTACTCAACCCTCGAGGCGTTAAGAGGTTATAACGGATTACCTATCATTGTTTTCAATGCATAGAACCTTCAATTTTCACATTTCATTTGCCAAAAATGTAATATTTTTCAACATTCAAGTTCAAAATTGGGTTTCAAGAACGGCCAGAAGCCATTATAGAAAAAGAGAGTCAGAGGCATACATAACCTCCTCCCCTATTGATGCGCTTGATAGGATTGCTTTCAGCAAGACGCAACATTTTAAATTTCCCGTTCACAATATCGTGTCGCATCAATATCACACTAGTATGAAACGCCATTTCAAATTTCAGCTAGCAGTAGCCTTAGAAAAGGTAGCCAAGGCATCAGATTAAAAAAAAAAAAAAAAACTCGAATATGGGCTGCTCAGCAACTTATTTTGTTTGACAATTTTGAAGGTTTTTTAAGTGATAAAAACCTCGAGTCGTCAGGAAAAATATTACCCTCGACAGCTAGGCTAAAACAGATGTTGCCAACGTGCTTTGATTCACCCAGTACAAATTAGTAACTTACTACTGTGTTAGATATCCATCCAAGTTTAATTTGATACCCCAATTTTTGGGTTTCCTTTAGAGACTTAGAGATTTATATGTTGTATTTATTTCTTAACTGATATCCATTGTTCACAATCCTTACATCTATTAGTATGCTCCTATATATTATGCATTTTTTGGAAGGTAGGTATGATACCCCCTAGTACCAGGAGATCTTCTGTTATGGCCTTAAAAAGAGTAAAAAGACATTTTATGTTTCAATTCACTTCACGGGTTTCCCATTGAAAAATATTTCCAAGCGTTGCGGTTTTAACATGGATACGTTTTTGGGCTCGGAGGCAGTCTGAAATTCGAGATATTAACACCGAATTTTCCGCTTACAACTGTTTTCTTGAAGATTGTGCATAATGTAACTTTGACCTTTCGGGATATTAGGTAAGTAGAATGAATGATATAAGGCTAATTTGATTTTAATTTCATTCATATCAAAATTACAATATTTATATTAATCTCTGGAAACACTTCATCTTTTGCATGCCATAAAGCACTTAAGGGGAACAAATGTTCTTATTCGTTTATTTCCGAACAACATAATTATGTACTGTTTCTGAGATTTAGGTTAAGGGGGTGGCATTGATATGAAACAAACCTGATTTAGTCTCAAAATATAAGTCAGTCATACTACCAAAAAACAACAT
>CM061040.1:57564846-57867346 GCA_030762985.1 Adelphocoris suturalis | reverse complement strand
ACACACACACACACACACACACACACACACACACACACACACACACACACACACACACACACACACACACACACACACACACACACACACACACACACACACACACACACACACACACACACACACACACACACACACACACACACACACACACACACACACACACACACACACACACACACACACACACACACACACACACACACACACACACACACACACACACACACACACACACACACACACACACACACACACACACACACACACACACACACACACACACACACACACACACACACACACACACACACACACACACACACACACACACACACACACACACACACACACACACACACACACACACACACACACACACACACACACACACACACACACACACACACACACACACACACACACACACACACACACACACACACACACACACACACACACACACACACAACAAAAGTTTAATAACTATCAAGATAGGTTCAAATTCTCCTTTGTAGAATGAATTAACTATGCCAAAATAATTAATTGACTGAGACAGCTCGTTTTCAATTGATAAAATTGATAGGCTGTTAAGTCTTTCTTGAGACAGTGTTGACCTGAGGTAAGTTTTCATCAAGGACGACACGGGCAGACAACTGCTCTACTGACCATGAACCTTGGTCAAGGGCGTCAGACTACTGTATTTCAGAACTCAATGGGGTAGTTCTTCGGTTTTACTTGAAATTCAAGTCTTGAAAGAAAGCTCCTTCTTGTTTAAATATTTTTGCCCAACATTTGAATCGATTTCTAAAAATCTGCCAAATTTATTTTTAGTTAACCGAAATGGGCTAATTCTAAAAGGCTTGGGTGTGCGGCTGCGTACGCCGCCGCACACCCCTCCGGCCGGCCCTGTATACCACGGTGTTTTTTAACATAGATTTTGTTGTTTGTTTTTCTGTCACTGTTTTTTTCTCCTCAGTGAAAATTATTTTGAAGAAGCTGAAAGAGAAATAAAGAAATGAAAATTGACGAACACTGAAGGTCCCTTGTGGGGGGAGGGGAGGGGGGGGGGGGGGTCCGGTCCCCTTCCCCCCCTGTAAGTACGCTCCTGAGTAGAATGAATGATTTAAGACTAATTAGATTTTAATTTCATTCATATCAAAATTACAATATTTATGTTAATCTTGGGAAACACTTCATATTTTGCATGCCATAAAGCTCTTATGGAGGACGAATGTTCTTATTCGTTCATTTCAGAACAACATAATTATGTACTGTTTCTGAATTTGCTAACTTCATCAAAAGACACAAGGAGAAATATTTCAATCTACCTGGTTGCATAATAAATAAATATATAAAATATGTATTTATTATATAAAAATATAAAAATCAAACAAATGAAATAAATGATATAAATAAAGAGGCTGTGACTCTGGATTTTTGAGCAAGGATTAGATCGTAATCGTAATCCGATCTCTTATCTGTGTACGTTTCATAAAAAGAAGTATTTAGGTTTGTGAATAGGATGGATTTACTTGGTACTTTCTTACTGCCGATGCAAACCTACGGACTGGTCTTTGGCAGGCTAACGGTGGGGAGGTTGTTCGAGTTAGATCGCGAAGATGTGCGCTAAATCCAAGCGATAGTTAAGATCGGTGCCCACTCTCTCTCTCTCTCTCTCTCTCTCTCTCTCTCTCTCTCTCTCTCTCTCTCTCTCTCTCTCTCTCTCTCTCTCTCTCTCTCTCTCTCTCTCTCTCTCTCTCTCTCTCTCTCTCTCTCTCTCTCTCTCTCTCTCTCTCTCTCTCTCTCTCTCTCCATCTCAGCCAGCATCTTGTCATTGTTATGCTAGCGCCTGCTTGCACTTAAGGGCTTGAGTGAGGGTCACTTGTTCTGCTGCTTGTACCTTTCTTTCATGCAACTTTATTGCACCCTTTAGGTGGCCTCTTTAGCGCCCTTTGTGAAGTTCTCTGAAGCCTAGTGTGGGGGCAGTAGATACCCTTTGCTCTGCTTTTAACGGTAAAAATGAAATCCTTTACCAAATCATGGGACAGAAGCGTTTGCAGACTTATGGTGACCAATCTTGATTCAGTGACATCATATTGAGGTTTCCAAGTTAAAGTATGTGCTTGTTCATCAACTGGTTGGTATGTGGACATGGATTGGCCGTATCATAATATACTGATTGACCAGTGCATGAAGCTGGATATCGTTGTCATCAAGCTCTAATGGGCTTGTCATAATTCTGGATGACCAGGTTGTGGCAGCTGGACACGTATAACAGACTGAGTGGGATAAATATATAAGTATTACTGAAATGACCTGCGGCAAGCTAAGAAAGTTGGCATTGAATAACATCCAGGCTATTGCGACTTCGTGATGGCGCTAGTGCTGGACGTTATAGCAGAAGTGTCTCTTGCACCAAATAGATTCCGCGTTCTTCGGGGCTCTAGTGATCTTTCTATCTGAGCACTTACTTTCATATCTCTCCCTCCACACCTTACTCAACTTCCTCGATCCTCATCCATCCTTCTCCTCCATATAATTAAGTTTTCAATGTTTTTATCATTATGATGGTGTCCATGGTAAAACTATGTTAACCGTCTACAAGTTTGGCTTAAAAATTTAATATTGAATTAATCATTTTACTTTTAACTGGATTCCGACGCTACAGTTCTATACTTATGAGGAAGACACCCTGTGAAAATCAGTTTTTCAGACACACATTTCGGGGATGGAAAAATCGCAGTAGTTGTAAAAAACACGCAGCTTGCGGAAGCAGAACCAACTATTCGAATAGAGATGGGTAAAATATAAGTAGGTGAAAAGTATTTAGAACACTTTTATTTTTTATGAATCAGAAGAGAGGATGAACCTAAATGATGAAAAAAGAAATGTTAAAATTGGGATTCGTAATATTTAAGTTCTTCAGTTGGAGCTTAGGGGGCTCTGGAGCCAATCGTTTCATTCGTACCTAGATGTCCTAGGGAGGCTCTCTATCCAATATCGTTGTAATCAGACAGACGACATAACTTAGCACACTCAGCTGATCAGGATGGACCAGTAAGGTCATTCGTATCCTGTTGTTCCAGAGAGGCTCCCTATCAAATTTCGACGACCTTCGGTGAACAGAAAAGATTGTAGCTGTCTCAGTTGATCAGGATGGCACCCCTCATTTCGCTCGTCTGTTGTTCCAAGAAGCTCCCTATCAAATTTCGACGATCTTCGGTGAATAGGAGAGATTTGAGCGCGATTTTGCAATCATTATGATTGATATTACGGCTGGTGGTCAGCGGATCCTCACCGAAATCAGCGAGACACAAGTTCCGTCATGTTAATACAACATATCATAATTTGATCCAGATCGGACCAGCGGTTTCGGAGGAGTAGTGAGCACAAAATTTTGTCCATAAATAAATAAATATATATATTTATACCTATATGAAGAAACCTGAAAATGAATGACTATTTTAAACGTGTTCTGCACCCTCTGAAACGCAAAGAAAATGCACCCCACCCCTAAGTGCCTCCGTGCCGACGACTGTAATACCCCCTTTTCTGGGCTAAAACCTGATTTTCAATCCATTTATGAATATTCTGGAAAAGTCGCTAAAATGGATCAACAAATATTCTGATCGAGGATAAAAAGGAAGATTTAGTTTGTAGATCGTTTCTGAGAACCTGATTTATTCCGGTACATATTTTCGAAATAAGAGTACCTATTCTACCGTTGTGCACCAATATACAAATATTTACATATACCTACCTTTTATATGGAAATTTGGACCTTTCCTATTTTACCCTCATGGTGATGAAATTACTGTATCGTCATTATTACAAAAATTTACGTACAATATTTAAAGAACCACTACAGGGCGCTGGGGTCGTGGACAACAGTGCCAACGAGGATGTACCTAATTCACAAATCAGTTGGACTGGGACAGTACAATCTGTTTGAATCACAGCTCAGTAATTCCTTTCGTTTACTTCCCTCATAATCTGAAATCATTGCAATTGGTTTCCCTGTAATTAGTTGGGTCTCACCCAGATCCAGTGTTCGTCATAGTGGAAAGCTGACGTATCCGCTGATCAGGGCCAAAAAAAAAGTATTTACACGTAGATCACATTTTCTCTCTCTCTCTCTCTCTCTCTCTCTCTCTCTCTCTCTCTCTCTCTCTCTCTGTCTGTCTCTCTCTCTCTCGCTCTCTCTCTCTCTCTCTCTCTCTCCCTCTCTATTTATGTTTTCTCAGGAAAATCCGAGCACCCCTCGAAAGGCAGCGCCCGGGGGTAATTTCCATAGTGCACCCCCTCTGTCAGCAGTTCTGATTAAGACGAACAATTAAAACCAACATTACTGAAAACAATATGATCTCCCTCAGGCCCGAGACAATTAGCAAAATGTATGCAGTTTCGAGAAGCGTTTCATCAGATGTTACATCATCTGGTACAGTTTAGTGTCTGTTTCGGCCTTGACAAAAACATTGACCGATCTTCATTCGAATTTCGGACCCTCCCTGAATTCCGTTATCATTTAGAACGCGATACAAATCACAGAAGATGTCTGAGTGACAGATTGACCTCAGTTAGCCTTGGTGATGTTGACCGTAATAGCTTCTTGACCCACCGCCTCCGCTCGTCTGCATCTCATATTATCGCTAGTGAGCTGCCAGCAGTCGTTTTGCGAGATTCGTCCCGATTCGGTCTCCTCGTGCCTCCTCTGATTCGGGCGTTTTAATCGTGTTATTCAGCTGTCAAACCGAAAACTCCGGCGTGTGTTGTTATTTTCTTGTGCGTGTGCTTAAAACAACGTGATGTGCGCGTTTTCGTTAAGTGCGTACCAAACATCCCTAATGCGTAATACCTATTTTCCAGAACAAATTAATTTCAAGCTTTCAAACGATTAAATTAACTTTTACTGTAGGAAATTGACAATTATCGCCCTCTCCTATGATAAGTAGTTTTATTTCTACGATTTTCCGAAGTTTCAACTACTAATTAACGTAATCGCGCCCCTGTAGCACATTGAGGGGAACCTCTTACCCAGTGGTGGTATGAAACTGAAATACTTCGAAAAATTGTAGAAAAATACTACAAATCTGGAGTAGGTACGATTATAACGAAATTCCATAATAATGAGTTTACTTTCATTATTACATATTTAATTTTAGTGAAATGGTATAGTTAGAGGTGTTTTGACCTTATTTGACCGGCAATGGTGCCGATGACCCTAAAACTAGGTTCGAATTGGGAAATATGAGTTACCACTAATCAGGTGAAAACTGTGTTAAATTGACACAGTTGAACACACAGGATCTCAAACAAACTAATCTCAAAAGTTAGCTCAGCTCTCACTCCGAACCTCGACGTTTACGTATTCAAATCGCAGCTCAGTATAAACTAGTCAATAGTTTCTGACACTGGAAATTTATGTTGACATTTCCATGTTTTAAAATGGATTAAGCACAACGAAGTAAGTAGTTTGTTATTAACAAGACTTGTGCTTAATTCATTTCCCACATAGGTACCCTACAGTATAGTGCGTACACTACTGAAATTCAAGAATAACTATTTGGAAAAAATTTTTGTTTTTCCATTTAGACACAGTTTTGTCTTGGTTATTGTTTGTAAGAATTCCTTCTAGTGCGGCCTACTTTATACACAAAAACAATTGCGTATATTTCCGTCTTTTAGCGAAATGTATTTTTTAATTTCGTGCAGGATGACTTCGTGGGCTAACTATCGTGAAAACAGCAATTTTTTTGGACAGATACAATTTTTACCTAACTAAAATTCTAGAACTCGTTTCACTTGAATTTTGTGCAGGATGACGTCATAGGCCAGTTTTTATGAAAACTTTCCCGAATCAGAATTATAGATTTTTTAAAATGATTTTATTGGGTACACTTTTTGAACTCTATCAAAATTACCTACATTCTGATTTGATGACAAATCTTAAAACGTTTCTCTTTTTTTGCCACAAATCGTACTGGCTCTTTAGTGGAAAATTAAACAAATTTTTTGGGAAAAAAGAAGTCTTGGTTTTGAGTTTATCCAGCATTATCATGTTCAGCACCCCAAAAAAAGTGGTACAAGTTAGAAATGTAGACTATTATGAATTCTGAGAAGAATTTGTCAAAATTGGTATTTAGACTAAATTGAGGAAAAACAAAGCTAATTAGTCTTAGTAATATCAGAAAATTTCGGAACAATTTTTTCCATGTTCAGCACCCCAACCAACATACGTGGTTTCTGAACATCATTCTGAATATTTTCTGAATTCCGGTCAGGGTTTCGGCTCTCTGTCCGCCGGTTCTAGGTTTCCAAAAGACCTCATTAGCCACTGATTCAATCTTAATGAGGGTTGGATTGAGTTGGTGCCTACCTTTCTACACTAAGGGTGGATTGAACAGCCTGGCTTAGGATTATTCAACTCATGGCCACCTGGTTAATTAATTTGCTATTAAGTTCACCCTAACCAAATTATGTACGCAGAATTCTCTATCAACCTGTTATCAAATTGGCATGAGTTTTACCATTAATAAAGGTGTCATTTGATTTGGTTGGTTATTATAACTCCAGGTGGTGGAACTCGGCCCAAAAGTATTTTGTAACTTATGGCAAGTTTTCCCAAATTTGACGAAATCCTTTGAAGAAACTTATCACTGTTTTCTGGGTATACATGAAAGATGTTATTATTAACAGCATATTGATTTAAACAACTCGGTTACTTAGCACATCAGTAGAGACGTAGAACTTGACATGGGAAAAGTGATTTGCAATGTACAATCCTGAAAGAATGCGCGTAAATGAAGATGCAAGGCGGTCAGCTGCCGAGATGCTCGGCGCGTGCTGCGTTGCCCCTGGCAACGGGGTGATCGATCGCGGAACGGGCGCGGGGCGGGCGGCCCTCAGTGACGCCGGAGACATGGACGCGGGCAGCAGCGGGGACGGCGAGCGGCCGCGCAGCGCGTGGGACGACGAAGTCGACGTCGAGGCCGCCCTCGGCTCCCCGCAGCACCTCGTCGACGAGGCCGAGCACGAACAGAGTCGCGTGGAGCGCGATATCGAGCTCGACAAGTTGGACTCCATCGTGACGGAGGCTGGAGAAGAGGAGCAGCTGGAGGACGAGTCGTTGCCCACCGAACCCCAAGAGTCACCAACAAAGTGAGTGTGATTGAAACTTGAATGAAACCGTGATCTCAAGAATTTTCAATATGCATGACTCAAATTAGGCAAAATCGGAATAAAAATAAATATTACCTACCAAACAGTTGAAAGTGCGTATACTGACATTATAATGTTACTAAAAATATGAAGCAGGATTTATTAACAAAGGAAATTCAATATTATTGTCGTATTTGTCACCGATGACTTCAAAACCTTGAATGACCTCAAAGCAGCGTTTGTCCATAGTCTGCAGTCGAGAACGGGGAGAACAAATCTGTGGAATGAATCACGTCTATGAAACATCACTAAATAAGGGATTCGCAATTGTCTATTTAATGAGCTGTGAACCGATTTTATACCAGTTTTTATGGAGTTTTTTCTTCCTACTAGGGTGGTGGGGCCAGTGTTTGACACCTTAAGAGGCATTTTGACTTTGACAAGCAATTAAGTTATGTTTTTTCGTTTGTTCAAACTTGAAGCTTACATCTATTGCTGCATCAGGATGTCCTCAAACTGCTCGGTATTGAAAAAATCACTAATTCAAGCCACAAAACATCATAAATTCGTTTTTTCGAAATCAATTTTTTGTCCCAGTATTTGACAGAAACATTTTTTGTTTTACCTGTGATTGACAATCTATGATTGACACAGCAGATCTTCTGCAATAAATGATTCCTTGTATCAACAAAACATTTATTTCAACATTTTAAAAATAAATTGAGCATTTGAACTTAGTTTTATTAATCTAAATATAAAATAACTAATAGTATTCATAAAGACAAAGTTGAAAATATCACCGGATGTTTCATCACAAAATAGGTACAATGTTTCCTTGATACCATAGGCACAATACGATTCTAATGGCAGCTTGTGAGTTGCTATGTATTTATATAAATATAAAAAACGAAGAACGAATGACAAGAACGAATAGAGATCCATGTTGACAGCACTGTCAATCACTGAGGGGAGCATCAGTTGGGGGAATTAGTAATTGACATTTGCATTTTCACATGTTATCTTTGATTGTTTCCAAAAAATGATAGCATAAATGCAATCTACACAAAAAACTGATTGAGAAAAGCCATGGAAACAATCGAATTTGAAAATGTGGAGGGCATGGTGGAGCAAAATAAAACGCTTTCTTTCTTTGCAAAATCACAAGAAACCACCAAAGAAATTACAACACGAGGTTCTGTTGGGTAACCTTCTCCACATTTCACAAAAACCCGCCGGAAACCTTTTCCCGCCTCTATACTTTACTGAGAAGATATTTTGCCTCAAAATTCAAATGGACCAAGTCCGTAAAACACTTTTAAATGCCTTATTATTAAAACTTCGTGGTGAGATGTCAATCGCTGGGTCCCTGTCAATTACTGGCCCCTCCACCCTACACCTATTTCTATAATATCTGCTATCTTTATTTTGTTTATTAATCAATTGAGTAATTGACACGGTTATGTATTCGGGCGGGCGTCATCGTGAAACTTGCATCGGGGTCGGTACGGATAAACACAAGATACAGATACATTGGTTATTGCAATAATACCTATTGAGTATACGAAAGTTTTTAAGCGTTTTTAATACGTTTCAATCTAGAAGCGTTGCTATCTAGCGTAGCAAAATTGAAGTGGTCATCTACAATGATAGCAGTAGATTAACCAGGCCGTTGCGCGGGTTGGGGTGTATAGATTTATAATTAGGTAGAGTAATTACTATATAGTAATAATAGTATATAGAAACTATATAGAAATAATTACTTACTATGTAGTAATAATTACTCATCTTATCTTGTTTCTATATTGAAAACAGGTAATATTTAAAAATATGGAACATGTTAGCTCTCGATATGTGAGGAGGTCAGAGCCCGTGATTTCATACGTCTTTTTTTGCTACAGAAAGACTCACAGTCAAATTATGTACAAGTTCCTTGAGAGAACGGTGGATAATGATTAAAGCAGAGCATATTATAAGGAAAAACCAAAAAGCTTTGACGGACACCTCATAACATCATACAAGTACCGATAAATAGCCCTTGGAGGCCTAATGACCAAACTTTTGTTTTAACGCGAATGAAACTGTCACTACAAAAGCTATAGGTATATTATACGATACCGTCCTGTCATTACACAACGAATATTCCAACAGCTCTGAAGTGTCTTTGGTCTTTCATCGTCTGAACTGCTGGACTATCGCACATGCAAACGCTCGAACTCTTGTGTTAGGGTCGCATGCTATCGTGCTTACCTGCAACAGGTTCTCTGATTGATATTCCTTTTCAAGTCAAATCTGCATATTTATCTGGGCAAACACCTTCCTCACTGCTTCTTTGCTCTTTGAGTTCAACAGGTAAATAATAATAATGATTATATGAAATTATAATAATATGGAACGTGTTGATAACTGCAGATCATCACAAACGTTGTCGCCTTCCACCAAAACGTTATGTTTTAACCGAACAAAAGCCTTCAAAACGCAGCTGTCATCGACTAACCTCGAGTTATCGTATGGTATTCACATAACAATAGCGCTGCAATATTTTAACAATTTTGTGCTAGAATCACTGAAACACTTCCTACCCAATCAACCTTGTTACTCAAAAGTAACTCTCTTCACGCTGTGAAAATTCTGCAATTGTGACCGTGCAAGGGAAAAGGGAGCTTAACTTACCAAGGTTTTTTTTACAGAAAAAAAAAAAGGTGGCATTCTTTGACATTGACAAATGGCATTTTTTGTAATATTTTTTGGGTCCCAAAACTATCTCTCTTTCCCCAATAATCATCAAAACTTGAATTTTCTACATTTTTCATTGTACATTAGAGCCCGATTATCCGCGGAACTGGGTTGTAAGGGGACTGCGGATAGCGAAAATCGTGGATAACCCAAATAAAGACATGAGGTGAAAACACGAAAAAATGTTTCAGCATAAAAACTATGTTTCATTGTAAATAAAACATGATATTATGTAAAACTTTTAAAATATGTACAGGGTAGCAGAAACCTTTTCTCTACATCTAAATCACTAAAATAAAGAAAAGTAAACAAAAAATAAGGTCAATGTCAAGATTCGTAAAAAAAAAAAAAAAAAAAAAAAAAATTCTTGGCACTTGTGGATAATTGGGGCTCTACTGTATTTATAATCGCGAAAAACTGTAGTTTTGCAAGTCTGCTGGAAGTCTGCTGAAACCTGCTGAAAATTTGCAATTTTCGGGCCCGCTTTTTTTCAAACTGAAAAATCATAAATTTTGATTGGAAAATGATAGAAAAAATCCACAAAAACAATTTTTTTTCAGCATAATGTAGTGTAAAATAAAAAAAATATAAACTCAGATTTGTCCTCTGGCAGGTTAAGCTCCCTTTTCCCTTGACGTTCACAATTAATTAAACAGGTTGTTAAGAAATGCGAGCAAGCAAGACTTCCGTTTTGGAGAAAACCAAGATTTTCCGCCACGGAACGAACCTAATACTACCGATACAGTAAGTAATGTGGGAACCTACAACCGTGCATAAAGTAAGGAAAATATATTCTGTAGACCCTGACTGTTGGCCCTATTAATGCCTAAATTATATGAACAGACTAGCTGGTTCACCCATGCGTTGCACAGGTTGACTTGAACATTATAGCCTATGACCCAAGTTAAAGTAATTCTGATAGATTCGCTCACTCAGATCCCCAGTTGGTTCAGTGACGTTCAAAACGCTTTAACATCCTCCCCCCTCCCCTCACCCTTGGGTCAAATTTCAAACATTTGAAAAAAGTAGTCTTTGACTTGAATTAAAGTAATCCAAACATATTCGACAATAAAATTCCCAGTTCGTTCAGTGATAACAAAGATACCCCATACCCCCCTTCCCCTAAAACACCCCCTTCTATGGGTTAGATTTGAAGATGTCCAAGTAGCCTGTGATTTAAGTTAGAATACTCCAAACATATTTGACAACTCAGATCAATGACGTTCGGAACGCTTCAACTCCCCCACCCCCTCCCCCTCCATTGTGGGTCAGATTTGAAAAATTTGAAAAAAGGAGTCCTTGACTTGAATTGTAGTAATCCAAACATACTCGACATTCAAATCCCCAGTTTCTTCAGTGATGAAAAAGACACCCCATTCCCCCCTCCTCCCCTAAAACACCCCCCATGGGGCAGATTTGTAATTTTAGACCTTTTAAACCTTCTCAGAAATAATTTAAGACCAAAATGAGCCAAAACGGTCGTTCTCGAGTATTAGCGAGACTAACGAACAGCAATTGATTTTTATATATATAGATATACACCAGTGCATATCTGTTCATATAATTTAGGTATGAATAGGGCTTAAAGTGAGAGGCCGAAACGTCGACAGTAAAAACTTTAAACCAAGATTGCAAAAAATCACAGTTCACTTCTTTTTCCATATTTTTTACATCCAGTCATGGAGACGCAAACTCCGCCCAACTCTGTAAAGTTATTGGCCTTACTTTTTGCGATGGCGCCAGACTGTATTATGGTCGTAAACGGGGCGGGTTGCCACACTTTGGAGTTGTGCCGGTTTTCCAACAACTAAAATTTAACTAAATTTGCCTAGTTTTGACTTAAGTTTGATAATTGAAATGATGATACTGGACCACTGCTCTCCGTGCCGGCCGTCTCTTGCTTTTTACTTTGCTTGAGAAAGTCAAGTTACACTTAAACAGAAAGAACAAGGTACAATATTGCAATGGGTTGCATTTGTATCCCAAATCAACCGCCTTTCCAAAATTCCATCTCAAAATTATGTCATGGAACACTTAGACGGAATTTCGTCGATGATAGTTCCATGGATTGTGCAGGTTGTAGTCGAGACACGTTTTCCCATACGTGCGTCCATAATAGGCAACACAGTTGTGTCTCGTTCAAATTACATTTCTCAGTTTGGGCACCAGTAGCTTCTTTGTGCCTTATGTTTAACGTGTGAGTTTTTACATGTTTCTGTCGCTTTTATGGAATCTAGGAACTCCGTTACTTTAACAACCCGGATTTTCGGGTTAGGATCTGCATGGCTGATTGGTACATTACGGACACGCCCTATGAGTTTCATTGTTCCCAGATTAAAGGTACCTAATAAGTTTCTGCAACCGCAAAATTATTTCAATTACCTTAATCAGTTTTAATCTGATTCCGATGCAATTCTCAAGGGTTGTGTGAGTTGGAGTCGAGATGGTGCCCTGCGAATTTTTTTGTTCCCAAATGAAATGATTGCCTCTATGCAAGCCCAAAGAAGAACAAACATATTCGAGAACGAAATTATTTTCTTTCTTCAAGCTTCATGAGTTTTCAAAATGTTTGTATCTAATTTCGTGAAATAGTCATTCTGGAAAGGAACTAATTTTGGATCACATTGAGATTGTTTGATCTTTTCAGCAATTAATCGCTAATGCCTAACTGAAAAGTTATAACTTATCGCAAAGTGCATCTTCTGAATCGAGTTAATTGTGGTACCTTTTAAGCAATCTGGATATTCCGATTAATTATGGGAGGGATTGGATCATCTTCAGAAACATTTGTACAGTTTCAGGAAATCAAAGTTGCTTTGTTCAGAACGCGTGAGGTCAGTTCTTTGACCTTGTGCCCATAAATATCTTATTGGGAGGGCTGTTGTCACTGGTATCATTACGAATTGAGCACATTGGCCCCCGAGGACCTCGCGTAAGTCGACACAACTGCCATAGGTCGGAGTTGAACGCTCCCCAGGAGATGTTCCTACCGGAGTAAATCACGCTCGGTCAACTAAAATGAATCATTAACAGAAAAGGTATCAGGAAGCTTCGTGTATCACGAATTCTTACATTTTACATTCGCAGCTCGCAAAAAAATTAGTATTACGCTGAACTGGCGTTTTGTTTTCTGGATAACACTGGGAATTTTAACAGTAATTTACTTCGAATCGAATTCTTAGTCAACCAAGGATGTTCTGTTTTTGACTCATTCTGTACCTTAACTATTTCGTCAACACATTACTGTGCAAGCTACACTACGTGAATTTATAAACTCAATGGCTTAGAAGACAGCGCACTTTATGAAATCATCAGACTAAATGATCAAAACTTCATCCAATTTTATGAGCAATTTGTCGGTATTCAATCATGTTTCCATTAGTTTAATTGCAGGGAGCTTGCCGTATTCATATCACATTGAGACTTTGATGGTTTGCTCAATTCTGGGCTTATTCAGAATTCTGAAGTTATCTTCATCAAATATTGCTTGTATTTCCCTTGATCTGTAGAGCATCACGAGTTTCGATTTTGACTTTTTTTTTTGCTAATTTACTATCCACACTAAAATAATCAATCATGTCATCTCCCATCTTGAGTATTTCTTATCAAATAACTATTGTGCTGTAAAACCCATCTAGTTCCTATCCAGATCAGATTGTAGATCCTATTTTGAAAGGCGTTTTATTTAATTTCTCCTCGGTAGGTGTTCACGCCGCCTATGAATTTATATTTGGATAATGTATTATACTCATAATTTAATAAATATAGACTGATATTTTGCGTAGAAGGGTTATCCAATACAGAAATAATAAACTTTTGTGTAATAATTCTCTGTGTCCAAAAAATGCTCAAATTTCAGAAAAAGTTCACATGATTATATAACATAAACAATTAGAAAAATTCAGTAATATGGTCTGCTGCATGACTCGAACTTTTTAGTTGTAAATCATTGTTTACCCAGTTTCAAACGTAAAAGAATTAAGAATTTTTTAAAGTCATTCAGGTTTAGTCGAATCCCATTAAACCAACAATATCGCCTCTTGGATCATTCAATTCAAAATCCTCGGTATTATCTGGCGTTTTCTGTACATTTCCTCATCAATTACCAGATCCAGCGATATTGCTAAACTTTACGAAGGTAATAATTAGGTGTACAGACAAAAGAACGCTCGGTCGAGCAGGACGATACATACCTGTCATGGCTAAAATGTGTTTTCACTCGGAAGTCGTTTTTCCAATGGCCTCACGCGTCTAAAGAGAAAGTTTGACCACTACGCCAACGTATAATCTGTTTGATAATGAGAGTGATCACCTGAGGATTTAAGCAGCATACCTAATCGGATCCTAACATTATATATATTAGTTATTATAATTCAACTTTCTTACGCTGTACCCCTATGATATATTTATTAGTTTTTACAAGTGACCTCAGTGGTAGCAACACCTCTCATTAGCTCGATATATTATTTGTATTGTCTTTTTAAATACTTGCAATCTCATGCCTTCGGTTAGACAGCTTACCTGATTTCATAACTTCAAACACCAGACTTTACGAGTGTGCAACGATTTTGAAACAAAATTCAGAAATCAGAACAGTTTTCTTCTTTGCACTCCTCTAAAATCCACTACCAAACAAAACCTCTAAAAAGTGGCTTTGAATACCTCAACAATATTCCTCTCGTATATACAATCAGCGCTCCCGAAATTGACGCTAAATGAAAAAAAGATTTGACGGACCCTCACAGTTGTTTGGGAAGTAAAAAGTTCCAGTCATGCAGCATGATCGTATGAGCGAATTTTCGTAAATTGTGCTATATTATGTTACATTGTTTTGATAATTGAGGACAGAGAAATTGTTAACTGTAAATTGTATGCCAAAAAACACGCTCCAAATAATACTGTGCTATTTAAAAAGATATTTTAGATTTTTAGCTTTTTTGCAGTTTTTATCGATTTTTTAGCACATTTTAATGAAATTTAATGTTCTTTTTTCAGCATAATTTGAACATGAATTTTTTAATGTTCTATTTTATAATTAACAAATTTTATTTGAGCTACATTCTGCTAAAAAAATACAATTGTAACGATTTTTAGCCGATTTTTGCTATTTTTAATGATTTTTTCAGCACTTTTTTGAAATGTGACCTATTGAATGTGGTCAAAAATGCTAGCCAACAAACTCGTCCTTTTGTTTGGAAAGCTTGATTTTTTTGGCGCAAGAACTGAATTTTTATCTCAATCCTAAGGAGAGTTATCGTCTGGAAGGACATATATGTATATACACATAAATATATATATATATATATATATATATATATATATATATATATATATATATATAAATTAGGATTCGTTTCAGAATGTCTCAAAACGGATTCCAATGAAGAAAATATTCGAAAATTTTGATTTTAAAATTTTTGGAGCCATTGCAATACCTTAATTTTTTACGAAAATTCGCTAAAATCAAAGCCCCCTAGTGTTACCAGAGAGAAATACTGTTTATTTGGTGCATAAAAACACAAAACAGGAGGTTGCGCCACATTACATAGGGGATATAAATGTCACATTCTAATATCTCATCTGTGAACTTAGGTACATTACAAAATTAATTTAATAACTTGTTGTTTCCACAGTCCTCGACACTAAAGTTTTTGTTACTCTCAAACACAACTCCAAAACTCAAACCAAACATTTAATTAATTCAGTGTATCCTTCCAAGCGGCTGTACACAGATTTCTTTCCGAAACTATTATAAACAAAAAGTACTTTAAATTCTAGGTGCATTATTTTAAACAAAACTTATAAACTAAATTCAAAAATTATTCTAAAATCAACCTCATTATAAATTCAATTAAATTTGTAGTCGATTAAGCAAAAGTTAGTGTTTAAACTCCTTTTGTATTTATTTTATTATTTTTAATATTTGTTTTTTATTTTTATTTATTTTTTAATTTGTTTTACTGTTCAAGCAAATCAATAATTCCATAAAATTACAAAACAAAATACTTGATGTTAACAGATATTGAAGTAATACAATTTTTCTTTCAACCAGTTGTGTAACATTGCTTAAATTTTACACTATTTCCATGTAAGTAACATTGTTAAAGGATATTGAATTGTAGTGCTAGTGGTAACAATTTGTGATTTTAGTAGGTGCTATCTAACTTCTGTTGAATTTTAATCTATTTAACAACTTATTTTGTATAGTAAATTTAGGATCCGGTTTTTTAGTATTTTTAACTACGACATAGGCGTGGTTAATATGGTTATTCATCGGTTTTAGTGAAATTGAACATCAAAACTATCCATTTCGGAGAAAGAGTCTCCTAGTGCTACCAACTACTGCTGGGGGCTTTTCTTCTCTATCTAAAATGAGTAAGCAGTGGTATAATAACTTGCCTTACAGTTACGTATCTACTTGTGACTACTGTATTATTTCAATCTTGTGTTGTAAACAGTTTTGGTTTATTCTTTTTTTCAAATAATAAATATTTGTAATTTCTCAAGGGAACAAAAGGGGTGGGGGGGACCCCTCTTCTCTATAAAATTCGTTTTGTTTGCGTTTTAAGTTGCGTAAAATCCAAACATCAAACTTGAAAAAAAAAGAGAAAAAAAATCGCCTGGCCGCCATCCAGAGTTTTTTTCTCTGAAACTACTGGACCAAAGTTTATTTAACCTGGGTAATAAATCATATTAGGGGTTTGGTTGGTCCTAGAAGCTTGGAATCAATTTCAACCTACCCTGAGAAAAAGGAAAATAAAGTTTAAAGGCTGAACTATTAAAAAATCGAGTTTTCGAAAACTCTCATGGTAACAATGATGTTTACATTAATTGTTAATAATAGACATTTTCCCGAAAAATCCAATGAAAACACTCGGAACGCTGTACGTTTATCCGTTGGCTCTCTCTAAGGGCTGGAACTTTGACAGAGAAATCCAGCGAGAGTAGCGACACCTTTAAATTACTGAGTCAATCGCAAAACTTCATTATGACCGCTAGAAAGAGTAATTGTTATAAAAGTGGAACATTGTAAAACTTGCCTCATAAATTCTGACGATCGTTTCAGTTGACATAATTCCAATGGAATTGTGACTTCTCGCGAAACGGAGTTTATTACAACTCTTGTCCCTACAGATGGACTAGTAAAGCGTTGGTAGGAGCAATATTTTATCCCATAAATTTTCTGATAGTGGGTTACTACAAATGTCTGTGTGTGTGTCTATGTGTATTTGTCGTGCTGTACCCGCAAATCCTTGTAAAAAGCTTAATTTCCTTAATTTTCAACCTACTTTAATGAAATCTTCATGGAATGTGGGAGTTAGGATATAAATGGTCCCATATAAGTTTCGTATTTCGCAGTCAGCGCATGCGCATACGTAAATTCCAACAAGCATAATTTTCTTAAGCCCCCTTCGTCTGTTCTCGCCCAAATTTGGAGTACAGGTGGAAAACATTAATTTGAGCATTCCCTAACAATTTCCACATAATCTTATTATTAGTAGCTACTGCGCATGCGCGAATGTTTATTCCTTTTAACGACCCTATTTTCAACAGTTTCCATCCGATTTTGACGAAACTTTCGGGGATTGTGCGGGTAAGGCTCCAAGATTGTCCCCTACCCGATCTTGACGAAACTTTCGGGGATTGTGCGGGTAAGGCTCCAAGATTATCCCCTACCAATTTAATTTTTCTCAAATCATCTCTCCATTCTGCGCTTGCGCTAATTTAAATTACTTCATGCATCGTTCTCCTGTTTCCTAATTGACCGATTTCGACGTTTTACGTTACCTACATCTCGATTGACCATATCCCGCTGTGGAGTTTTTTAATGATTTTTAAAACCATTTCAATTATTTGTTTTATTTTCAGTTGGTAGGTCGTTATACTGTGATCAGGGGGACTGCTATACTGTACATGTTTTAACTAATTGGATTAATTTTCCATCTGCTTTATTTACGCAGGCATATTGATGTCAACCTACCGATCTGCAATTTGAAATGGATTCCCTTTGTAATATCAAGAATTCAATATCAATGCTCAGTGATCAGCTGTGGGGCGTTTGAGCCTAATTTTTTTCTTAATCGTCTTATGATGCTGAAACCTTAAACTTGGTAGCTCCTTTTTGGAGTTCTGGAATATCCAGTTACAATGTATGGAAGGAGTCAAATCAGCTTCGGAATCTCTGAGGCTAGTTTCTTTCCTTGGGACTCCTCGGAAACAATTATGAGGTATGGAGGCGCACTGTTCAGCTGAGGCGAGGGGCCTCTGATGCTTCTTTCCTTACCTATTGACCGGCTTTTTATATTTTTATTGTAAAGCGTAAAATTGCAGGGTCCTGCAACTGTAAAGGTTTAAGCCCTATTAGGAGGCACGATAAACCATATTGTGATCATATAACATACATGGGGTTTAATAATTATAGACCAATGGTTTGCGTAGAAGGGCTATGTTACACAGAAATAATACACCTTTGTGGAATAATTTGCAGCGTTTTCGAATCTATTTGCCAATACTTTTAGGCGTGGTTAATCAAAGCTGTTGCAAATTTCATTTTCTAAACATTTTGTGCAGTAATCTCAAATTTCAGTATGTGGTATAGATCTCTCCTCCCTCCCCCTAGGGCTTTTTAGGTATGAAGTACCTTCCTCGACCCTCTTGCGATCCAGGATGCATACTTCATGGGTCACATCAGCTCAGCAGAAATGAGGTTTTCCAAAATACATGCAATGATGGAGTACATCTTCTTTAGCAAAAGTAGGACAAGTTAGTAATAATGTATTTCTAATTGTTCTAGGTCGCTTGCCTAAGTAAACTGCTCTTATTTTTAATTGCAGTTCTCTTTCTAGTTTAATAATTAGTTCTGGCACATCTTCATTTGAAATTATTGCAATTATTGCACATAGATATACCTACTTATAAATAAACCAAGTCGGCACCCTCGATAGTGAGACATTATCGTGTCCACAAGAGTTTAGAAAAATCAATAATAACTACCTCATTTCTTGAATTCCTGAATATGCGATGTGAAGAACGGAGCGTGTAGTGTAACGCAAGGACAGAAGATATCGTGCGGATATGAATGTTTAATGAGATAACTTACCGTTAAGAAGAAATGAGGGATTGTGCTCCCGATTCGTATGCGTTCTTTACTTATTTAGGTAGGTATCTATAAATGAGGCCGACTCGACTATAACATTAATTTTTAGTGAGAAATTTCAGTCAATTCACTATTTTTAGGTAGGAAGCAGAGCATAAGAGGTCTTCTCTGACGATTTAAGCTTCGATCTTCAATACTTATGTACTTATTGATTAATTATGTACCATTATCTACGCGTAATTAGAATCTGAAAAACTCGGATCCTTATGTACTCGGGATTCACTCAACTGGGCCTCTCACGTATCGTCGTCAACTTGAAACCCGGCAGTTAAAATGATGAAACGTCGAACATGATTCTGCCTGATGGTTCGTTCTGCTGAGCGACTTCGGCTCAGTCAGAACAATTACAACTGCCATTGTAAATGTTTGAATGCTAAATGAGTGAATAGAATTTCAGAGGTTTCACGTTCTTAGACCAAGAAAGTCGAGGAGAGCATATTACCTGATTTTAGCGAATTTTTCGTAGAAAATGAAGCTATTGCAATGGGTCAAAAAATTTTAAAATAAAATTTTTGAAAAATTTCTTGATTGAAATCCGTTTTGAGGCATAAAGTTGAAATCCTAGAGTTTAACGAGTTTTCATATATATATATATATATATATATATATATATATATATATATATATATATATATATATATATATATATCATATCATATAGTGATATATATATATATATATATATATATATATATATATATATATATATATATCTGTGTGTGTGTGTGTGCATTTATTTATTTATATAATTTATTTATGAGTCATTCCAGACGATAACTCTCCTCAGGATTGTGATAAACATCCCGTTCTTGCGCTAAAAAACCAAGCTTTCCAAATGAAAGGATGAGTTCGTTGGCCACTTTTTGAGCCCATTAAATTGGTCAAACTGAAAAAATATGCTAAAAAAATCACTAAAATTGGCTAAAAGGCCAAAAATTGTTAAATTTTTAATTTTTAGCACTGTTTTAGTTAAAACAATATTATCGACGATGCACAAAATTATGTCGAAAAAAGTACATAAATTGCATCAATATTTGCTGAAAAATCTATAAAAACTGCAAACAAATCTAAAATTCCTAAATCTTTTTTGAATTGCTAAATTTTATTTAGTACGAGTTTTTTTCCATAAAATTGGTTTTTAACGATTTCTTTGTACTAAATTTGCTCAAATTTCAATACAATTTAACATAAATATTATTCATCTTATTCGAAAAGTGTTAATTTAAGAAAATTCGCTCATCCGATCATGCTGCATGACTGTATCTTTCTTCCTGTAGTTTGTATGGGACAGTTTCCACAGAAGAGGCCCTTCAGAAATAAAAAGTCTTCAACTCTTCCTCTACCCACAATGCAAATATTTCTGAGGGCTGAACATATTATGTCAGAAGACCAACAAAGACGAGAAACCTGGCTTGTTTATTAATGGATTTTTTCCTGTTTACTTAACCCTATGGAAGTTGTATTCTGGTATTACTTCCTATCAATTATCAGTGTTCTATTATAAAGCTGCCTCGATTAATATCTTTATTGAACACGTACAGAACGACATTCACATGTATGTTATTTCAGACATAGTGCAAACCTCATCGCAGGATATGATGCTGGAGACTCCCTTGTGACACCTTTACTACTCTTTACTGCCTACTTCACCTTACCTACTAGTTCAGTGTGAACGATTCTGTTGTTTTCGTTTTTAGCACTTACTACGTCTACTGACTTACTTTCTACTAAACTTCCGTGCGAAAGAGACTTACTCTACAGTTCCTAACTCCTTCAAATTGTAGTTCCATCAATTTATTTTTGAAAAGTAACGCGATGCGTACTAGAACACCTTTCTCAGGCAGGACGGGTTAGAGAAATGTGCAGCCAGTGATGTTTGGTAAAAGTTGATGTTACCTGTATTTCGCTTTCCAATCGGTGGTGAACAATTTCTGAGGGGCCAAAAATAATGGGATCTAGTTTTCAAGCAATTATTGGTATTATGGTAGTAAATACGGAGTAACATTATGTTCCTTGTGATGAAAAATAAACGTCACTTCGTACTTTTTAGTACTTAAATTATTAATTATTCTAGTACTTATTTAGTATTTTTCATTTAGATCTTTGCAGACCCAATTAGCAAAAAATATAACACTAAACCACAATTTTTTTTAAATTATGAATTCAATTGTTATGGACTTGGGAAACTTATTTCTCACTGTCGTGTACTTTTATACTTCATAATTATTAGGTTTTCTAAATAAATACCGACCACGCCCGAAACTAACCACGTTTCCCTACATTGGCTGACAGGTGGTTGATGTATGTGTGAGAGCAGGTTACACGTATAAAAGCCAGGTGCAGACTCGGACTGTGTCCATTCTATTCGAGTCAAACTCTTGTTGTTTACATCTCAACCTAGCTCCTACTTCCTACATTTCAACATTTCCTTACTTAGAGCGTACGGGATATTGTGTCGCCTAAGTCTGTGCTACCATACCTACGAGGCATTCGATAATATCACTTTGCTGAACCATGATGACCTTTTTTGTAGTGAGAGTGGTGCGTGGTGGCATTTCTGCCAAACTTCAAGTGTCTACCTGACTCAGTCTACTGTGATATTGCTTCGCCGGGCTGATCCTTACTAAGTTCCTACCTCTATCTTTCTCAACTCTTTACCAGTTTAAGTTTCAAGAAGGATTCAGAGTAGCTAGATAGTCATTACGAACATTTAGTGGGAACTTACGGTTCTGGTGATCTGCAATAGTACACAACACTCACAAAACAATTAACCTTGTACACTAAGTTTCGCTTTTAGGTGTTATTGATTGGAAACGGATTTTTCATTATTTTGATAAATTCAAAACTGGTGTTTTTGTCAATTTCAGACCTGGGTACCTTCTCATTCATCCTCTACAAATAATCACACACCAGAATATCGCCGAATTCCGCTATAGTTTATTGATCGTGGCTGCCCTCGCCCATGTTAATTTCTTTCATATACTCTTAATTAATGCAATACGAATTTTGAATTTACCGGACCCCAAGTAAAAAAATTAAACCTAGATTAGGTAAAGATAGTGCTAGAATGTAAATCCGTGGAGTGGTGTGGGGAATCCCGTTCGTTATATATTGAGTAGGGATCGTTTGAAAGGTGTCAGAAGAGTCAAACGATGGAACCCGGTGATCATAGAAAGTCGGTGAGAGAGCGAATAACCTTGAAAATCGTTGCAGTTGTAGGTCGCCACTGAGTGCGTAGTTGTTGAGGGTGGGGTGGGGTTACGTCATCTGTTTCTTCCAGGCAAGTTGGAAGACATCTTAAGCCATTAACGCGAATACGGAAGATGCTCTTCAGGAAGGAAACTCCTGGAACTTGCTTTGGTTCAATTGAAATGAGTGATTTATACAACTCAAACTAATAATACTCACACAAAACCCAAATTAGAAACAAGAAAAGTGGTTTGACATAGTGGGCCTGTCTCACATCTCCTTCAAATCAATAAAATTGTACTATAAATAGTTTACATGTGTTACTAAGGAGATTTAGGAATATTATAGTGATTTATAATTGTCTTGCTGGTACTTTACTCGAAGAACTTAAACCGTTAGATAGCAATTATCTTCGATTCGTAAAAAACTGCTTAGATGGTTTCACGTTTTCGCATGTGTCAAAGCTATCGATAAACGATTGATGAGTTTCAAGGAGATTAGTACCACCTATCTAAGCATTTCATTAACTACAATCATAATAACATGACTATTGTAGAAGTTGTGAGTGTTGAAAGGATTTCGATTTTTCAGCTGAACTGTTAGGTAGGGGAGAGTGGGGCAGTTTCACCCTCTGGGGAAGAATTAACTATCAACATACAATAACTATTTTTGTATTTTCGGCTTCAATTACTACACACACCTAACGGAGAAGAGTGACTTCCAAACATCTGGTAAGACAAAATGCATCGTCATTCATCAGCTCTCAGTCAGCTTCGATTTGTTGTGCAGGCTAAAAGATAAATTGTCGACTCTCCTTTTTTCATGCTCTTTCATGAACCACTACTCTTGTCATTTTTTGTGAACACCGACCAAAAATAAAGATCGGTGGTTATCTTCTTAATCAATTTCCTACTAAAAAAAAGATTGTCAATGTTGTTGACACAGTTGGAATGTTATGCAACTAGTGCTGGTGGGGTAGAATCAACTACTGAAGGTGGGTCAGTATCAACCAGTCCGTTGCTGGTCTTCACTATCCCTTTAATTTTTTACGGACCATAGCAACGACTTGGAAATTGGTGGTTATCTTCCTAATCAATTTTCTACGTAGAAAAAGGGTGTACATTTTGTGGCCAGTGTGGACCAGGGGTGTACAGTAGGGTATATTACGACGAAAAAGCGAAAAAAAATTTCTCCTATCCTCCAATACGATAGAAGCGATGAAATATCCAAGTTGGTAATCACGAAACCAATTAGGAGATTTTTAGTTGTAATTTTTCAAATTTTAACTTTTGTCTACGAAATCATTATAGTTTCTTGAATACCAATATTTGAAGAACTTTGATGTTTCAAATTCAATTATTTATCGTTGGCATGATGATTGAAAGTGGCCCTCCGTCTGGTAGATGCTGTCCCACCAGTAGGGCACATTCAACCAAAAATTGATTTTCACAAAAATGTTTATTGTGGTTTTTTTTTTTTTTTTTTTTAAACAATTAGATAGTGCGATTCACATCTAGATAATCAAGGTAGCCTGTAAAAAAAGTAAATTGCAAAAATACCTCTTGGGACTCCAGGGCCTTTGAATTAAAAAACCGTTGAAGGCGCCCTGCTCTCCCCACTAGGTATTTGTCTAATAATTGATAGATTCATGGAAAATCAAATTTTGAGTGAAATCGTACCATTAAATCACGATCAATTAACTTTTTGTGGGTTACATTTTAGGATGGAGCAGGTTTATGAAAGCCTACACCCATAAATGTAAATAAGTACATATTTAGTAATATTTATTAATCTTATGTATCATTAACTCGCCCTTCCAGTCCATACAACTCTTGTTCTGACGCATATATTGTTTGTTACAGGTAAGTGACACTGCCTACCTTGGTGTAATACCGTAAGTAAATATATAATCGGTTAGCGATGGGGACGTCGCTAGACAAAAATACATGGGGGGGGGGGGGGGGTTAAAAACGTTTCCAACTAAAACAAAAGTTTCCCAATCTCAAAAAAAAAAAAAAAAACCCTAATTGAAAATTTGTTGTCACTTATAATAGTAATACCTGCTCTACCTATAGGTAGTGTTAAGTCGGACGGGTTTGGCGTTGCAATGAACCGTATCTCATGAGATTAGCGAAGTTAGAAGCAACGTCGAGCGTGATGAGTTCTTGGATGGGTGACCGCCAAGTTAAGAGTCTACCGTCCAAGTTGTCTTCTCGCTTCTGTTCGACGAAACCCTCACCACACAACGGGGCGAGGCAATGAATAGCGGACCAATAATAATTATTCTGATATTAAATCTAAACGGTTATTTCCGCTAGTAGTAATAGTAAAACTATCATTTACGTACATTCCAAAGGAATCCGTAGTCACTAGCAAGCCGAGCACAGGGGCGAGCGCTTTCGATGAAAAGACGTCACCATCAGGCCGTCGAATCAGTATTTATTTATTTATTGTTAATACGGGCAAAGTCCAATTTACTAAAATACATTTTAATAAAATTTATAATACAAAACAAATAATATATAGATTAATGTGAAAACTAGAAACAGAGTTATTAAAAAAAAGGAGTAGGACAAGATTATAATGAATTATTGAAAATAGGAATTTTTGAGAGTCGCAAGCAATTTAAGGAGAGAACATGGGTGAAGATAAGTACTTATGTATATGAATAACAATAGGTTAAGTTTTAAGAAGCCTGGTCGTTCAATTTTTTCCGAATTGCAACTTTGAATGAACGAAGGGAGTTATGGAAAAAACCTATGTCAGGAGGATCTTGCACAAGTTGGTTTGCTAGCACTCAGTAGAAGTGTAGCAGAGTACTGTTTCGACGGCCTGGTGATGATGTCTTAAATTGCTAGTGACGACGGATTCTTCCGAAGATTACGTAAATGATAATTTCAATAATTCTGATCCACCGCTTGGTGGTCATCTGATGGCGACGCGAAGAGGCAGTCGGACAAAAAGCCACAACCTGAAATGGCAGTTCCTTACTTTACTCAGTGTTAATCCAGTAAGTATTACTTACATTTAACCTATACTGTGTACACTGACCATTTCCATGTGAGTTCTAGTACGAAAATTAGATAACATATTATTTTTTGAAGTAGGCCATTTATATCAGTTTTAGATTATAACAACAATAAAAAAACGTCAATTCGAAATACTTTCTTCAGATTCGCTGATCTTTTGTGTACATACCCACCGCCATGGGCTCTATTAAACAACAAAACCAGATTTGAAGTTAAAAATATGGTTAAATAGGATATTTAGATCATAATTGGGAAACGCTGAGAAAAGTTGGAAGTTTTGAACGAAAAATGCTTTTTTCATGTATAAAATGAAAAAACTGTCTAAAATGTCTAAAACCTTTTGATTAGGTTTAGACTTCCAAGTAGAACCCTTTGGATTAAGGGTTTTGTTGTCACCTCCCAATGTTCCCCCACTTCTCCCAAGTCAGTGGAAAAAGGATGGGGGGGGGGGGGGGATGCCCCCATATCAATGCCCTTGGACAGCATAGTTTGTCAAAATGACTAGAGTCACAAATGATCGATGAACTAAATAGAACTATAGAACTAAGCTATATAGAGCTCTAAATTGAACTACCATCGACGATTCCACTTTACTTCTTGGTAATATACAACGTTCAGCATTTTTATGTACCAAGATCAAATATAATACTAGGATCTGTCTGAATCGGGGCATTGATTTCAGTCAACACAAAGGATGAAACATAAAGGGTGCAATATTATAAACCTATAGCTTAAGAATATTTTTACGGAAATAACAATTATTATTGAAAAGTTTTGTTTATTTTATTTTATTTTTTTTTTTCGAGGATCAATGTAGAAGTTACGAATATAACCTGATTCTAGTGGTCGAAATAATCGAACCTATAGTTCCAACTCTTCTTCATTTAAATCCGTTATGACTTGGCCATGATCGTAAAAGGAAACAAAGGTACCCGCAGGTTTCTCTTTTAGCGCCTGCGCGCTAATTGGACGCTATCAGCTTAGTCGTGTTGTAATGCGGTTATCGTCCTGTACTTCTTGAAGGCTCTCAGCTGCCAGGAGTTCTCTTCAAGATCGAGGTTCTGGACTCGAGGGTATGTTTAGGGATGTTTAGGAGACGTCAAATAACGAAAAAAAATTTGTTAACAACGTATATTGCTCCCGTGTTTACCACAGGTAGCGATAGCAATTTTTTCACTTGCAGGAGATTTAAATTTTTTTATAGCATTATATTTGTTGAATTGTTGAGTTGTAACGCATGCGTTACTTACCAATATGTTTTAACTGCGTTTAGGAGTGAGACGCTTCATCAACAGCTTGGCCGATTTTCGCCAATTTATTTATTTGGCAAAATTATATTTATAAGAAAATTAAATAACAGTAGTACTTGACAATACTAGTAATAAACAAATTAAAACAAGATACTTCTTTTTAAAAAAGTGAACAATAAACACACCGTTACTTTTCTCGAATATCTCCATCAATCGGATTTCCCTGATTTTCATTTCATTTCTATATAAAGATAACCCTCGACCACCACATTGCCTACCATTGCAGAACTCTTCAAACTTTTAACACGAGACCTGTACGAAGTATGTACATAACACTGGTTTATACCTTTCTAATCCCGTTTCGTGAAACTACTTCTTTTCCATTTTGAATGTCGTTATCTGGAAATTATATCGTTTTTTATCAAATTATATCGTTGGTGACATTAGCATTACGTATACTTTTTATTAATGTGAGCTAAAGTGGGCTGTAAAGAGCGCTGCACTAATCTACAGTAATATTAAAGGGTTCATATCACATGGTCTTTTACCCCCCATTCAGGTGTATTACAATTGAAAAATGTAGGGGATGTTGTTCGCTTCGCTCGCAAACGGTAGATCCCTAAGGGTAGATTTGACATGTGTAGAAGATGTTCCTATTTATGGTAGATGGAATTGAAACCCCCCAGTCGTGGACTTTTGTTTTAGCCCACACACGGATTTTCCAGTTTTTCTACCCCCCCTCCCCCTCACAATCACCCCTTACTGAACAGGGGTTGCGCAATTTTGATGTGGCCTATATTTTGAGCCGGAAGTGGCTGGTCATATTAGAAAACAGAATCGCGCAAATCGGTCAATCCGTTCAAAAGTTATGGAGGTACCCATATACAGACACTTTACTTTATTATTATTAAGAAGATAATACTGTAGTGATCGAAATCCGCTATACTATGTCTAATTTAAAGAGGACGGTGCATACTGTAAATTCTTCACCATCCTCGTCAAATTCATCCTCAAAAACCAATGCTCTAATCAATCCTCTGTGGCTCATTTCTGTGCATGTAAGAAAACGAAGGAAATAGCCAGAAAAGTATAGCGAAACAGATGGGAAAACGTAGCAAAAAAGGATTTTGGTAATGTAAACAAAGATGGCGAAAAGAAACGATTTACTACCTAGTAAATCGTTGATTGAAACGCTAACCACCCAAATTCGGCTGGTTGGTTTTGATAGTTAATTTAGCGCAATTGATCACTGATTTATCTGAACCGAGTTGGTGAAACCGGATACCTTGTTTAACAGCTGAAATCTTCAGTTTAATGCGTAAACGTTGTTTAAAAACGTTAGTGAAATCGGCCCTTAGAATAAGCTTGTTGGATCTGACTTAGATTTCTCGGATCAGTTTAGTCAACGTGGAGGTAACTGGTGAGCAAACCAAGATGATTTTTCATCTCAAAGAGTGAAATAGCTATCGATGGAAATTATTAAGCCAGTTTAAATATGTTTTGATTCTACAACACTTGCACTTTTTAGCGTCCATCAATGAAATTTAGCGATTCACTCAGTAATTTGAAGTGAAGTTACCCACTAGACGGTCTGTGCTTCTCACTGGCAGAAAACAATAAATTATACCGTAAATGGTGGTGAAGTGGGTACAGTTTTGATAGTTTTCCACCTCTTCCAGCCACAATTTTCATAATTTTTTTGTGAATTTCACACTGAAGTAACTTAAACTATCAACCTTTCGAACCACGTTTGAGTTGTTGAAATTCATCAATTGCAAGCTCGAGGGTAGGGGGTTAAAGTTGTACTATCTTCTCCCACACTTTGGTGGTGAAGATGTTACACCGTCGTTTTACACCTCCAACCAGGTTGCAGAGGCTTCTGTACCAACTTCACCATCGTTTTTGACATCTACTTTCTTTCTACAAGTGGAGGGATGATGGAAAAATGGGACTAAAAAGGTCTAAGGTTGAATCAAACGCAAGAAAAAAAATTTAAAGGCCTTTATTTAGCAAAAATGTGTTTAAAACACAGAAAGGGGCTTTATTGAGCAAACAATTCGATCAAGTTAAAGGATTTTTGGGTAACTTCCCCAGGAACAACAAAACGGTATCTACGTATCTTCAAATGGTACGAATCAGTCTTTTCAACATACCTACTCGGTACTCGTAGGCAAGCAAAGAAAACGACTGTACCATCTTCACCACCTAAAACTTAATTTTTTACAATTTTGGCTTCAGGAATTTTTCTTAAAGAGATAATTTGATTTTCTCGACGGATTTCCTATCCCAAATAGATGTGTAACCAAGGAAATACACTTAGTTGGTGATCGCTGTTCAATTGTCGCAGCCCCAGGAGCAGTTTGGCAGAAAACACAGTTCACCTTGATTATCACGTTATCACTAATAGTGTTATCAGCGTCAAAGAGTACATGAGAAGAAGGTGCTCCACCGCTCAGATGCTGCTCCCTAGTGCCCTTGACACAAACCTGTCAGCCATTTTTGCTTGGGAACCCCCCTTTTCCCGCCAAATGGCAATTAATTTGGAAAATCCGTCTTTGTACCATCAATCTTCACCACCATTTACGGTAATAATAATAACTTAAACATTATTTCTACCGATATTTTCATGTGAAGCAATATAGTATAGATTCATAGTTCTAAGTAAAATTTGGGTAGATTGACTCCGGAATCCCTAATTTCTTATCGCCAGCTGTAAACATAGTTTATCTCACATGAATAGTTCATAACCCACTAGAAAAAGGATGTTAATTTTCTTTCATTGTTAATACCTGTTGGGAATCTCAGCTCCTCTGGTACTGACGCGGGATGAGGGTGGACGCAAAAGGACTTCCGTGTTCTTCCTAATTATATTTGTTGTTGAAGATTTATTTTTGTCATTTTGGAGGTCGAGCCCGTCATCAGAAATAATAGGTAGAGAGAGTGACATGATGCCTATTGTATACGTCTATAGTTTCTTCGTTTTTAAACTGAACTTCCATTGTATGGACCATTATTTTTAACTCCTTCGGGTGTTGGAATGGTAAAAATCATTAACACGCAGGAGCTGACGCTTCCTATCTCAATAAGAAAAGTCCTGCCCCGACCGGAACGTTCTTGAAAGCATTGGGTATTGGTTGCTCGAATCAATAACCTGGATTTCCTACGTGACCTTGTTTTCGAAGCCTTTGAATTAGTAAGGATATTTATTATGTTCTGGAGCCCTCCTAGCGCTTGCGCTGTTGTTGTGTACCGCGTAGGGCTGGTATTGGAATATACATACCCGTAATTATCCTGAGAAACCAAGCCAATTGATAAGGGCCACTTATCTACAACGCGGCGATGCCAGTCAAACAAGAATTGAGTGATAGTTAGTTGTGGTGAAGCTTCACCGCTATTATAGTTCGCTAACGCTGGTCACAAATAAATTATTGTCTAGTAACCTGATAGCTACGATTTTGGTGATGGTTTGATTATTTGTGAATACATACAAGTTCATGCAAAACCTACCTGGCGTTTTTCTCTTTTGGGAAAAACATAGGATCATAAATATGTCCGGTGGCTGAAAATGTGAAATGATGTTGATGATAAACACAGAAATATTTTTAAATTACTCGAATGACTCAGTTTCAAATCTAAGGAGCTCCATTTCAGGTTTCAGAACCATAAGTCGGTTGATAAACAAATTAGGCTCAGAAGCCCCTCACTGATCACTGCGCCTCCATGCACTGTAATTAAATTCTACACATCTCAAATGGACTCCATTTTAAATTCCAGCACCGTAGTTTGATTTAAAAAAAAATTAGCTCTAACGACCGATTTTCGTAATGAAATTTCGTGGTGGTCGGACGAAAGGCTGATATTGTCATCAATATGTCTTCGTGGATATAAGCACTTACAGGGGGAAAATCAATGCAATTTCATAAAGTACCTATACACATTATTAGTTCCTCTGATCTAGATATACCGACATGATGTAACACTAGGCACCCTCACACCAACTGAAAATTAATGAGGTAAAATAAATCACATGCCAGCCCTTCACTAGCACATCTATTAGTAACAAGAGTAATAAACACGATTTCTTGAATTCAGATATCAGCTGGTACGATCGGAGAGGTTTATGAAGCTATTTTACAATGTTTACACCAGTTCTGACCAAAACTCATGTTTTTTATTTTTTCCTAGTACCTAGTGCGTCGATCCGGGTGTTTCATTGTTGATTCTTTGGGATATCTGTAAATGACATCCAAAAAAATTGCTCTTGATTCTCAAGTTGTCGAGATCTCGATTTTTTAATATTTCAGCTCTTAAATTCTTTCCTTTAGGGTTGATTGTAATTGATGCCGAGCTTCTAAGACTGACTAGACCCCATTTGTGATTGTTGACCGTAGTTTCATAAACTTTGGCCCAGTGGTTTCGGTCAAAAGCACTGGGCGGCGCACAGTGGATGGAAACAGCAGTTTTTGTGCAAAAACCTCTTAGATGAGCCAAGTGGTTGAACTTGATATGGATTTTCATGTTTTTTGGGGTGCTGAGTCGATTGAAACCATTCCCGAGTCGCTAACTATAATGGCTAATCGGATAGCGTTTTAGCGAATTTTCTTAGAAAATGAAGCTATTGCAATGGTTCCAAAAATTTTAAAATAAAAATTTAAAAAAACTTTCATCATGGAAATCCGTTTTGAAGTATTCTGAAACGATTCCTGGATTTTAACGCTTTATATATATACATATATATAAATATATATATATACATAGGTATATATATATATATATATATATATATGTATATGTATATACATAGGTATATATATATATATATATATTTTTTTTTTTATATATATATAAGAATGCCTTGCTTTCTACATTGGAAAAGCCGAAACCAGTCATATCCCTTATTACTGCACCGAGAATCTACTACCAAAACGATAACTAGTAAAAAAAAGGTGTGGCGATGAAGGGCAAATGAGAAACTTTTTCATTTTTCATAGCGCGAAAGCAATTATTCAATTTATTCCTTTTTTATAAATAAATCACAAAATGAGTTCTATTGCCTCATCACTGAGTGGGAGAAATTTCTTTTTTGGCTGTGGCCTCAAATGTGATATGAACGGGTCCGAGGAAATGAGGAACCCGTGGAAGATATCTTCGTTTGTCTCCGTCCTCGAAAATTTCCTTGAATGGAATTCACGGAAATTCCTAAAATCCTTGTTCCTGCTCTCCTGAGCTTCTTCCGAAAGCGCTCCAATAGGGAAAATGGCTTTTTCAATAATATCAGCACCATGAAACAAAATTTTGTGTACAGTAGCTGGAATGTAGTACCAGCCGTACAAGCTCGTTGCCAGCCTAGCGGTTTCACTTGTGTACTCACGGAATTTCGCGGTGTCTATAGGCGACTGAGAGCAAATAACTTCAAGAATTATTGCTAATCTCCGAATCAATTCCTCATCAATTTTTGTTATTTCAGCAGTCTTTGTCGGGTTGCTGAAAAACCTGCGCGAGGTGTTGCCACAGTTTGATGTGCCTGCTCCTTGTTTGACGATATCCACAAGAAGTCCCATTTTGTTGAGGAATTCTTCCTGGACGCGTTTTTTTTCCATTTCCTTTTGGTGTTTATTTTCAGGGGCTACCCTCCATTGTTCGAACTCACGGTTGTAGCTCAAATGAAGAACGTATTCCATGAATTTTATTCGAGCATGGAGAGTTGACATGCCAAGCTTGAGAACGCTGTCATCGTTAATTGGCATGTTTGCCCTCGTCAGGTCGTTCAATTGGGAAGGGGTTGCTCCACAAACAACACAGTTGCTGGCCGATTTTGTATTCGTAACAACTTGCGCCAACTTTCCGTCAATCATAGTAAAATTCATGGAGTAAGAAATTTTGAACTGTCGCGTTCCTCTGGAGATGACAGTTTCGGTTAAGCCAAGAATTTCTTCTTCAACACGGTTTTTTTCGCATCGAACTGTTTCCGGAGTCTCTTTTTCAAAACTGAAGCGAAGTGCGCGACAGTAATTGGGAGAGGATGGGCGGGTGTTCTTCCACAACTGGAGTTGGTTATCCGTCCCTTGAGAGATCATTAATGGCACCAGTGATGACATGAAGACATGACTGTCACACCTTTAAAAAATTAATAACAATTTTAGATTAGCACGATTATTTTGGTGGTAGGTGTTATTTATTGGCTCAATAAGAAGAAAAGGAGAGGGAATATTCTTACCTGTTCAAGCTGGAATCCGAAAAGCATTGCTGATATTCAGCTTGACCGGAAGCCCCGTCCAATCCCCACTTCGAATGAAGAACGAGATTTTCACCCCAGTTAGCAATGTCTTCTTCAGGAATGGTTTCGAGGATTCTTTGAACTGTGTGTTCCACCAGGTTTTGCAAGGGGACTTGGGCTGATACCTCAGTGATCTCGATATTGGGGGGATAGCACCGCCTTTTTGCCTCCTGAACGACTTCATAACTTGGAAAAATGTTGTGGCCTGTGTCCTTGACTGCTTTTCGAATTGTCAAGTACTGCTGTTTGGACAAACCAGCCTGGATCATCAGGGCAAGAGCCATATCTCCGTTAAAAACTGAGTTTGAGCCTGCATCTTCCTCCTTCGATACGGCTGCGTCAATGAGCTCCTGAGAGCATGTCTCGCGCAAGGTGGCAATTTTATAATATTGCGCTCTTTTAGCGCAATCTTTGAAGTGTTTTTTTGGCCTTCCATGAAAACTTGATTCGTGAGTCTCTTGTTGAGCCGCTTCATTTTTTATGCTGTGAAAAAATATAAACGCTCGTTTGTAGCGATCGGCTAGTTTGGAAAAGGAGTCAGAATATTGTAAAAGAAAAAAAAAATTACAACTACGCTTACCTCACGACAAAAGTATTTTCCAGCCAATCAACATTCCGAGCGTAAAACCTCGGCTTACTGTGGCCAACTTCTTCCCTCTTTCTATTGAAATTAGACACAAATCTATTTCTTATCTCCTCTGCCACCTGTGAATGAGTTAAGCGCATGGTTTATTTTATATGAACCATTCCCCGAGACTATGTCATGAAAGTAGTACTCATATGGTACCACTGGTCAAAAAAAGTAATTGAGTAAATCAAAATAATTATTCAGCTTGATTTACTCAATTACATTCAGCTTGAAGGGACGTAAGTACCTCTAACCGAAATGGGTTACTTAATTATTTTATATTCACCTGATGTAAAACCGTTTCTTCCAAATTCGGGAATCGTTCGCCCAGATCTTTCTCAAAATCACTGCCACTCTTAAATAAAATATCGCAAATCACCGAATATGGAATTTCGAGAGACATTTGTTTTATCACGATGTTACACTTTTCTTTTTCCACAATGTTTGTTTAAACGTTAGGTACCACGCACGTTGAATGGTGTGATGGTGATAGAAGACTGCTCTCAAAGAACTATTTTTCTAGACGAAGAATGAACGGTAACATTCATTCTCGGGACAAGGTTCGCACCTAGTGGTTTATTTACTCCGACTCGTCAAAGCAGGAGTTGATAGGCGGGTGCCGTCACTTACCTTCCTAAACGTTTTCGTTCATCGTGAACACCGACGGCGGAGAACGGCGATCAAATTAATACACAAGACACTTGAATGAGTGCGTAGTCGGATTATTCCAGTCCCAGGACGACCGGAGATGACCTGCACTTTTGGCACTCTATCAAAGTTAAATAATCACATGATTTTTCCGAATATCCTCAATATCACTGCTTACTTCAGGTGATGCACCAAAAAAATATGAAAAAATGATCAGGTACACCTAAACATGTATACAATACATGGTATATTTCGTCTTGGGGAATTTCTCCAGTTTTGGAGGCGTAATCAATCATCAATAACTGCTACACCAAAACCTTAATTTCAAGCATACGACCAATTATCACACTCAATGCCTTCTCAAAATTTTCTGCACGCCCAAATGGGGAAACTAAGGGCAAAGTTTGTGTCTGAAGGTATCTAGGAACAATATAAAAATGGAAAAACATTTTTATTAACGCTTTCATTTTTTGGGGTTTTTGCACACTTCCATCCACTGTGCGGCGGACGGACGGATTTACGGTTTATCATTTTCAACTATGAACCTTTGTAAACGGGAAAAAAACAATGTTTAACCCTCCCCTCAAAATTTGTTGGTTTATGTTTCAAGATACGTAGAATAAATAAAAAATAAATAACATTAAAAAAATAATAATAATAAAAAAAAAAAAAATCTGCCCATCTGGCGCTGGCGTCTGCCACGCCGTTAGCCGTCCACCGTACGCCGCGCCGTCCGCAGCTTTTCTCCGAAACTAATGGACCGAAATTTATGAAACCTGGCTTAGAATTTCTAAGGTACAATTTGTACGTGGCCAGGAATGTGTCTGTAACATCGGCATCAATCTTGATCAACCCTAAGGGCAGTATTCAACGGTTGAAAAATTCGATACCTTGAAAACTTTCAAAATAAAAGGGTATTTTTCGTTTGATTTACGGATAAAGAGGTTCAATAAACCGAATGAGACCATCTGGGTTGGTGTAAGTTCATTCCTAACAAGGGTTTAAAGGGTATATATTGAGTGCAGCACTATATACCTCAAAGGAAGCTAGTCTTTCAGTATTCAACTGTGGCTCAATGGTTGGTACATCTTTTCTGGCCGAGCGGCTTCTGTTCGAATCCTGGTGGAGTCAACTAATTGCTCCCAAGTCTACTTATAGGTAGCATTGTTTCCACTTTCTTGAGAATTTTTTTTCCAGAATCAAAATTTCCACACGAATTTTACGTTTTAGATCATTCTGAACAACTTTGGTTCCGTGTCTGTGTGTGTGTGTGTTTGTCGTGTGTCCGCAAATCCTTGTAACAAGCTTAATTTCCAAAGTTTTCATCCGATTCGGATTGAAATTTCAGGAAATCTGCAGGTTAGGTGCCTCTATCAGTTTTATTCTTCTCAAATCAATTCTTCACTCTGCGCATGAGCAAACGTAAAATCTACCAAGCATCATTTTCTCACGCCTAAGTCGTCCGATCTTGCTCAAAGTCGGGGGATAGTTTGGGGAAGACAATTCATGAATTTCAAGATGATCGTGAAATTAATAGCTCCTGCACATGCGCACACGTTAAATCCTAGGAACAGCCTAATTTTCACAGTTTTAATCCGATTTGATGACATTTTAAGGGAATGTGCGCATTAGGCAGTAGATGGGCCTCCTATCCATTTCATTGTTGCTAAATAAATACTTCACTCTGAACATTCGAAAACGCAAATTCAATTATGCTATTTTTTTCTTAGTCATTCGATCTCGTTCAAATTTGGATTATAGTTGGGAGAAAAGGATTTGATCATCCCATATCAATTTCAACATAATAGTATAATTAATATCTGCTGCGCATACGCCAATGTGAAATCCTATTAACGATCAGAATTTCCACAGTTTTTGTCCGATTTTGATGCAATTGTCAGGGAACGTGTGGGGTGTAGATGTTCCCGTACCAATTTCATTGTTCTCGATTCAACACTTCATTCTGCGCATGCGCAAACGTAAATTACATCGAGTATCATTTTTTTGTTTCTTAATTGACCAATTATGACGTTCCACGCTACATCTTGATTTAATCTTTTCCTTTACGAAATTTTTCAAGGTCGTTTAAAACTTTTCAATGATCTATACACCCATGCTACGGAAACGAGGAAGCTATATGCTACACCCAACTTGGCAGACTTTTTTATTGCTCAACAGTAGTTTTACTGCTGTTTTTCTTGCTTACAGTAGTCTTTACTAAGGGAAATTATTACAATTTACGACACACAAAGCGCAAAGGAAAAACTGAAAATTAAGTTGGAAAATTATGTTTACTTTAAACCATTTGAAGATATCTGAAAAATGCGTCACATAACGTTATGTTATGACACAATACTTCTATAATAACAAAAATAATCTTTATGACTTCGGTTTTTCTTTCGTTGACTTGTTATAATCTTCCTTACTGATTCGGGCGAACATAACGTCAACTTACGCTAACAAGATTATTTATAACGAAAAAAAAAAAAAAAAAAAAAAAAATTAAATCCTACGTCAGCTTGCTGGTAAATCGCAACAAATCTGGAAGAACATAGTGGGTGATGAGCAAAAAATGGACATGTCTCCCGGTGATGCGGATTTATCGGCGAGTTTTCTAAATTTTAGGATTCTATGCGTCTTGAAACGAAAACCAACAAATGTAGTGGGGGAGTCAGAATATATATATATTTTTTGCCGATAACAAAGGTTCATTATCGAAAATTATAAAACAAGAATACACGGGAACCGGCCCACTTAGTGGCTGCATTGTACGAATGGAATAATTAATTGATTCAATGCGAATATTCTAACTGTAAACTTAACGAAAACCAAGGTTCCTATCTCACGTTTTCCATAAAGTAAAAAGTGGGCTGCCTGAGTGAGTTAGGTACCCTCTATTCCCCCGTGAGAATCTTGATGGCCATCCCCCATGTTCTTGCGAATGAACTAGAAAACGTTGAACGCCAAAATATCTTGAACTAATCCTTGATCAACACAACACATAGGATCCGAAAATCGGGAAAAAGGCCGTCCTTCCACCGTTCGCCATCCAGAGCTTTTCTCCGAAACTAAGGACCAAAGTTCATGAAACTTGAGTTATAATTACACAAGGGGCTTAGTTTGTCCTAATAGCTCGGCATCAATTTCGATCATCCCCATAAACTCAAACTAGCCTTATAAATTCTTGATCATGAGATCTGGTATAATTCTAATGGAAAGCTGACTCCGCTAAATCAGGTTTGTAATAACTCTTGCTCCTATATATGGACTAGAGAAGCGTTGGGAGGTATTCAATTTCTTCATAAGTGTACAATTGGTTGATACATATCTATCTACGTAAATTTCGTTTTACGCAGATCCGGGGTCTAGTGAGGTGTAAATAATTAATTAATTGCATTGATTTCCCCTCTGTAGGTGCCTATATCCACGTAGAAATATCAAACGACAAAGTTAGCCTTTCGCCCAACTTCCAGGGAATTGTATTACGCAAATCGTTTTCGAAGGTGCGTTACTCTAAGGAGCCCAAGAAGCTAATTTCTTTCTTAATCTACCTATGGAGCTGAAATTTGAAATTGAGCTCCTTTGGGATATCTAGATTATAATTTCAGTGCACGTAAAGTCACTGATCAGGTGGAGGACCTGTGCCACTAATTTGTATCTTAATCGACTTATGGTGCCGAATCTTGAAATGGAACTCCTATAGGATATCTAGAATACAATGGCAAAGAATGAGGAGGTGGGAGGGAGGCTCTAATCTGCTGGGGACCTCAGTTACTGATTTGTTTCCTAATCGACTCATGGTGCTGAAATTGAGATGGAGATCATTTGGGATACCTCGAAAACTATTACGAGGTATAAAGGTGCACTTGCCTGCTTAGAGGCTTCTGAGGCTAATTTTTTTTCTTGTCGACCCACGGTTCCATCAACTAAAAAGCGTGAAATTGTGGTGTTCAGGAGCTGTGAAGGTTTCAACACTTTTGGGAATCTTGAACACCATGTTTTGATGATATACTATGATATGGGGTTTAGTAATTATAGACCAATGATCTGCGTAGAAGCGCTATCTAATGTAGAAATAATAAACCTTCTTGTAATAATTTCCATCCGCCAGCCCATGGTTCTTGTGAGAGTAGACATTTTAAAATCGCTTATGCCCCCTTTCGGAAAAAATCCAAGAAGATCCCCTCACTCGTACACTCCTCCCACTCAGCCGTTTGGCCGTGCATGGCATGGACGGACAGACAAAAGAACAGACGGAGTTTTGCTCTTATAAAATAGTAAAGATGATACTGATTGATTTTTTCCGGTAGCAATGTTGGCATATAAACCGCTAGTCGATCGCAATTAGGGCATCTTTTAAAGTTTTAGTAGGTTATTCATTGGAAAAAAAGTACCTAGTTTTTCGGCGGCTCAACTTTTGATGTGTGTTCATTATATATCACCCCAAAAAGACGCACTGCGTACAAAAGATGCCAAGCCACAAAAAGCATGATATCATCTTATTTGTGATAATCCAATAATCGGATCGCTGTCTCCTACTACAGTGCATTCATTCTCTCACTCTTTATCGCAATGCTAGGCCGATTTTCTCCAATTACACAATAAACACCACTGCTGTTCTCCAAATGTGGTTGGGAAATATCTCCTTCAAACGGTCTTTCCCGATTTTCATTTCATTTCTATATATACGGAATAATAAGGATCAGAACCCACGACCTGCACATTGCCTATCTACTATTGCAGAGCTCTGCAATTTTTTTTAGCACGAGACCAGTACGAAGTATGTAACACAGATTTATATCTTTCTAATCCAATTCTATGAAACTACTTCCCATTCCATTGTGAGTGTCGTATATATAATAAAATATATGAAAATAAAAAGTGATCATACCTACCTTTAGGAATTAGGAACTGTGAAATAGAACTCACTGTGCTGTAATGGTCCACAAATTTCAAACATAACTTTTTCAACATACGTTACAGATAAATAAATTGTGAAGAGAAAATACCCCCTTGTAACAATGTTTGCTAGTGGAAGAGGCGATATATTTTTAGAAGTCTTCTAACGATTGGCTAGGTATTTATAAATTATACCAAAAACCATCCATTTTCCTTTTGCTAATACACAATTTGATCCATACAGAGATTAGGACTTCATCTGAAAGTTCAGTATAGACTTTGAGGTGACACCTCCTCAAGGTGAAAGAAACTACGCAGACAGAAGGACTCCGTGCTAGAAGGAGAACGTGGTGGATAACCAACAGGTGGTTGTGTCGAATTAGTGCGTTAGAAGTCCGCTAGATGGCGGTGATTGGTCCTTCTCCTCAACCTTCCGATTACGCAACGGCCAACGTTCACCCTTGGCGACTTGGGAACAGTGAGGAAAAGACGCGTGAATTCGAAATAAAAAATTGTCGAATTGACCTGTGAAAGTTAGTACGTTTTGCTCGGAGAAAAAACATTAGACAAAAACACTCTAATAGTTTATTTATTGGTTTATGGAAATAGCGGCGTCATGTACCTACTGATAACTAATGGGAACTTTCCGTTGTATGGGATGAGCAGAAATTTAAAGATATACCAACTTGAACTTCCGAGTCTACCTATCAAGAAGCATTGTTTTCACTTACAGAAGATGAGACGTTTCTGTTTTTCCTCTACAAAATCAAAACTTCCGTTCCATGCCTGCATGTCTGTATGTCTGTCATGTGTTCGCAAATTCTTGCAACAGTTTTCATCCTAATCTCAGAAGAGTTTTTGAAGACTTCTTGTGATAATCCTCCATAATTTAGGTAACTGTAATGAAAAACCTTTAGATTATCACTTATTTATTGCATTAAGCAAAAACACAAAGCTTTAGTTAGCAGCTTCTCTCTTGTGTTTAGTTTGTTGTGTATGCCTGAAGATGGCTAAAATTTAGCTGAAAAGCTTTGTGTTTTTGCTTAAAGCAATAAATGAGTGATAATCTAAAGGTTTTTCATTACAATTACCTAAGTTTTTATCCTATTTTGACGACATTTTCAGAAAACGTGCGGGTAAGGACATAGATGAGACTCTGCACAATTTCATCGATCATAATTTTTGCACTCCCTAGTCTCGTCCAATCTCGATCAAAATTGAAGAGTAGTTGTGAGAAGACAAATTAATCATCCCGTATTATTTTCAACACGATAATATCATTACCTACTAGCTGCTGCTCGAATGTGAAATCCTTGCAAAAAACATAACTTCCACGGTTTTCATTAAATTTCAATGACATTATCTGGGACTGAACTGTTGACTGAGGATGGTTTCCTGTCAGATTCATCGTTCAGAAATTAATGCTTCTCTCCGCATATGCGCAAATATAACATCTCTCCGCATTTATCAACCATTATTTGTTTTTCCGTTCTGAAATAGAATTTCCTTTTCCCAAATCAAAATGTTCACTCGCATCATGCGTGTTAGACTTTTTTGAACTTCGTTGGTTTCGTATGTGGGTCTGTAAAAAACCTGTTCGTCCTTCCCCGCTCTTTCAATTTAGTTTTAACGAATTTTCGTAAAAAAATGAAGCTATTGCTCGGAAAATTAAGAGACAAAAAAAATTAAAAAAAAAAAAAATGTCATCATTGAAATCCGTTTTATGTTTGTTGGCCAACATTTTTTGAGCACATTAAATATGTCAAATTTCGAAAAAAGTGCTGAAAAAATTACTAAAAATAGCAGATAACGGCTAAAAACTGTTAAATTTATATTTTTTGTAGAGTATTGCTCAAATTTTATAGTCAAAATAGAACATTAAACAATTGATGTGCAAAATTATGCTGAAAAATGTAATTAAATTTCATTAAAATATGTTAAAAAATTGATTAAAACTGCAAAAAAGCTAAAAATCCAAAATCTTCTTGAGTCGAAGAATATTATTTAGAACGAGTTTTTTTGTCATAAAATTGGTAGTTAACAATTTTTTTCCCCACAAAGCTTTCAAAACAATGTAACATAATATAGTACGATAATCTACGAAAATTTGCCCATTCGGTCGTGCTGCATGACTGGAACTTTTAATTCAATGATGTGCCTCTCCCGCCTTTCGGAGGGGTTTTGTTTGAAAAAAGAAAAAAAAGGACAAGCACAGTTTGCATAGTTTTCATCCGATTTTGATGATATTTTCAGAAAATGTGCGAATTAGACTGTGGACGGTCACAAACCAATACTTCGTTCTGAGCAAGTCGCATGCGTGAGAGCGAATGGATGAAAATTTAGCGATCCGTGAGGTATCATTCGGTTTTATGAAATTAAATCGATAAATAATATACAATTAACCTTTCCAGTAGTAGTACGAGCACAAGAAAGTGAACATTCAAGATTGGAGATGGAAGATTATTGTATAATGCCCATCGTTTCCAACAAAACCAACAAAAATACCTCAAAAAAAAAAAAAAAAAAAAAACTACTGGGCTTACAAGCACTACAAGGACGAAAGAGGTGATCGGTTATTGATGATAAAGCAGAATAGCACACAACGTCATGGAAGAAAAAAATGATAACGAGAAATTAATTGGTTATTAATTCTACAGCAATCTACAATATCAGCGTCTCTATTCTAGAAGATCATGGTTGTAACTATAGGTAGGTACCTAACACAACTATCTTTTCGTATCTTGTTACATTTGGTAAAATTAAATCTTCCTATGCGAAAATAAATTCACAACAATGGAACTGACTGCATTCCACAGCATCCCTCCTTATACCACTTATTCTTAAGAAATCTACATCCCCCCTCCCCCCCAGCAGCATCCCTTACCCTTTGTATAACAATGTATTATCCACCCTCCGACGGCATTGAAGCCAAATTCGTGCCTGATAGAACACGACAGGCTCTTTTCGACTCTGTACCTGACTTGGAATTCCGATTTTGCGGGAGTGCGAGGTATCAATGAGTACAGACTCATTGATGCAAATTATTAAACGTTTGATACCTAAAAAAAGTTATGCTCCCTATTCTAGACTTATTTATGAAAATTATTGGTCGTAATCTCGATATGAACTGTTACGGCATCGTTTAGGAACTGGAGTAAGGTTTAGAACCGTCCTATGGCAAATTTCTGTGGTTAAATATGAAGTTTAGTTGTTCAGATAACAGCAATTTAGTGGTTGATTCAAATAACATAGCAACCAGTTCATAGGGGACCAGTTCAATGTGTGCCCCCTCCCCCCCCCCCCCCTCTTATTTATTATTTTTGAAGATATATACAACATTAAATGGTAATCTTCTGTATATTCTTACAACTATTCAATGGCGAAATAAGTTTTTTAATTATCTCTCGCCATATTGGCGCTACGACTCATAACATGCGTTTTTCAATTTCAATTCCCGCTATTCATTACAGATTCGGAATCAATATGAAATTTCAAGGAAAAAGGCACATATATTGAATTTTTAGTGTGAAAAGATGGATAGAACTAGGTAGGTACGTGCAAAATGTGCACAAATTGTGGAATATCGAGTTTTTGATGATATTTGTTATTCACTTGTAATACACGATTTTAGGGGTATTAATTTTTTTCGAACTGAATCATGTAATGATATTCATTAATTTATATTCGCAATACCAACTTGGATAAGTACCATAAGAACGAAATTTTAGTACGTTCTGCGGTGTGGAAATCAGTATGGACATGTTCACATTCTGACTGTTTTTCGGTATTTGTCCAAATCGGTATTGCAAATAACAATGAATGAACATCAATATGCGATTCAGCGCGAGAAAATATCCCATAATCATGTATCACATGCGACTATTGAATGTTCTAACGATTCATACCTGTTCTTGCGCACTCAGAAATTCGAGTGATAGGCCCACAAAATCCTACAAAATTTTACGTGAATTCCGATTCTGAAATCCGATCCTTAATCTATAAACGCGAGTTTTATTGTGACAACAAAAATCTAATTTCATCATTGAACATTAAAGGGGTGTTTATTTAACTTCAAAAATAAAAAATCAAGAGGGGAGAGCACTTTGAACTAAGAAACTCTCTCTCTCTCTCTCTCTCTCTCTCTCTCTCTCTCTCTCTCTCTCTCTCTCTCTCTCTCTCTCTCTCTCTCTCTCTCTCTCTATATATATATATATATATATATATATATATATATATATATAATGATGATACCTTACAAGAGAGTCACGGAATAACTTATGAAAGGTACAAATTGGTCGAATTTTCAAAATTAATCTATTAGCTTACTAGCTGTAAGTAAGTAAATACCTACACTGCAAATTATTACACAAAGGTTTATTATTCTGTTTCTGATTAAACCAGTTATATACTCAGAGATCATTCATCTCACTGGAGACCCTCTCTACATCGTAATTGTATTCAAGATGTCTCAAAGGAGTTCCATTTCTGGTTGCAGCACCATAGGTGGATTAAGAAACAAGTTAGGCTCAGAGGTTATGGCGAAGTCAGCTGTGACTTTGTTCGAACACTTTTGGTTTATTATTTTTAATAATGAACCTTTGTAATCGACCGAGAAAAAAACATTTTTAACCCCCTTCAAAGTTTGTTGGATTACATTTCAAGATGCGTAGACTCAAAAAAAAAAAAAAAAAAAAAAAAAAAAAGTTTATGAAATTTGGCGCAAAAATCATACATCGGCCGGGGATGTGCCAGTAACATCGGTCCACCCTAAAGGGTACCTAGTAATCAAGGGCCAACATAATAATATTGTAAAAATCGAGATCTCAATAACTTTCTAGGCAACAGTGATGATTTTTTAGCTTGTTAATGTTAGACAAAAAACTATTGAATCCCAAAGAATCGATTAAAACTATCCACAACGCTGTAGCTTGAACCGTTAATTTTTATGAGTTTATCGAAAAAACGTTCGGATTTCCTTCAGGCGCGAGAAGATGATGCGTCTAATATTGATATCACAGGTGATTCGGTCGCTCATCCGGCAGCGTGACCGACTCGTGAACAGAAGTTAGCGGCGTCGCTACTGTTCGTTTCCCGTCAGCGGCAGTACAAATTTTTTCTTCCTGATCAACTTGAAAGATGTTTCTTTTTACACAAAGGTCTATTTTGTGTTTTTATTATTGAGTTTATCGTAACTTTAATCATCTACAGATGATCACTGAATCTTAGTCATGTGTCTTATTTTATCTCAATAATTTAAATTCGTGGATGCCTCGATCGATGTCGATTTATACCTGTGGTATGTATTTACTATTATACTTAGATTTCAGCTCTTGTTAGGTTTAAAGGGGCGAATAATGTGTGTTTATGATTAATAGAATAATATCAATTTCTCCATGTTTTGCTTGTCACTGAATATAATTCCAAAATAACGCTGTACGTTGAACGGCTATTTTCTCTAATCAACCTACTGAAATACATTAATTGTAATTGTGTTCAAAGAGCAAGCATAGTGTTTCAAAACAATATTTGCAGTGTATGCAAACCTTTTACTTGATGGGAAGATGACTTAGTAATAGATCATTTTGTTCCTCAACTTTACTACAAAGCGTAAAATTATGGGGTCCTGGTGCTGTAATGCAGTGATCCGTTTCGGTAATATATACCAGGTATAAACGTGGTTTAATAATTACGGACCAGTATTCTGCGTAGAAGGGCTATCTAATACAGAAATAATAAAACTTTGTATAATTATTTGCAGCGTTTTTTGCTCTCGAGTCTACGTATAGGTAGCGGCAGTGTTGGGCAAAAATTAGCTATAGCTAACAGCTAAAAGCTACAGCTAAATTAGCTATGATTTAGGTGGAGCTAACAACTAAATATTTAGCTATTAGCTATTGAGGAATAGCTAAAATTTCCAGATAGATTAGCTATTAGTCGAAACGTATAGCTAACAGATTTAGCTGCGGCGATTCAGCTGTCATGAGCAGCTAAAAGATAATAGCTATAGCTGTGGCTGACAACTAATAGCTAAAAGCTAACTTTTTATGAAAAACTGTATTTCCACACAGCTAGTATAGCTAAGCTAACCTTTTCAGTTTTAGCTAGCAACAGCATTAGCTGTGGAACATTTTCTCGAATGAATGAACTACTGCTACTTCAAATAAGGCGGAGGGCGATATCTTTTCCTTTTCCTTTTTTTCTGGCTGAAAAAACAAGGTGTAGGTGTAGCGTGTAGGTGGGTAGCTGGGGCTACTGCTATTAGTAAAGCGTCCTTGGAGTCCATGTACTATAATATATAGTAAATACCGAACATACTGCTCAGTCAACAGTCATCCACACTACGACTTTTATAGTTCTAATAAAGCATAAGGTAACTTAATTATTTTTCTCATCAATAAATTGATTTTTATGTTTCTACTTTCTTGCTTCGTCATTTTTCTTGCCTTTTTTCTTTATTTTTTGAAGAACTTTCAAATAAATAAATCAAAAAAATGAGTACCACTAGGTAAACTAAACTATTTTAAAATTCACTGAATATACGGAAATAAAAGTATTCAGTCATGCAGCATGGCTCTAAAAGCGAATTTCCAAAACAAAAGTCGTAAATAATGTCGAAACCCTGTGACTTTTGTATGGAAGAAATAATCTCTGTGAAAATTCGTTAATTGTCATTTTTCGACCTTTTTAAACCAAAAAATCGCATTTTTTAACCTTTCTAAAACTGAAAAGGTTAGGCTATACTAGCTGTGTGGAAATACAGTTTTTCATAAAAAGTTAGCTTTTAGCTATTAGTTGTCAGTCACAGCTATAGCTATTATCTTTTAGCTGCTCATGACAGCTGAATCACCGCAGCTAAATCTGTTAGCTATACGTTTCGACTAATAGCTAATCTACCTGGAAATTTTAGCTATTCCTCAATAGCTAATAGCTAAATTTATCTTTTAGCTATTAAAAAATTGTAATAGCTAATTTATCTATTATTCGAAAAATTAACTAGCTAATAAATTAGTTAGCTAATGCCCAACTCTGGGTAGCGGATCATTGTTTGATACAAAATTCAAATTTTCCTCACCCATTTTACGTTTTTGACCGTTCTGAAAAACATTGGCTTCGTATCTATGTGCGTTTCTGTGTCTATCCATGTGTCCACATATCAACCTCTAAATTATCATAACTGCCCCTACTCGTGCACAAATGTAAAATCCTTGAAACGATTTTGATGGCACTTTCTGTGAATGTGTGAGTTAGACTCTAAATTGTCCCCTACTAATTTCATTGTTTCAAATCATACTTTATTCTACGCAAGCGCAAACGTAAACTTTAAGTATCATTTGCTCGTTTCCTAATTGACCGATTTTTACATTTTACGCTACCTTCATCTTGACTTAATATTTTCCGCTATTGATTATCTAAGATCATATAAAGCTTCAATGATCTACACATTCATATTGCGGATAGAGGAAGCTAAGTGCCACACTCAACCTTATAGACGTTTTTCAATTAAAAAATGCATAAATTACGTCTTTCTTGGAAAATACCTAAACGGTTTAGCACTTGTAGGTATAAAACCCGATCTTTTCACATTCGTTTCCATGGGATAAGGTAGATTTTGAATGGAAACCATATAATTTTTTTTTAAAGGAACCCCCCCCCCCCCCAATTCCCAAGGAAACCATTATTCCCTAATTGAAAATAGGTTAGGTAGTAAAAAAAGTAACTTTTATAAGTAGAAAAGTATATAAAGACGTATTATTGCGGAGACCCCTGACATAGACTGTTCTAAATTTAGTTCCCAGTTGACCGAAATTGAAGGGTTCAGCATTTTGTCTTTTTACAGCATATATTTAGTTTGCGCTTGCGTCGTCTTTGTTTAAGCAAGAACTAAAAAATTGCAGGTAGATACCTGCTCTTTAACTCATTTATTAACGAGATTTGATGTTATGGAGTCTAATGAATACAGCAGTAAAATGTAGGGTGGCGGGTCCTTGAGGTGGAATAAGTACGCATGATTCACTGAACCTAAAGTCAACATGTGACCCCCACCTGCGGAGTGAGGATGTGATTTTCGCTTTCCCCAAGGACGCTGGAGTTGATCACCTTCTTCCAGGCATCCTTAGGTAAATTACACGTTGCCGAAATCCAATCGCGAAACATGCAGATGGAGATCGTGGTCCACCTTTCATAATAGGCCGTTAGAGTGTGTGTATTTTATACGTGCGTCCCGTCAGAAACTGGACTTCATGATGTGGCGATCCCCTTTGGTCACCTAAAATTTGAATGCAAACAAAATGTCTGCCAATTCGGGTGGCATTACTGCTTCCTCAGTTATTGGAACATGGACGCAAAGAATCAAAATTTGGTGTGTATTGTCCCTTATAACAAGGAGGTGATGGAAATGGAGTACATATTTCACCTTAGACGTGTACTCAAAGGGTAGAAGCGATTAACCTGCTACACCCAAAGGGTATTCTGAAGGCTGAAATGCCTAGGAACTACCCTAAGGTGGCATTTGCAAGAATCGAGAAGGAGGCACTACCCATATCCATCACAGCCTTTGAGATTTCAGTGTATGAAGGTTGCTCGATCTCTCCACTTAATCAGCCCACTCTCAAGTAAAGTAAAAACATTAATTATTCATACCTTAATATTACAATAAAAAACATCGTCAATCATCAATCTCTGTCTTATTTACGTCAATGAAAAGTATAACCGATTAAAGTATTAGCCGATTTTATCCAGAATTTCGAGGTTTCTAGCAGCATCAATGTGCATGCCTAACCAAAACAGAAACAGGTTCACTATTGGTCGTAAGTGTATTGCTGTATAAGTGTTATTGTGCATAAATATATTGCTCAATTCGTACAAAATGGCCTCTTGTAGCACGTATCACTTTACTAGGACTGTTATTTATCTGATCCAGCACCTTCCATTTAACTGTAAGTATTACTCGTAGCCTCGGAACATAAGGTGGACTTAGTTTTTTCTCCGTGAGTGTGATCAAACCTTACTCTCAGACACCGCGTATTTTGCTTTGTAGCCAGATTTCAGGTATTTATTACCGGTATACATCATTCGTCTAACTATTAAGAAAAGTAAAATAAAGCCATTGATCTGTATTCCATCTCTTATACTCAACATTTCACGAACTTCGTCTATGGTTAGCTACTAAATTGCGAAAAAAAAGTGTAAAGCGCAATAAAAGACTTACTAAAGCGCGGAAACACTTGCTAATAAAGATCGGTATTTATAGCCAACGGCGATGGAAAATTCAAAAAGCTAACTTACCAAATTCTTGATATTCCTCAATATTCCATCTCGTTGACTTAACATTTCACGAAATTAACTTATGATTTTTTACTAAATTACGAACACAAAACTGAAGTTTAAAGCACAATGAAAAACTTTAAAGATACAGAAACAATTGCTGATTACGATCTGTATCTTTAGCCTACGGCGTTAAATACTTTAAGGAGCTATCTCACCAAATTCCTGAAAATTACATCATCATTGACTTAATAGTTCTGGTTTTTTAACGTTTCTTTATTTGGACAGTTCAAATTATCACAAGACTACAAAAAAAGGCCTTTCTGTCCTTAAATTGGTTTCTTATTATCTCCAACGTTTCTCCCCAGGAACTGAGCCTTCTTCAGAGAGACGAAAAATTGAATTCAAAATATCAAATTCGAAATTGCAATATATGTATCGTTTTCTTTTTGTGACAAAAAATCGAATTTAAAGATTGAAGTTTAAACTGAGATAATCGATAAATATAAACTGATCGATAATCATAAAAATAAACTGAGCGTAATCGAATGGTAACAACATGATAAAATGATGCTTGATGGAATTTACGTTTTGCACGTGCGTAGAGTGGAGTAGCTATGTATTGATTTGTATGCAATGAAATAGCCTAATCCGCACATTCCCCGAAATTTTCACCAAAATCGAAGGAAAAATAAAACGGAGCTGCAGTTGTTCAAACGTAAAATCGAGTGAAAATTTTGAATTTGGAAACAAATATTTACATTTCCTGAAAGTGAAAACTGGATGAGTTGATTGGACTCGAATGCACAAACACTTCAGGCCCAGCAACACAAATATTTACACTCAATTCACATTTATCCACACGCACCTGTATTGGGGAAGGTTAGGACTGTAGTTTTGGGGGCAGTAAATGTGTTTTTGGATTTGTTAGACATTGGAAAAATATCGTTAACGACGTCTATAGATCGTTAGGGCCTGAAGCGCCCTCACTCATCCTTAACCATCTCTAGACGTCTCGAATTATATTTTTCCAAAGTAGGTATTGTAACGTATTTCAAAGTATTTTTCCAACGAATCCTATCTCATCCTGCCTCCACTACTCGATATGAAAAATGCGAAATCGGGGACTCGGGAGTCGTCAGCTATCTTTGGCTTGCTCTCAATAGGAGCTAGTTTTTCTCGTGGCCTATTCGTCCGATCGCGATCAAATTCGAAAATGGGAAATGACTATACCCTATTTGGTTATACCCACCTCCTATGAGTTTCATCTCGATCGTAACTGTTGAGCATGCGCGTACCTCAAATCCGTTTCGAACATGAAATCTACAGTTTCCACCCAATTTCAATGACATTTTCAGAGGTGGAACGGTTTAGACCGCAAATGATGATGATCAAACATCATCACTCCCGAAACAATGATACTTTTCGCGCATGCGCAAACCTAAAATCTGTCAGGCAACATTTTCTTATTGCCTGATTGTGTGTTTTTGCTCAAACTTCTAAGGAGATATCCAAGAATATTTTGAACACGTTATGGTAATGAGGAACCTATGTGCCACACTCATCAAGGCAGACGTTTTCTGTTTCTCTATGAATATTACAAATTGCACCCACCGCATTTTATAAATGTACCTATGGTGCCTCTCAACGAATTAAACCAACTCTTCTCTGTAACACGGGTGTAGCCCTCAAGGTGACTATTGGTCCAAATTATAATGGATTAAAAAAAATTGCGTGCATTAGTGAGAATAAAAAGAATTTAATTTCATATGGTCCCCTAGGGATTCCCTCGTTATCCAGACCAAAGGTATTTTATTCATACTTTATCTACATCCTGTTTCAGGGGATTAGTAGGTTGTTATACTATTACATATCTTGGAACCAACACGACTTTTGTGTCACGTACCTACTGTAAGCGAATTACTGTAATACATGAACCTATTTCCTACACTACTACCTCTCAAAGTTTCATATTAAATAACATCACTAATGTATCCACCCATTAGATAATCTTTATTCACAGGGGAATTCAACTCTAGTTAGTATTAACGACGTTACGTGAGTTGTTACGGGTTACTTGAGTGCAATCCACACGAAGGCTGCGTGAATGAACGCTCCGGAAAATTTTATAAAGGTACCTACTCATAATTAACAGAAAAAATCGTGTTCGTGAATAACATCCGCTGGTAGTTTATTATTTAAAACGCAGCAAATTATCGGACAATGGTTTATTATTTCAGTATCATATAGCCCTTCCTATAGCAGAACACTTGTCTATAATTATGATACGAAATCCATTATTCAGCATAAAAATATAACTGCATGTTGGTTGTAGATTCCTACCGAGGATAAGTTAATTAAATTGAATAAAGCGCCGACATTTTACAAGTCCCTTTGTACATATATTACAACAATAGTACAGAATCTAAAAGTATACCGACTATGACTTGAGGTACTCACCAAGTGAAAGTTAATGAGATCAAATTAATAAGTCAACTATCTATGGTACACTAGTCCATTTAAAGATGACAAAAGTTTTAAAGAGATCTGGGTAACCACTACACATCAATATTATACTTATAACACGTGAAAGATTGTTTCTTTATCCCCCTGTAACTCCCTAGCAACACCAAGACCGACTTGTTAACAACTTGAAATATTAAAAAAAGTATGGAAATATTGCTGTGTGATCGTGATGTTGTGTTTTAAAATATTGGTTTGTGTAATGTTTGTTTTTATAATTCTAGGTAGGGGAAAACGTCCCTTACAAAACTTATAATTATCTCGACTTTTAAGATGTGAGAATTCCATCGGAATTATATCAGCTGAAAGGATCGTCGTAGATTTTATGCGATATATACTATGTTCCATCAGTTCTGATGTGTTGCCATGTTGATATCTTTTTTCCTTACAAAGTTCTGTCCTTGGAGAGAGCGATTGTTCGGCAATCTAGGTGGTTTCATTCCATTCTTTGGGATGATATCTATAAATGACAGCCAAAAAGTTATTCTTTTTCGAATGCCAGCACTTAAATTCCATCCTTTACAGTTGATTGAAATCGATGCCGATGTGTGAGGACCAACTGAACCCCATATGTGATTTTTGACCCGTTTCGTAAATGTTGGTCCAGTTGGGACCGAAATCATGGAAAAGCTCTGGACGGAGCACGGTGAACGGACGGATTTTTATTTATTTATATTTTAATTCGTTCTTTGGATGCTAAGATACTTGAAACGTAAACCAACATATTTTGAGGAGAAGGGAAGTGAACATAGTCAATTACATGGTCACTTACATGTTTACTTGGTCAATTACATGATAGAAAATGAAGTATTCGGCTATTGGAATACTCCGTTCTTCAGGCCTCCCCTTGCCTTTCAGCATAGGGCCTACTGCTGAAATAAAAAAACAGGGAACATGCCACTCATGCTGGCTTTCTATTTTCAGATTGCATTACTTAATTTTCAATTTGAATTACTTATTATATTCATACCAGGAAGACACCCCCTGCAGGCTTCGCATTGGTAAAACTTATACTGCCCACCTCCTTGGCGAGATTTATACTGCCCACCTCCTTAGCGAGATTTATACTGCCCACCTCCTTGGCGAGATTTATACTGCCCACCTCCTTAGCGAGATTTATACTGCTCACCTCCTTGGCGAGATTTATACTGCCCACCTGCTTAGCGAGATTTATACTGCCCACCTCCTTGGCGAGATTTATACTGCCCACCTCCTTAGCGAGATTTATACTGCCCACCTCCTTGGCGAGATTTATACTGCCCACCTCCTTAGCGATATTTATACTGCCCACCTCCTTGGCGAGATTTATACTGCCCACCTACTTAGCGAGATTTATACTGCCCACCTCCTTGGCGAGATTTATACTGCCCACCCCATTGACGAGATTTATACTAGCCACCTCCTTAGCGAGATTTATACAGCCCACCTCCTTGGCAAGATTTATACTGCCCACTTCCTTGGCGAGATTTATACTGCCCACCTCCTTGGCGAGATTTATAGTGCCCACTAGACCGACAAAGAAAAAAACTAAAGTTCGAATTTTTGAGGGGCTCAAAGCTCAGATGATTGCATCAGATTCGAGGATCAACTCCTAAAAATTTCACTCCGAACCGATAACCCCTTGAGGTCTCCTAAACCCGTTTTTTGATAATTGAATTATCGATTTTAGAACACTAGACGCTTAGGACGAAAAGACGGTTAGGACATGAAAGATCCATGCGTCTGGACACTTTTTATACTCTATTCCAATGTTTTCGGTGTCGTGGAACTCGATGCCGCCATTATTGCAAGCGCAGAAGCTGTATTTCTTTTGATATTCAAGAAATCAGTCCAAATAAGTTATGGAAAAAAGGCATTTTTTGCCGTTTTTACCTAGGTTTGACTGGGAAAAAAATTGTTTGCGGATCTTTTCTGCTTTGGACCTTGTTTCCTGGCTTGTTCCGAATGTAACAAGACCAATTTCGTCCTATAATATATTGTCCTTTTGGAAATATCTGCTCAAGAGCCGAGTTAGCTTTTTTAATGGTAACCGCTCTATACTTACCAGTAGCTACGAAATCAAAATTTAACGCTCTGAAGCCCTATTTATCCCATTATTTTATGTTTTTGGGCTCGTTGAACATTACCTGCTAGTAGTGGAGGCGTAGGACTCGTATTTCGGTTAATAATCAAGAGCTAGGTGTCAAAAATCGGTGAATAGAGTCGATTTTTCTTGATGTTCAAAAAATCAGTTGTAATACGAGTCCTACGCCTCCACTACTATCACGTAATGTTCAACGAGCCCAAAAACATAAAATAATGGGATTAAAAGGGCTTCAGGGCGTTAAATTTTGATATCGTAGCTACTGGTAAGTATAGAGCGATTACCATTAAAAAAGCTAACTCGGCTCTTGAGCAGATATTTTCAGAAGGATAATTTATTATAGGACGAAATTGGTCTTGTTACATTCGGAACAAGCCAGGAAACAAGGTCCGAAGCAGAAAAGACCGCAAACAATTTTTTTTTCCAGTCAAAACTAGATAAAAACGGCAAACAATGCCTTTTTTCCGTCACTAATTTGGACTGATTTCTTGAATATCAAAAGAAATATAGCTTCTGCGCTTGCAATAATGGCGGCATCGTGTTCCGCGACACCGAAAACATAGGAATAGAGTATAAAAAGTATCCAGACGCATGGATCTTTCATGTCCTAACCGTATTTTTGTCCTAAGCGTCTAGTGTTCTAAAATCGATAATGCAATTGTCAATAAACGGGTTTAGGAGACCTCAAGGGGTTCTCGGTTTGGAGTGAAATTTTCAGGAGTTGTTCCTCGCATCTAATGCAATCATCTGAGCTTTGAACCCCTCAAAAATTCGAACTTTAGTTTTTTTCGTTGTCAGTCTAGTGCCCACCTCCTTGGCAGATTTATACTGCCCACCTCCTTGGTAGATTTATACTGCCCACCTCCTTGGCGAGATTTATTCTGACAGAGGGCGGGTCGGAGGTGGCGGCGGGAGCGCAGGTGAAGGCAGGAACCAAGGCACCTTGGAAGTAGGTGGCAGGGAAAGTCGCGAAGGGGGCCACCCTTTTTTATTTGATCTAGCCACGTCTAACCACATTTTTTGACACACTGTCGAAATTTAAACGAATATGTTTCAAAATTTCGGAAAACTAGGGTTTTTACATATTAGGATCTTTTTGATTCTCATCATCATCATTCTGGTTGTGCAGTTTTATTTGGTACATATAGAATTAGATGAGTGTCGTAAAATATAATTTGACCGCGTCTCAAGCGGAAAATCATTTCATCAACTAACTGTTTCTCTAGAAAGTACTTTGGGGCCGCATTTTCTTACCTAGATACCGTGACAATATTCCATTCCCTCGTAACGATACGTTCTATCGTTTTCGGGAAGTTAGGTCTTGGCTATAGCATGTTGCATGCTAAAAGTAGTTTACGCTCTTCTTGCGAATTCGTTAGTTTAACGAATTCTAGATTTGAAACATCTTTCAAATCTCGATTTCGGAGACGGCGCATGGTAGTTGAAGAGTGAAAAACCTTCACCTCTTAATTGATTTTAAATACATTTTTATTGTGTTACTATGATACAGGATACCACACTGAACCTTTTCCATCACTAAAGAGAATCAATAAAGTTTTCCCCAACCGCACAAGCGCCTGAAGTACGAAAACCTCTATTTTCAAAGAAATTTTGTTGTAAGTTCATGTACCTTGTCTAGTGAACCCTTTTAGGTTCCAAATAGTTGTTTATATTTTTGCCCAAGTTTTCTAGTATCAAAAGGAATGAAAAATATTTGTTATGGCCTTTTCAAAGTGTTTGTAATTTTTATTTGATCCATACCAACTACACTACCCATACCTAGCTGATTTAATTCTGGTCTAAATACTCTAACTAACTAACAACTGCAAAAAGGTGCGAGTTTGTCTTTATCTCAAAAAGACTTAAACTGAAGTGATGGGGAAATAGTAATATTGCCATACATAGGGAGCTGCAAACAGCGATGAAATCGGGTAACTCCTGTTGTAAAGTTCATACTTGGTGACTATGCAACAGTATTGTTTTTGTGTGTGAATTTATTTGAATATTTCCTCCATTTGTATAGAGGTTGCAGATACCATAAACATAGAAGGATATTTTTCAATATATACATTATAAATGAAAATACATTATTTTTAATTTTTTTAAAGTTAAATTGCATTAATACCCTCAGTACCTTCAAAATTGCAAATGAACGTCTGATTAGCTATCCATCGCTTTTATGCGAGTAAATCTCAAAATCTTTATACATAACTGATCTTAGGTGCTTGGGAATAAACTACATCGTTTCAGCGAGTTGAAAACATAGGAGTGTCCTTCATTCTGAAAATTGTTGAAGGAATAGTGCGTGCCTAGAGCCTAGGGTTTTTTCTCCGTCTTTAGACCATTTCCGCCCCCTGTGCGGCGGTCTGCTAATGTTGAATTCCTCCTCATCGCCACAATAGTTTCGAAATTATAGATAAGAATTAGATCGTATTTCATGCAATCCTACCTCCATTCTACCTACCTTTAGCAAAACTAGAGAACGTTATCGAGAGCATGTTTGGAGTTGCAGGTTTGAAGCTGGAAGATTTGGAATTACCTACTGAACTTTCGATCACCTACCTAACTGTTTACCCGTAGTTACTTTTGGTTTGTTGACGTCTAATAATAAGGAATTCCAACAGACTCCTTTCCTAATGAGCTGCTGGGTTTCTGTCGTGACTCATACTCGCTCGGGATATTTGGGTGAAGGAAAACTCGTTGTTCTTCGAGGAGGATGACGAATGGATCATCACTTCATAGAAAGCGGTGATTGTGTTTAGGTCCCCTTGTGGTGTCGCTTTTGTGAGCCAGGTGGAGCTTATACGCGTCCTTTTATTCTGTTGCAATCTCTTGATCTTGCCCTAGTTAAGAGCTGCATTTTTGAAGTGAAAACTTAGCACCATCAACTCATCTGACCTCTCACGCACTGCTTACTCTTAATAATCTTGAATTTGGTTTCCAAATGTTCCCTAGGAAAGTTAGCGTTCAATTAGTGAGATCAGAATTACCTCTCCTCTGAAATGCAGCCTTCACATACCGTTTTAGATCTCTCTTACCAATTTGGTTCCTTGTCCACCCCTTGAATCAGACTCCCTATGTCTTTTCCTCACGCGCTGTTTCCTCAATTTCTATCTGATTTTAATAAAAATTTATATCAACAAAATTTGGCCTTGAATAGGCTTTTATAGCAATCAATGCCATACGATCAATAAGTACCAGTGCGCGTGCGCAAAACATTGAATCCTCAAAAAGTAATTTCCTCAAGACCTAATGGTCTGATTTCGCTCAAGCTCGGAAGATAGTTAAATTTCTGGTGGTTCTCTATAACTACCAGATTAATAATAGCAAACGCGAAATTCTTCCAACTCGAATCGCTTCCCAAATTGTCATATGATTTTAAATAAAATTCAGGTCTCAGGTTGTATTGCTCGTAGGTAAATAGGATTCTCTGTCCAAGGGTTATAACAAACGTAAAATTCCTCGAACTCTGTAATCTATCTATCTATTCTAATCTCAAAACGGAAGTTACTGAAAAAACGTTCTATTTCCACGAAAGATAAAGAGTTACAATGTTCAATCGATTTCGACGGTTAGGCCATCATCAGTAACAAACAATAACTGAAGACACATTAGAAAGGACACAGCTGAAGTCACCATAGTCTGATAGTCACAGGTGAAGGGAGATTGAGCCCCATTGGTCAGGAGAAAGGAAAGGGGCAGGAGGTAAAACCAATTAAAAACAAATAAAGTGAAGAGGGATTATAGCTAATCAGATGAGGTGAAAGGGGGGAAAAATAACTAAATATGGTTTCAACAGTGTGAAGGGATAATTCCAAGCTTTATAGAAATGGACCTATCATTGGTGAAATATATTGAGGTATATCCTCATTTAAACATTTACCAGATCTGTCCCTTTTGATAATTTAGAATTTTTCAAGGACATTCAACAACTCGACGGTAGCCCTACACCGGCCCGTGGTTCCCTCCTCCGCCGCGCAGCGGCGCTAGTCTCCTCTTTTATCAGTCTGGGCTTCTATGATCGCCCCGACCTGTCAATCTACGGATTTATCCGTATGCCAAGAAAAATATACTTATTGGTGAGGAGATTGTGTACCAGTGAATCCCTTAGTAAAAATGCAGATTAGTTGGGCATGTAGATCAGAATGATGTGTATAATTTGGTGATCTGGATGCTCACAAGCTCGCATCTCAAAAATACATAACATCAAGTTAGTAGTCTATCCCTTAGTGAAAATTCAAATTAGTTGTACATGCAGGTCAGAATGACGTTTTAGAAGTACATTTCGGGAGTTAAAAAAAAATACTCCAGTCAATAGGATTTGACCCCACGACATTTGTCTAACGAGACTGTATTCATATCCATTGAGCTACACCTCAACTATCGTGTCTGGAGATAATCACAATACTTCACTATTTAGTAGGAGGGAGATAAAAGTGGGAGACTAGCGCTGCTGCGCGGCGGAGGAGGGAACCACCGGCCGGTGTAGGGCTACCGTCGAGTCATTCAACATACCTTCCTTTGGACGAAAATGAAGAAATTCTACAAACTGTCTGTGTGTCAAATCAAAATTGTAACTATGATTGGATTCCTTAAGATGTTTTGCAAATGTAGACTTACCCCTATTTTCCCTGAAATCGTCCTGATGCTCTTCTATTCTGCGTATTGTAAAAAAGCTAGGCTTTACAAAAAGGCTTTTAGAAAAAGGCTGGTTTCACAAAAAGGCTGAGACAATATATACTTACGAAAAATCGTTGAACTCTACGATCCGTTTCAGGGTGCCTCAAAAAGGATTTCAATGAAGGCATTTTTCAAGAATTTTTATGTTTTAATCTTCCTAGGCATTGCAATAGTTCTTTCTCTGCGAAAATTAGCTAAAAAGGTAAACATGTGGTTTCAAATCTTGGCTCACAAAAATATGTCATTGACGAGCCTACGTTGAAGATAATCTCACTCAGCGAAGGAGGCCGATCTCGCGTATGAGAAACCCGGTCATATCTTTTTTTTTCGCAAAGCCGGTCTTTCAACACCAGACAATGGGGTGCCATTCTGACCTCCCCGCAATATAACTGGCTCGAGCGATCGATTACATTCTGGAAACGATAGTTGACATATTATGATAGATCGCTTGATCTCCTTCTCGCTGAGATCGTATTACCACGCACATTGTAATCTGATACGTATGTTACTTTCACAGAACATTTGCCAATAGAAGTACATGACGTGAAATGTTTAGGCAGTGTTTCATCTGACTTATATAACATTCCATATTTATATTTGAAGTTATTGTTGAATAGGGGGAATAATCAATTGAACACTTCATTATGCAAATTCCTTTCCATGCATTAGATGAATATGAATGTCTACTTCACACAAACATAGTGTTATGCTGACATATTTGTCTTGTGTTTGTCACCAAGGCGAAACCATAAGATTAATCTCTAGGGATAGTCAAAGTAAACGTTAATGAGAGTTACCCGTGGATCAGTAAAACGGGTTCACTACTACTTCAAAGTTCCACTATAGGTAGTGGAAGCATTCTGTCCTTACCTTTTGAAGATCTCATTGACCTTCTATAGTTTTCCATAGTCTTCTACCTACACGGTCGGACCCTTCCACCCCGGCAGCTGTGTGTGATATCCAGTCAGATTATCCGTCTTCAGAGCACAGCAGAAAAATAATCAAAGACATACGAAACAATGAGCGGTAGTGGAAATGAGCGCATTTTCCCGATGAGCAGTGGAACGACCCGTAGCTAATTGCTTATTGACAATAATGCGCTGCGGAGCCACCGAGCCGCTGCGGCGATACTGTGTGCTTACCTTTATAACCGATATCTTTCAAATTCGGTGGAGGGTCGAGAAAATACTTTTTAATCAACCTAAATAAATTTGAATTGTATCATTATTAGCTGCTGCGCACGCGTAAATGTGAAATTTCTGTAAAATCATTACCGCTACAGCTCTCTTTAGATTTTGATGAACTTCGCTGGATAGATATGTGCAGATCAGGTTGCAGATGGACCCTTATAAATTCATCACTCAAAGACTAATAGATTTCGCTGCTCATTAGCAAACGTAAAATCCGATCAAGTAGCTTTTTGCCAAAACATTGAAAAATCATAAAAAGAAAATCACTTTTGTAAAAAAATGTTGCGGTTTTTGTTGTAGTCTTATATTTTTAAGACTGAAAAGTTGAGGTAAACATCTCTATCCATAGGAGAAATCGTCACGAAGTCGTTAACGCTGTTTTGCAGGGCCATGCCTGGGATGATCGAATGACTATTGCTCGGGCTATAGTAATAATAATAAAAATAAATATGGTAATGAATAATACTTGCCTCAGAACGTACTCTCTTTCATCAGTAATGAGGCTCACTTCCACATTTCTTGATGTGTGAATGAGCAAACCATTCGTTATTGAAGTGGTGAAAACTCGCGCAAGCATCATCAGAAACCATTTCATTGTGAACGTGTCACTGTTTGATAGGCAGTTTCAAGAGTCGGCATAATTTGGCCTTACTTCTTCTAAGAAAACAACAGTTTCATTAGAGTGTCTGCAGCTCGCTAATCTCAGATGATTGAGGGGTTTTTTCTCCCAAAGCTCGAAGAATCGTACCTGAGGAATGTGTACTTCCCGCAGAATGGTGCCAATGCCCCCTCGGCACCACGTTCGATAGCGCCACATCTCCCCAACCTTTCGACGCGCCAAGCGACCTTTCGTGGCCGGCGAGCTCTCTAGATTTGGCGCTGAGATTTTTATTTTTTATGGGGATACCTCAAATCTCTCGTCTCCAACGTCTTGGCTCGCTTGAAGACAAACATCCAATATTCCGATCGACATACTGGAAAGATTTGACAGAAACATGATACAGCATTTTTCAGTCAAATTAAACCTTTTTTAATATCAAATGAAACTTTGTACCGACCAAATGAAACCTTGTCCCAATCAAATGAAACCTTTTACCTACCAAATGGAACCATGAATCAATCAAATGAAACCTCTATTCAACCAAATGAAACTTTTTTTTCAAACAAATGAAATTTCATACACTAAATTTCATGAACTACAAATAAATTTAATGAAGCGGGTGTCTAGAAGCTGCGGCAGCAGTTTCATCATTAAGGTTATGACGAAGTTGAAGTAGTCTGTAGCGATGATCTAGTATGGTAGACCAAAGAGTTTAATTTGAATGAAATGAGAATTTATTTGTTTGAAAAAAATTTCATTAGATTGGGTCAAGCTTTTATTTGATTGGTAGGTACGAAGTTTCACTTGACCGAAAAAAGGTTTCATTTGACTGAAAAATGGTACATATCAAGCGATTCAGTGTATTGACAATGGAGGTCGTCACTTGAACGATATTATTTTCAAAACAATATAAAATCTTTTGAGCTTCATATTCTAATACACAATAAACAATTTCGCTAACAAAATGTCCAACAGATTTTGAATTTAAAGTAGTAAGACCCCTTCTTAGCTGAAGTTAAAATTCCAAGTTTTGATTCAGGTTAAAAGTCCCGTGCATATAATTAGCCGAATACCTTGCGAATCACAATAACTTGGTTAGGGTTAGAGAATGTCAAGGGATCATTGCAGTTGCAGCAAAGAGTCAGAATCGTGGACTTCAAGCGTAATAGAAAATTTTGATTTCGGACGTTGTCAAATTTTTTTCAATTTCCTGCAAGAAATTGTTGGGTAACTTTCAGAGTCGGTACTAAGGAAAAAGAAACTATGAGCACGAGGGATTGAGCAACTAAAATGAGAAAAACTTAAGAGCTCAATCAAGTTGGAGGTAGTTTTGATTTAAGGGACAATCGACGACAGTGATTGGTGACGGTGGGGATGACCATCATAACCGTAGGTAACTTCGGTAACCTTCGGGGACATATATACGAGCGTCCTTGCTAGTCACGCGATGGAGGGCTCAGAAATGAACGTAAATGAACCGGTTCTACGTCAGCAAAACGTAACATCCAAGAAAGGTGATACTACGTCACGCTAATTGGCTCGAAATAACGGTCATTTCCAAATTGGATGGATTTGAGGCTGATTGCGTACTTCCGCAGATACTATCTCGTTCATTCTTAGGAATTAGTATTTTCTACTTCATGAAATAAGCAGGAGCTTACTTATTAGAAGGATGTACTGGTGATGGAAATCATAGGTTCCCGTAAATTCATTTAAGGGCAGGTAAAAGAAAGAACATTGGACGCTGTAATAAAAACTGCATAGAAAAAGCTGTGTTAACGCTGCAAAATATTACACAACGGTAAATTATTTCTGTGTTAGATAGCCCTTCTACACAGATCATTGGTCTATAAATATTAAACCCCAAACATAATTCCAATGGAAATATCAGGTAATATAGTTCCAATGGAATTTATTCTAACTTTGCGAAATCGCATTAATTAATCATTGTCCTTACGGATGTAATAGTGAATCATTGGTAGATACTTATTTCATCTCATGAATATTTGTTGCTTCCGAGTCTACCTATAGGTAGCGGAAGTATTGTTTTCACTTTGAGAGATGACAAATTTTTAGTCTCCAAAAAACAAAGGGATATTGAATTTTGCAGTGGTAATATTTCCACTTGCATTTTACGTTTTAGACCATCCTGAACAACTCTCATTCCTTGTCTTCCTGTGTGTCTGTGTACGTATGTGTGTGAGTCTATCGTGTATCCGCAAATCCTTGTAACAAACTTAATTTCCACAATTATCAACCGATTTTTATGAAATTTTGATGGCATGTGCGGATTAGGGCCCAATCAGTTCCGATGTTCTCAAATAAATACTCCACTCAGCGCATGCGCAAACGTAAATAACATCATACGTCATTTTCTCACGCCCCTGTGGTCCATCTCGCTCATATTTGGAGGATATGCGGGAGATATTAACTTGGGCCTATATCTACGCAGGTAAATTGATGTCAACCCACGGGTTTGCAATTAGATGTGGACCTCCTTTGTTACACCGAGAATTCAATATCAGTACACACAAATCAGCTGTGGGGCCTTTGAGCCTGATTTGTTTCTCAATCGAATTATGATGCTGAAACCTGAAATGATCAGCTTCGGAATCTCTGAGTCTAATTTTTTTCTTAATCGACACTAGGTGCTGTTATTTAGATGGAGCTCCATTGGGACACCTCGGAAACAATTACGTGGTGCGGAGGAGCACTGATCAGCTGAAGGGCATCTGGAACTGTATTTTTTCCTTACCTATTGACCTTTTTTTACATTTATTTTTAAAGTTTATATTCCTGGTTCCAATATATGGTTCTGGAACTGTAAAGGTGTGAACCCTTTTAGGAGGCACGATGCACCATGTTCTGATCGTATGTTGTATGAGGGGTTCAATAATTATAGACCAATGGTCTGCCTAGAAGGACTTTCTAACACAGGAATTATAAACCTTTATGTAATAATTTTCAGCATTCATGTTATACAATCGTGCCGTGCCGCATGGCTGTGAAATTCATAAGCAATAATTATTTTATCATCTTCAAACTAACTTCCAATTGCATGCAAGTTTGTACTAGATGTCCTGAGAAATAGATGTTTCATTTAATTCCATTTGCGTGATCTGTTGGTTTAATGGTGATGAAAATTTAGTGGGACAACCGCGCACAATCCCTGAAATTGTCACCGGAGTCGGCAGCATATAGATTGTGTTCTGTCTCTGTCAAAACATTTCTTCACGTATGCCCAAACGCAGTAGCCAAAGTTGATCATGCAAATACCGTGAAAATCGTAAGTTGTCACTTTGTGTCTATATACATCAACTGTTTTCTCAAATTTTGAGTCGATTCGGACAACAAGATCTTGGGAAATGGAAAATGCACCACGTTTGCGCATGAGCACAAGCTAGTACCTATAGCCCAATGGAAGCAAAATCTATATAGTAAACTGACTTGAAATGTTTAATCAACATCAAACTGTAATTACAATTCCTGTTCTAACACGGACCTACAAGAATACCCTGGACCGAAGTTGTTCAAATAACCTATCAACTAAAGTATACCGATTCCTTTCAGTTATCTTCCTGAAAAACATAAATTAATGACTGACGTTTTACCGCAAAACCCAAAAGTCTTTCATTACCACAACGAACACCATATCACCGTGAATAATAGGAGGATGAATCAGTACTTAACTCAACCCCATATTCCCAAAACTATTGTTTCTGAAGGGTATGTGAACCAAAGTATGAAAGGTAATCCATTATCACTAGGTAATTTGCACGGAAACCAGCCATTGCCGAATCGAATAGAACGTCTTAAGGCCACTGGAGAACTTCCGTAGGAATCGTTCATTCCCATGGTGTAATAATAATCCACACTGACGATTATCAGCTATTGAGCATACGGTGTCTACCTACTCCAGAAATTCAAAAAACGTTTGCTCTCTCAACGAGGTTTTAAATAATTTCTGTTGAAACCTAGAAACAAATCTTTCAATTAAAATCATGATACGTAGGTATGTATCATCATGCCTGTTGTTGTTATTGGCCTATGTAATAATCCAAGACACGAAGTTCAGCGTAATTTTGATTTCCAAAATGAGTCTTTGTAATAATAATCACGGATAGCGTCATTTCATGTACTACATGGTTCTCAAGTACAGAACAAAAACTGAATTAAATACAAATCCATATGTCCGCCAATTCCAACTTCTTTCACAATCTTCTGAATCGGAGTTTAGATCAAGAATTATAATGTAAACCAGTGATTGTCCTTCAATTTCTTTGTCGCTTTCAGTTTAACTCAAGCGGTGAATTTTTGTTGTTGTAAATATTCAATAGAAGGGTAATACTGGTTTTGATAGATTTCAATGATTGAATTCTTTCATCAACCCGAACACTGTAAGACAACCGTCCGGGTTTCTCAAGCTCTTGAGGGCTAAGGAAAGAGAGTTTACCCATTACTTTGAAATGCAGAGATTATTATTCAAGTACTCATCTTTTTCAATAATAAAATTAACATGGTTGTGAGTGACTTTGTTAGAAGTATATTATCTATTGCAATTGACCCGAAAAAGTATTTGTCAAGTGATGACAAAATGTGGGGCTTTAAGAGAAATTTCGTTGGATTCTACTATGTGATGGTTAGGGAAAGAGAGCGATGCTATACCAAATACGTACCTCCAACCCAATCCCCCCTCCTAGTAAGCCTTTTAAGCTTATCTGGTTGAGTTCATGACGGCACTCAGCGAGAGAGAAAGAAAAAAAAAAAAAAAAAAAAAAAAAAAACCACACAAGAATCTACTTAAAAATTCCCTGAGACAAAATGTGTAAACAAAATTGATTTATGATTTTGTGTATGAGCTTGTGACAAAATATTGTAATACTGCCATTCAATTGTTGACTGATGATCGTGGTGATTTTTGTTTCACTCGGAACTCTATTTAGCAATAGGTAGGAATGTACACCACTAAGTCGCCAGATTTTTGAATTTTGGTCATGGAGAAGTAAGGAAGGTATTCTAGCCTAAAAATCACTGTTTTTTCTTTTAATGTCGTTGGTGGATCTTCGATTAGAAAAGAAGGAAGTTTGCCTCAGTTCAAACTTCACAATTCGGGCATTGCAGAGTATGTGGGTACGGTGTGTAGACCATGACATTACGTCAAATTTTTTTTCAAAGCCTCAAGGATCACAAAAATAACTTGTATAATAGTTATCTGGTCCACCAACATTAATTACAGACTTGAATAATAGTTTCAAGACATGGATATAACAGTAGGTGCGAAGGAGGTGGAGGGCAAACGGTTTGTATCCCTTACCTATATATATCAAAAGCTATTTAAATATAAACGAAACATATTATTGAAATCAATGTACTCGTAACTTGAATGATTGGAGTTCTTCAAATCAGAATCAAAAGAGGTTGTTGGGATGGGTCATTGGCCGTCAAATATTAAGTTCTGTGGACTCAACCCGAATCAATAGCTACAGGGGTAGACGTTGACATATTCATGATTAAGATCTGTATTGATCAATCTTTGCTGGCCGGAAGTTTCAACCACCTAGGAATCTATTTTCTGAAACTCGATAAAAATCTCGTCAGATAGTATTGCCCGCAAAGCTCGAATCAAACAGTTTTTTTCAAAGCAACGTGCGAGTACGCACGACGCAAGGGCCTCGGATGAAACAATCAAACCATTAGCCGTCAGACAAGGCGCGGAAGTCTGGTCTCGTCAAGGTAACCCCATCCTTCGCCGCTCTTCCCCGCGCCATTAGTAAATCCATCGACCAACTAAGTCCCTGTAATAACTCTCATAAGTGTTTTGACGTTCTTCTACCATTTTTCTTTCAGCTATTCATTTGTAAGTCTTATGAAGTGTCAGAAGATCCTTCTTCCATCTCCAAGGTCATAAAAAATTTGCTAATTGAAACTTTTTCATGACGTTGTGGGGGAGCGTGAGGGACGAGAGTACAAAATCAACCATGGCAAATTTTTCTTCACCCAATCTCAGCAGGTAGTCATTACAGGTTTTTTGTTTTGCCTTCGGGATTTAGTATCTTCCGAGGATAATCTTGAATTTTCTATGCGGTCGTTCACGTAGGGTCGTCGAGAACAAGTGGATCTCATCCATTTGATTTAATTCATGATCGTATCGCAAAAAGTGCCAGGCAAAGTCTGTATTTGTCGATTTCACAAATGGAAGAATCAATAATTGATAAAATGATAATATTATTACTAATAATAGTTAATGGTATATATCAATGAAAAAATTATTATTATTATTAGGTATGTGCCAGCCTTCTTTGACAACAGGACGATTCTCTATGTAAATGAGGCGAAATATCTTGGCATGGAGTCAACGCCAAACTATGGTGAAAATCACGCATCAAAAAGAAAAACTCTGTGCTAGTAGGAAATCATAAAAAGTTCCAGTCATGCAGCACGATCGTATGAGCCAATGTTTGTGAAATATTGATATAATGATATATGTTACATTATTTTGTAAATTTCGGTACCTAGAAAACAAGGAAATTGTTTAAAAAAACTAATTCTAAATGATATTTTGCAATTTAAATTAGAATTTAGATTTTCCCTTTTTTGCGTTTTTTATCAATTTTCCAGCAAGTATTAGTGAAATTTATTAAACTGCTAGCTGCCACTTGAACTGAAATATTTTACTAAAATATTAAACTGAAATATTATATTATACTTTTTTACAAAAATTTTGCTTAAAAAATATACATTTAGGTAACAATTTTTAGCCGTTTTATGCAATTTTTAGTAATTTTATGAGCAAGTTTTGAAATTTGAGCTATTTATTGTGCCCAAAAAGTGCTGGGCAACGAACTTATTCTTTCATTTGGAAAGCTAAATTTGTTGGCGCAAGAACGGGTTTTTATCTCAACATAATGTTATATGTATATATAATCGTATATATCTGTATACATTTGAACAATCTTTAAAATCCAGGAATCGTTTCAAATGGAGAAAAAAAAAAATCAGTTAAGAAAATAGTCGAAAATTTTTTATTTTAAAATTTTTGGAGCCATTGCAAAGACTCCATTTTCAACGAAAATTTGCTAAAAACAGACATATGTACTGACTTACGGTGAACCTTTCTAGACTTACGGTGCTCAATTGTAGGGGTGCACCGCACAGAGTAACCGCAGAATTATTCAGCATTTTCAGAATAATGTCCTGCGTTGTTGCGTTGACGCGTACCGATATTCTAGAAACGACTGATTACCCTGCGACCTACAAGTTGAATCTCTCTATGAGGTTGTTCGCAAACAAGCGACCATTTTTTGAGGTTCCGTGACCGTCAACAAAAGGATGTTTTCCTACTCCTTGGCACCGACTATCTGCTCAGAAGGCTTAAAAGAACCAAACCACACGAACTAACTTTAATAATGTAATCATCAAGCAGTGCCGCAACACAAAAGACTAGATGAAGTATCTTAGTATTTAAGTAATCATACCTAGTTAATAATCAAAACGCCAAGTGTTGCTTAGGCGTATTAGTTTTCGACCTTATACTTAATAATATTACGTACCTAGCGCAATAAAACTTGTATGAAAAAGTTGGATGGGCATTGGAATACTCCACTTCCTCCTGTAAGTTAACATGACATCATATTATTTGAATGTTTTTCAAGCTTGTGACAGTGGGTGACCAATTGTGAAGTATTGGGTACCCAGTGTCCAAGTAGAGTTCTGCTACCACTGGAGCAATCTCTAGAAAAAATATTACCTAATAACCTTAACAGCAAGGAAAATAAGTAGGTAAGAAAATAAAAATAGATAAAAGTGGGAAAAATAAACTGTACTTGTTTGATAAGGCCAAAGGCGAATGCGCAGAGGAAATAAATGAAGGACAAATCAGAACTTCTAAAAAAAACTGGAAATTAACCTAAAATGGAAAATGAAAGGTATAATGCTGAAAAAGAAAATTAAATTATGCTCAAACCTGGCTGTTAACACTGATGCAAAACTCAGGTGGCGAAAATGAATGGAAAATAAACACTTTCACTAAATTTGTTGAAAATGAAAAGAAAAAGAATACTTGGCTGTATGAAAATCAAATATGGAAAAATGGAGGAGTTGGCTTATTAGGCACAAAACTTGTTAAGATGGCTTCAGAGAAGAGTATAGGGAGAGAAAAAATTCTCATTGCAAAAGGATCCCTTGAAGAGGGAAGGGGAAAAAACAATATAGCCACTCTTCCAACAGAAAAAAACTATCCTCGGCACCTCCAGGCTATTCAGAAGGCTACGCTTGGAGGAAGTGGATGGAACCTGGAACAGGGGATCCATGACAAGCTATCACTTCTATGTCGGTCCCAAAGGATAGTTTGATGTCAAGTTGCATCCATAAGCATCTTATTTGTCATTATTAAACTCTATTGAATCATGACTTTTAGCTTTTTCAAAACTAGTTTCGTCTTACTGGCTTACAGAATCGCGACCCCTGGTTTTACATCCACTCAACGATCTTGAGCATGACACGGATCGGTTTGTTTTGAAGAGTGCATTTTCAATTAAATAGGCTTAAATTCACAGAGCCAAACAAAATGGTATTACAGTTGTAAAAATTATACTGGTGAAACCAGGTGAAAACGGGTGAACACCTGGTGGTGTGTTTATTGCTTTCAGCATTAGCCACGCAGAAGCCTCCGTATTACCTGCCATTGCCTCTGGTCATCTTCAACGTTTTATCCGTCCGAGGCGACTGATGAGTTTGGTTCCATAACGGGTTCACTCGCACAGCATTCTCACTGCGGGTTCAACCCGTTCCGCTCTCATTTCGCAAACTTTTATGTACACGCCTGTATAATGTGTGAGAACTGAAACTGTAGAAAATCTCACTGGAATCAACTGCTTTTTCGCAAGGCGAATTGATCTTGATAATTATACCGTTCCGGGGATCCAGTAGTTGAGCTCTAGAACAGTGGAATACCCACAAGTAACCTCCTATAATGGTAGCAACAAGTTTTCGATGTACTAATACCTACATGTCAGGAATCAGGTAAATATTGTACCGCAGTAAGCTATTCAACAACTGCTCCATTAATCCGAATCTTTAACTTATCATCAAATTTATTGATAGTGGAGTGCAACTTATTCGTTACACTCAAATGTCATTGAAAGTCAACAAATATACAAGCTGAGAAGTTACTCTTTACACAATCATAGCTACTAAGTACACTGGTAACAGTGTATCCAATATTAGATATATACATAACCTGTTCGAATTAACGCCAATAAAAAATCCATGTCTAATAATTTGAATTTGGTTTCTAATATTTTATGTTTTGTTCTTACGTTCACTCTTGTGTCCATTATATTACTTTTAGGCAAGATTGCACACGTTGGAAAAACACAATATATTTTGCAACTCAACCCAAAGAAGTAACAAGGTTTTATGATAACTCTATCTATAAACATTTGAACAGTTAGTAATGGAGTCAACACTAGTAACCTATCAATATAAGATGGAGGTACAACTTTTAGCTTGGGAAAATGCTCGATAACATAATATGAGAACAATATTGGAATTAAAGTGGCACCAAACGTAGCGGAAAAGTATCTGAATGAGCTATATTCTCTCTTGTTCCTCGATGTCACCCAATTAGAAGCGAGAAAGCAAACTTAGGGTCGACAAATGAATTTTCCGAGCAAATGTTGGGAGGAAAAAAATGTCAACGGAGGAACGGACGAACGATATCAATTATGGCGCCATGACGTAGGCCACAGTGATGTTTTGATTTTCGACTCGACACAGTATCTGACAGAGATCCACGGCATCCCTGCTTTCATACATTATTGTTATAGCTTGTTTGAATTATGTTTGTTATGAGTTTGGATGATGGATAATTTATTACAGAAAATATAAACTTGTGTAATAGATTAACCGTTTTGAGCTAATATATTCATTTTATTACTTATTGATTTGAGCCACACCTCAGCCAGAAGGGTCATTAGCGGCATTGAACAAGGTGTCTGAAGGGACACTGCAAGTGGCACGATCCTAAGGGGAGCCATGTTGTCCTCCGTCACTAAACGGAGTGCCATCATGGACTCCACTAGAACTATTATAGCCCCGTGAACTTGAAAAAGCCATGGGAACAGTTTAAAACGCGTATTCCCTGAGACGGAAAGTTGTATTTTGCTTGCTTCAATAAAGTAATTACCCAACACTATCGCGTATGGTTTTCATTTGATGTTTTTCAAATGACGTCGCAAAATATCTAACAAAATGTCAATCTAGAAATCAAACAAAGTACGAAAGATGATTGCTTACAAGCGAAATCTGACTCTCATCTTCATTGTTTATTTCTGGTACGCACGGATTTTTCAAATTATTGAGATGTGTGGTATGTTTCCTAAACAAACATGTTTGTGAATTCATAAGGAATCAATCATTAGTAGTCCCAGCTACTTCAACAACAGTGAATGGGGGATTTCCATCGTTATTTTTTATTTTCTCAATAAAAAGGCAAGAGCGAGAGCTTTCCAAAAAGATACCGTATGATGGGTATTTGATCAGTAAAACAGCTCTTGAAATTCATTTGCACGATGGCATCACTGCCCCCACATGCTTGGGAGAAACCCTCAGTTCCCTTGCGCTACTACGTCAAGTATGATCTTCCCACCCGTTTATAGGCCAAATTACCGTTTATTGCCACATTTGAGCTGAAAATTGGTCCTTTGAGGGTTAAGGTGGGCTGAATCCGAATCTGAGTTCCGAAAGTGTGGAACATGAAAGTTCCCCATTAGCTAGGTATTCGATGAAATTCATGGGGTACCAAAGTTCTGTTTCATCCTTGCACTTTAAGAACAGAAGGAGTTGACAATTATTATGGTGTTATACGTGTACGTAAGGTTTTAAAAGTCATTACTATCAATTCATTTACACTTGTATATCCGTAAAATATATATGATTACCTATTTCAACCACATTCAAAAATTTCAATCCTGTTGAATACTCAAGCGATCAAATGTAATTGTATATTTACCAGTAATTTCATTATTTTTTTCCACAGGTAAGTACACAAGATGATTCAACTTCAACTCATTCTTGCGTTTGTAGTATAGTGCAACGCGGTCAGTGCGGTAAGTAAATGTATGATCACAATAATTCTGAATTTGGACATTGCGGCAAAGCAAATTCGAAGGTTCTTTACTGTTAATTCTAGCTAGTTAATTTTAGTAACACCGGATTCCACAAAAATCACATAAGTGTTTGATGGCTGTCAAAATCTTTTTTTTTTTTTTTTTTGTCTTAGTGGAATTTTAGCTGAGCATTTATGTTCACTTCCAGAGAAATTGATTACAGTACATTAGTTTCGAGATACCTAAATTTATAGCCAACACCTACTGCTAATAAAAGTAAATGTTATGTTAAAAAATATTGGATTAATACAAGATGACTATGCACTTGTTGATTCCCATATTTTGGTTTCTCTAAATTAACATTTTGCCAGCGCAGGAATACTTCGACATTTAGTTTTGAGGCTAGGCTGTTTTCAGGGATGCTAGTTGTCATTACTATCGTGCTGATGTATCGTTTCACCATCCAATGCCGAAATTTCCATAATCGTATTCCATCATGCTCGAAAACCTCATCTTGGGGCCGTCGGGGTTTCTCAAAAGATTGTCGACTCGGATCAATAAAATTTACCTGCCTGGCATAAAGATTTATCTTGTTGTCTAAACTGTCGCTCGTTAGACTGATGGCTAATGTGACCTTTAAAATACAATCCTGTTTCCCTGATACAATATTCATAATTTAGGACTCGAATGTAAGCTTAGACAAGGCATTGGTAGAACGACGCAAGATTTTCAATTCATCATACTTCTACTAAGAATACTACAAATGATCTCAAACCAATTTATTATTTACCTCACTTAACAGTTCTACAGATATCTCCAGATCCGCTCATTATAACCAAATTAATTATATACTATCTATTGGAGCTTTGTATAACTACTTATTTATTTATTTATTTATTTAAGAAACATACGGGCCGAAGCCCAATTACAAGAGAAACATTATAGTATGAATACTACAAAGGTACAGAAAAATTAATAAGCGAACACAAAAGAATGACTGATAAAAATAAAACAAGAAAATAAAACAAGGATTTCTAATTATAAAGAATCAAGTATTTTTTTTAAACGATAAAGGGAAACTGTGCTGATATCTATTTTTTCGGAGACAGAAGGAATATTGAATATGCGTTGTGCTCTATGGAGTGGATTGTTTAGCAGGTAATTTGTGGTTGTGGTAGGAATATAAAATAAGGTGGAGGTTCTAGTGCGATACAGGGGGGCATGAAAATTTAGAAGCTGAAGAAGCTCGGGACAATCAATCAAATTATGGATCAGCTTATAAATGAAAATACCATCAGCAGTTTTACGCCTACCCTCTAGCGAAGTTATACTATTACCATTAAGAAAAGCCTGATAATTAAAATCTTCCCAACCTACTCCTCTTTTAAATTCAGCATAGCGAGCGAACCTTTTCTGGACTTTTTCCAATCGAGCAATAGCGTTAGCGTAGTAAGGAGACCAAACCATCGATCCGTATTCAAGAGTGGGGCGCACTAATGCATTGTATAGCACGATCAAGGCATCTACATTATTGAAATCATGGGTATGACGTTTTAAGAAGCCCAACGATTTCATAGCTTTGCCACAGATCTTGTCAATGTGATCATTAAACGATAATTTACCGTCAAACAAGATACCAAGGTCAGTAACGGATGATACACGTTGAATGAACTGGTCGTTTAGCACATAATGAAAGACAAGAGGATCGGGAGATCTAGAAAAAGTAATTATTGAACATTTTTGGATATTTAAAAACAGGCAATTTTTGACACACCACGAGTGTAGTGCGTTGAGATTGCCTTGAAGATGATCCGAGTCAAACTGAGATGTGATTCTAGAATAAATTTTTAAATCATCTGCAAACAGAGAAAAACAACTGCTACCGGAAAAAATATCAGTAAGATCATTTACAAAAATTAGGAAGCACAAAGGCCCTACGTGGGACCCCTGTGGGACGCCCGATGTATTAGGAAACGAATGGGAAAAATTTGATTTGATTTTAACAATCTGGGATCGATTGGAAAGATAGCTCTCAAACCACCCAAGCAAAGAACCGAAAAAACCAATGGCTCTCATTTTAGAGATCAAAAGAGAAAGAGGAACTTTATCAAAACATTTTGAAAAATCTGTATATATACAGTCAACTTGAGTACCGCATTCAAATGCGTCAAGAATAAACTGTTGAAAGCAAACAAGATTCGAAATAGTTGACCTCCCCTTAACGAAACCAAACTGGTGTATTGATAGGTTATTTTTAATTAAAGGTTCTAACTGGGAAACAATCAATTTTTCTAAGAGCTTCGGAATTGTGGATATAGAGCAAATAGGACGGTATTCAGTGATTTGAGACTTGTCACCTTTTTTAGGAACAGGGGTAACATAGGACACCTTCCAGTAATCAGGTACGTGGCCAAGCTGAAGCGAGCGGTTAAAAAGAAAAAATAAAGGCATGAATAAGCTATCAGCACAACCACGAAGTAGACAAGGAGGGACACAATCTGGGCCCATTCCTTTAGTAACATCCAATGATGAAAGTTCCTTCAAAACATTTTCCTTATTTATGTTAAGAAACCCCATCGAAAAATTAGAAAATGAGGTTTCGTCATCAAGTACACAGGTAGACGGCTTCTCATACACTGAAGAAAAGTACCTAGCAAACAGGTTAGCTATATCACGGTTATTATTAGCTGATTCAGTACCTAGATACATCAACTTAGGCAAATCTGAGTCTTTTCTTAAATAATTGAAATGGTTCCAGAACGCTTTGACATTATTCGATTTTACGGAGCCCTCAACAGTCTTAACGTAGTCCTTATACAACTTACTTGAAACTGATTTACATTTCTTTCTAATTTCTGAGAAAATTTCATAATCACTGGGTAGATCAGTAAATTTATATCTTGCGTGTGCAAAGTTTTTATCATTGACTAAATTAATCAATTCTCTATTAAACCATTTGGGGAAGGTAGTATTAACTTCTCTTATTCGAGGAACAAACAGATTGATGGCATCGTGAACAATATTATAAAAATTAATTATGGCGTCGTCAAAACGTAAATCAACACAGAAACTCCAATTTGACAGGTATTTGTTCATGGCAACATAGTTACCTTTTTTAAAATTAAAATTAAACTGTTCTGGCGTACGAAAACTATGGCTACGAATTGAAGATGGGGTGAAATAACATTCAAACGCCGGGTGTGATAAATCAAGCTTAACAATGGGATCAGCATGGCGTAAACTCACTGAAGTTAAATCAGACAAGAATAAATCAAGAACATTGCCAGCATAATTTTTTAGTGTATTAAATTGACGGAAATTAAATAAGTTAATCATATCCAATATGACCCTAGACTTATTGGATATACCAGAGGAAGTAAGATCCGCAGCATATGAATCCCACGATAAACAAGGAAGGTTAAAGTCACCACCTATACAAAAGTTATGATCCGGGTATTCAAAAGTGAGCCGCTCAACTTCTTCAAACAAAGATTCAAAATGGGAAAGTGGTGAATAATCAGGAATATATAGGCAACCAATAATTAATTTGTGGTCAGGTAACAATACAAATAGTTGTTCGAGGCAAGTAAAGTGATTATTAAGTCTAATAGAAGCTAATGTATTAGAAACGGCAATGAGAACCCCACCGCCAGTAGTCTTTGAAGAGTTGAGTGAAGAACGATCATTCCTATAAATCTGATAACGAGATGATAAACCAAGTTCAATAGAATCCACTGCCGACGTAAGCCAGGTTTCTGTGAGTAAGAGAAGATCGTAGCTTAAAGTTGCAATCTGAGAACGGAAACAGTCCAACTTGGTGTTTATTCCGCGGGTGTTTTGGTAATAGCAGGAGAGGCGACAAAGTTTTTTGAATTTCGTGGTTTGCTGGCTGAAGATGAGTTAAGTACAATCGTCGGAGTACCATTTACATAGCGTATAGTAAGGCCGGCTTCACCATTCTTAGTACGAGAATCCAATTCATTCCTCAGATCGAGGAGGTGCTTACGTTGCGCGGGAGATCGATCCTGGGAAACTGACAGAGGGTTACTCGATGATCGATTTTCCATAATTATCCTCAGTGCAGTTGTAGGGCTATCAAACGTGACAACCAAAGGGCGAACTCTACCAGCCACCACCTTACCAACTCGCACAATTTTACGTACATTCGCATCAGGGTCAACTGAAAAGGACCTTAAAACCTCCTTAATATTTACAAAATCAGAATTCAATCTGGAGATGGGCGAGGGATCATGGGTTTCAGGAACGCCATGAAAAAGTAAATTATGAGCTCTACGCTGCCTCTCATTGACTTCGGCCACAATCACATCGACGGGCAGCGATGAATGAGTGTTAAGTGAGCGTGACTCAAGCTGGGAATTGATTTCTGCTTTTATCATAGTTTTCACAGTTTCACCGTCTTCAAGTTTTTTAACTCTCAAGGACAAATTGTCGTATTTAGTCAGACAGTCATCAACTGATAACTGTAGTGTAGCAAGTTTATCATTAGTACCCTTCAACTCCTCCAACAATGTTTTTTTGAAGTCATTGATTGCGTGTATCAAAGTAGTCTCAAGCGCACTTAGATCTTGCTTAGTGGTATACTGAGGCATTCGTTTGCAATTGAAACACTTCCATTTACCCAAAGTATCAGCCGACATTTTTGCGAAATTTATTTGGGTCATGTTGACACACTTGAAATGAAAAGATGATGCACACACGGTGCATTTCAGCGCCTCAGAGGACACGAGAACATCATTGCATCCAGCGCAACCCATGACGACAAGAATAATTATGACAACAGATGACAAGAATTATACGATGAACAACAATCAATATAGGTCAGTACCGAATGATTTTAGCTGCAGTAAAGGAGAAATTAATATAATTATTGTATTACGGCCACCGGGCTCACCTCTTATGAAGCGCGCAGATCTTATTAATAACTATCTACCTTCGTTACCACCACCGTAATAGGCCTTTAGTAGCGTTGGTCTTGGCTGGTTCTTGAGATCTAAGGTCCAAGGGCGTTCCTCACACTGCTCCGAGCGGACTATCCCTCCACACAACACACTTATCTGCGTTAACGATCTCAAGCGACACACCGTCGGCGATTGCTTCCAGAAAGTTGAAACCAATTGTTATTTCAATAGTATAATATCTACTAAATCCGATCCCTGACACCAAGAGAAACTGCGCCCGATCACAATTCTGTCTGCGAATAAAAGAAAAGAAAAATCAACTTCAAAACAGTTCATAAACCCCTTGAAAAAACACAGGATAGTAAGAGCCGATGTGAACGCGTTCGCTACCGAGACAAGACTGACTGAAGTTGACAAGACTACTGATGAAGTTGTAGTCTTGAAACTACTGATGATTTAATAATATCAATTTTTCTCTAATTTTAGAAATAAGAAGGGTACCTAACTATTATTTATTTCCACATCGATTTCGTTCAAAATGTTACTGGTCACCCTAAGACCAAAATATGACGACGCAAGTTCGGCCGTTCTGTTCAATGAGCCTCAGGAGACCGAAAAAAATTATTTTACGCCAAAAATGGCGTTCACAAAACAGTTACTGCTCTCACGACTCGAAGTTGATAGCAATCAGACTTTCAGATGTATTTCCACATAAATTTATATGGAGGACATATACTTACACGATGTCCCACGGAATGGTTACACCACCCTTCATCTCCCCTGAATTCAACATATAAAATCGGGGGCAACGCATTTCTTCATAATTTTTTACGTAGATCCCAGGAAGAATATTTTTGCGCGCGCCACATACGCCAGAAGTGGCGCAAATCATATAAACTTTGGTTTTTTTTTTTCTTCAAATGGAAACCTCCTTTTTTTATTGCAGATTTGGATTCTACTAAAAATTCTATGAATTTACGACCACTCACTCGATTTTTTTGACCGCGCGCAACCCGTTCCGCGAGTGCGCAAAGTTTCCGCTTACTACCGAAATTACGCAAAACGTGGAGTCTGGTATATCCTAAGTATGGTACATGAATAGTCATTGATTTTCAACGCTGATTCATGTGGCGTTATCCGTTTCTTGATTTGATTTGATTTCAATGGAATAATGGCCAAAATTTGGTTATTTTGCGTGGAAAAAAAAAATCATTTTATTAGGCGCGTGTTTGCCTAATTTTCACAATTGTATACTGAATTACATAATTTCTTATTCCCTTTCCCTCCTACTTTCTCAACCGGGCTGGGGACCGGATATGACGGAGTTAAAAGATTATAAAAATGATCACTAAAATCAAACCAAATCAAGAAACGGATAATGCCGTATGAATCAGCGTTGAAAAACAATGACGATCCATGTACCACACTTAGGGTTTACCAGAATCCATGGATTGCGCAATTTCGGTAGTTAGGCAACTTTGCGCGCTCGAGTGAGGGGTCTTAAATTCCTGAAATTTCTTCTAGAATCCAAATCTGGTATAAAAATGGGGTTCCCATTTGAAAAAAAAAAAAAAAAAACTGACGTTTATGTCATTTGCGCCACTTCAGGCGCAAGTGGCGCACGCGAAAGTATTTCTCCTGAAATCTACGTAAAAATTATGAAGAATGGCGTTGGTCCCAATTTATTAAGCTGAATTCAGGGGAAATGAAAGGGGGAGGGGGTGTAACCTTTGCGTGGGACACCCTGTAGAGGGTAGAGGGGATTTCCCAAAAACGCCTCTGGAAGGCAGAATAAAATATCAAACAATAGTTTTCGAAAAGTAGAACAAATCGCCATACAGCATTGATGACGTAAACGATAATTTATTGTAGTATCATGTTCAAATATCCATTTCTATGCCACTTCTGGTTCAATTTGTATATTGTCGGTATAAAATAGTATTACTACCGATTTATCTACAGTTCTTGCTATTCGATATGTACAACCTGTAAGCAATCAAGAGGAGCCAAAACGAAGGAAAACACTCTGAAATTTTCGTGGCATTTCGATAAACATCAGTTTCAAAATAATGTGTAATTTTCGTCAGTTATGTATGTATGTATGCTAGCTGTTTGCATAATACGCCGACGGTCATTTTTTCCCAAACTAGTGGCTCAAAAAAGAGAACTTGACTTAGCTCATAGCTTCTTCGTATTGCAGCATGATTGGTATAGATCATTGAAATGCATTTAAGGGGATTAAGAAAATATTAGTTCATAAAACCATAACCTGCTCAGAAACATAAAATCTGAATATCTATTTACGGTTAGAATATTTCATTTATGGAATTACGGGGACTTTGATGACTCCAACCAATACCTTATCTGAGAATTTCATCAAATCTGATGAAAATAGCAGCATTTATGTTTCATATCAGAATGATTAATATTTTCTCATTGATTTGGAAACAATAGAACTCATTAGGTCCGACTATTCCAACTCTTAGCCGAATAATCTCTGAAAATCGTAAAGTTGTTATAATAGAAGGACCATCCACGGTCGAACCTCCGCAATCCTTGACAGGCTAATCGAAATTATATACATGTTATACGAGTTCTGCTGTTACAAGGATTCTAGTTGCAACACGGCGCAGATAGTGCTAAACCTGTTACCGGGATATCATCTGTGTGTGACTTCGTATAGTTTTTCCTGTAATAAGAATTAGTGGTCCCGCAGACCAACAATAAATATTGTTCCCCAAGAAATCCTAAAACGTAAGCTGCGAGAGGAAAATTTTTATTTTAGACAAATTTGGTTTTTTTAGTTTTCAAAAGTAATCACAGGATTTTCGCTATCTGTAAGTAAAACAGGAAGCTAAAATTGGCCAAAAAATTACGTATTGACTGATGATGATCTGGGGATTTATATTTATACCTAACTTCTCATAAACCACCTAATTACCATTCAACCATCATATCACTGTATGTAATTTAAGGGTTACGTTTTTTTTTAAATCGGTGTCTGCAGAAATTCAGTCAATGGATAATTCTTTTGCTTGATCATAATAGATTGATTGCATTGCAATGAATCGAATGAGACCTAACGGGCCTAATGGACCTATGCATTAGGGGGAAGAAGGAAAAAATATTCAACACTGATGGTCTGGTCGATCAGTAAAATATTACTGGTGAGAAAAGCCCCGGCCGAACTTGGTTTTTGCAACCTACATTCTTTGAAACGTGAACCAACATATTTTGAGTGGGTTGGCCAATTTTTTTCTTGGTTGACGGCAAGGTTTGTTATTGAAAACAATAGCGAAGCTGGCCTTTTGGTTCTATCGGTTGGTTGGTTGTACGGGGCTGTGCGCGAATAGAAAACTCTTGAGCAATTCCCTTGTTCGAAACCTTGGGTGACACTTCTTCCTTGGATTTCGGCAAGGTGAGTTTTGTTTATTCCACGCGAATTTCTTGTTTCGCTTCCTCACTATTTTGTATTCGAGTGGATGGCTGTAATATGTTTTCTTCCTCCAAAATCTAAATTTCCAAGAGCCTATTTGAGTTTCACAGCGTTAAGAGCAATTCTAGTTCCAGGTGTCTTCGTCCCAGGTAAAAGTACTCTAAATCACAGTCAAATTTGGATTTTCAAAAACCGTGCTGGTTCGTGTAAGTTTCATCGTCGTACCAATAGCAGTATGAGCTCATACGCTAACGTTTTTAATTCAAACGTCACTTATTTGTCACGATCTAGTGGCCAAATTTCCATGAAGTCGTTATCTAGTCCAATGAAGGTCCATGTTTTGGACAAATCTCCTCCTATGTATTTAACATGTATATTATGCATATTATGATATTCATATATACTATACCTCAATATAAGTATATTTCAAACACTGACCAACTCGTTCTATATTTATGTTCCCGTAAAAAATGAGCTAAGATTGTACTGCCCAGCCCGTTTGGCAGATTTCTCGACTCACAAATTTACTTGAAGTACGAATCTTAGTCAGGTCTTCAGTCTGGAATATTTCGTCCTGCAGTGTTTAGGTTATCATTTCCGGTAATAACAATCGCCGAATTGAAAACGCGCCAAAATTTATTAAGAATCGAGTTTTCATCAGTCCCGAGCATTCAACTGATTATTGTGAGTTACTAATATTACTAATGTGTTCGATGTATTTGCATTTTTTATTGGGTAAAATTCATGTTTAAACAGTTAAATATTCTTATCTGATAAGTAGTTTCATCTGATAATGGGCCGAATGGCTTGAAAAGCTTTATCTGATAATGAAAACATTTTTTGGGATTCCAAAGGGATAATATTATACTTATCTCATTGTGGTAATTGGGATTGTGATAATGATCCATATCTCAAACTTGGTAAAGATGATTGCTTGGTGTCATTAATGCAAAACAATTTGTAACTTAGAAGAGATGTACGGTGGATTATCATGGGAATCCGTAAATTAGTAAGTCATGAGCGATGGCTTATGAATAATATTTCTTCGTTGAAACGGTTTTCAGCACACGTGCGGACATTGATACCTGCAATATCCAATCTCATGATTGAGTCGTTCGATTACTTTCAATTTTGAAAAGGTTGAAGGGCGATTTTTTTTTGAATTCTAATGAGACCAAACAAATTAATTGTGACCTCTAGTCGGTTAAAAGGCTGAAACCCACAAACGCCGATAACCTTCGCACGAGTTGGCTTATTTCGCTCAAATATGTTTGGTTCGCGGGGGCACTCTCACGGCGAGGTAGCCCGACATTTTTATAAATAAATTGCCAAGACTTGCATAAAGATAAAATTTACTGCGATCAAACAAGTTACTGTTGTATTCTTTATTTTCATTTATCTAGGGGTGCCCCCCCCCCCCCAAGCGCAACGACTCGAGCCCCCCCCCCCCCCACCCCCCCCCCCAAAAAAAAACCCGACCCCCCCCCCCCCCTCCCAACTAAAATATTTATTAAATAGGTAATGTAAATGATACACTGATGTGATAAAGAATGTTGTATTTCTTGTTTTACAAATGTAAGTAATTAATTTTTAATTGACAGTAAAACAAGTACAATAAGTATATGTAGAATTTCAATTATCTACAGTAACTATATACATTGCTCAAAATAGCGGGGGTGCTGCCCGCTAGATCGCTGACTAGTCACCACTCTCACCACGCACACCCAGTGCGGCGCGGCAGTGTCAAAGACATTACGGCTGTCATTATGGCACTCACAACGCATGCGCACAATACCTGTTTCTACAACACATTATCCAATAAAGTAATTCGAATTGAAAACAGCTGACGCTAGCAAATTGTTAGTATAAACCTTATTACTTGTTCATAAAAAAATTTAAAAAATACTCATTTTTCTAACCCCCCCCCCCCCAAATTTTAACGACGCAGTTTGCGTCGTGACCCCCCCCCCCCCCCCCTGTGGGCACCCTTGATTTATCAAGCTAAGCGCTCGTGGTTCAGTCTTAGAGCGCTTAGGGGTTTGATTTTGAAAAAAGAAAAAAAATCGCTGCGAATAATTACCCAATAATTGTTTTAATGTTTTATGTCGATGTAGATGAACCTTTGCTCTAAGGCAGGGCTTCCCAAACATTTTAGCTGGTGGACCCCTTTTCCAGGTGATTATCCACGTTCAGGAGTTCCCAGAATGAATCAGGTGATTATCGTTAAGGTGAAATGCTGCAGTGGCCATAGAGCAAACTTTCCATCTTCATTAATCATGAAATAACATATTTTCAAGTAACGCATGCATTACAGGGGCCTGTTCCCATATCTCTGGTTTGCAGTAGTAAAACTAAATTATTCTCGCTTTGCTGATTAGCTGAGTGTATAAAATATCCTCCCTCCTTAAAAAAAAGCAAGCCCCTGTACTTCCGGTTACCTCTATCTCTATTGAATGAAATTATTGAAACACAGAATGTATTTTATCTCAAGCGTTTAAAATAAACCCGTCCACTGATTGGTAAGATACGTACTATTAATTATCTAATAATTAATTGATTACCTCTTTGAAGCTTATTAATGCATCAAAAGTTGGACTAGTTTTTGTTTGACTTCCCATCAGCGTGCAAATGTTATTATGGACCAAATAAACGGTAGGAGCGAGTCAGCTGATTTATGTATAGGCCGTATCACACTCGAATTTTTTCGGCGTTTTTTCTGCGTTTTTAATTCCTAAACGTGAAGAAGAAGAAGTGCTTTTTTCCAAGGTCAGCTTTTTCGACTATTGCGCATCCTGGCGGAGCGTTTTTAAACTCACTTGGGAAAATTAGAACAATTTCTAATTTTTACCTTGACGCAAGAAAAATGCTAAACATAACCCTTGGGGAGGTAACGTTTCACTGGGAAACCGCGTTGTACCTTCCCGTTTTCATTCCAGTTCCAGTTCTCCTGTGCCAAAAATATTGTTCCTAGTTCCTTGCCGAAGTTATCTTATTTCTTAGTGCCGAACTTCTTTTCTTATTATTCTTATTTTAGTGCCGAACTTCTATTTTTATTACGTTTTTGTTTGGTCGCGCGCCAATGCCTCTCCTCGCATGACGTTAAGTAGGTAACAGCACCCCTCCGGTCACTAAAGAGACTGCACTAAACAAATGCCGAATCAGGTGAATGAACTGCAGAAGTGAAGTTTTTGTTTGAGGATTATTGCCGTGCACTCTTGCTTCTCTGTTGAGTCCAAATTACACACCTGTCTTATATAAATATAATTTAAAATCGAATAATCATTTTTCGTTCTTAACCACGTCCCTAGCGGGAACAGTTTTTTTTATTATTAAGAACAAGAGTTGTCAAGACACTGTTTGAAAACACTAGGCACGTCAAACGTTACTTCAATATTTCAAGCCCTAACCTGACAGGCTTAATAAAATTGCATTCCGCCAGAATGCGCTGTTTTTGCAGTTATTCCTCTTCAACATTCACTGCAGACCTTGAAAAAACGCACTTTGCCTTTTTCACGTTTCAGCGTTTAAAATGCGAAAAAAATGCGGAAAAAATGCAAGTGTGATATTGCCTTATGGCATCATACTTGATTACTAGACCCGAAGGTGTTTTATACACAATAGTTGCGCTAAACTAATTCGTATTTCTTATTCCTAATTCGTATCTCATCACTACTGTGTCAAGTTGTTTTATTTATCTATCACCAGCGCAACGACTCACCACCAACTCAATGAAATCATCAGAAATTCACAAGCGGTTGCAATCAATAACAATTATTAAGAATGATCACCTGTGTGTAAACAATAATTCAAATAACCATGTTTATAACTCAGCTTGTTGGCCACGCACTTCGCAGTAGTTTCCATATTATGGTTGGATAAATTGAGAGCTTTCAAACGAATGGTCAACAAATTTTGTGGTATGAATAAAACACATTCCGTGTTTAAGAAATAAAAATTGATAAAGTAGGTATCAAATTTGTCGGTCACCTAGAATGAAAAATTTCGGTGCATACATAATATGCAGATCTCTAAAACTTCGTAGCTGCAAACACATTTATGGGTAACTGTTTGTTAATTAAAATAGCCAAAGCGTGAACGGTTTGATTGAAGGTTTGGTATTATGGTATGGTGCGTGTACATTCAACGGCTGATTAAAGCCAAAAAAGCGTGTTGAACTCTTATTATTGTTGCTATCGAATGCTAAAGTTTGGATGGGCACAAATGAAACCTCATGTTTACGTTAGTCATTTTCATGGTCCTAACAGTTAGTGGAGAATAACATCCTCTCCGGAGGACGTAACAGGTCAATCATGACCGTCAGATAAAAACGGCGTTACGAACAGGGTCGTCGTACCGACAAACGGTACCTTGTACAACGTTTTGGTTCTGCTAAGATATTCGTGAAATTAATCGTGTCGAAGGCGTTGAGATGCAGTGAACAACAAAAAGCCCCGTTCAGGAGTTCCCAGAATGAATCGGGTGATTAGCGTTAAGGTGAAATGCGGATACGCGGTAACTGGGAAGAGGCAAGGGCAGTAGCTCATAGTGCAGACTTTCCATCTTCAAATCATGAAATAACGTATTGTCAAGTAATGCATGCATTACGGGGGCGTATTCCTATGTCTGGTTTGCTGTGGTAAAACTAAATTATTCTCGCTTGCAGATTAGCTGAATTTATTACCTTTGGGGGGGGGGGGGGGGGGGGGGGGGGGGTTGACAATATAGGAAGTATCACGTTCGTTGGTCACCTAGAATGAAAAATAGTTCACATGAAAATGGATGGAAATAATGAAAATTATCATGATTCATAGGATTCACCTTCACCCCTCCCATGATAAATTATAAATTTCCAAGGTTCGATGTTTATCTGAACTAGAACCTGGATAAAAAAAAAAAAAAAGGAAATAAAATAATAAAATTAATTCACTATATTCAGATGAAAATTAAAAAAACATAAATTAATCAGAACTCCCCCCTTTCCTAATGACATTTTAAACTCCTGAAATATAATACATGATAAATGAGGTGTCCCAATAGTTTCCCCCCTCCCCCTCCTTCTCAATTTTCCCCACTTTTTGAGATATCGAAGTGAAACTTGAAAAACGTTTTTGGGGTCTTGAAAATAAGTTTTAGACAAATAAAAATTAGAAAGAAATCCAAAAAGTTTTTTATTGGGCTCCTCGATTTGTTTTAAATTTTTTGACGAGTGACACTTTATTTTAAAGATTTATTAGTGCTGAATACTTAAGTGAAAACAGAATCGCGGTACTTATTCCGTTCTCGGATTGGAACTGATGAACTGAGAAGAAGCGCGATTTTTTCTAAATATAGGTACCTACGGAGGGAAAATTAATTTAGTAAATAATAGATAGCCTAAATATGCTCCACTTGTCCATCTACAGGTGGCAAGAGTTATAACTAGGGATGGGCATCGGCTAACAATTAATCGATTATTGGAATCGACAATTATTTCAACCAGATTAATTGATTAATCGATTAATCGGGTCCTAAATAATCGATTAATCGATTAATTTGGAAAAGGCTGAGAAAAGAGAGGGTACAATAAAAACATCGAATTTTTAATATAATAATGTCATTGTGTACAAGAAAAAATTAATTCACAAATTAGAACAGTTGAAAACAAGTTAAAAGAAAAAACTGATGTAGAAAAAAAAAAAAAAAAAAAAAAAACGGACGGTAGATTAACGTTTGTTTTTTAATTTAATTTAATCTTATTTAATTTCACCTATGAGAATTTGATTCGAGTTTCTTGCGATCTCGGTATCGTATAGCTCGTTCGGCAACTGTAGCGTCCTAAAGTTTTGAGTTTTCCCGCACTTCACTTATATCTGCAGGCATAACGAAACTATTTTTCTAGCATCTTTATTTATATAGTTTTATGACGCTCAACCACCATAGTCACGTGACGCTCGCAACCAACATAGTAACGTGATATAATTTCGATGGTGCAATTTCGATCGTGATGTGACGCCCAAAAACCCCACCGTGACGTGACGCTCGTGACGTGACGAAAACAAATGGAAACGCTCTGTTAATCATTATTAAATGATAAAAAGTCAGTTACAGAATTAACCATCTATATATCTTTTAGGAATATAAGTTTATTGGCCATGTCTGGTGTCAGCCAGCTTCAAAATGTTCCCAAACCGCACTTTTTGGTGGCATGTTGATCGAAGCTCAAGTTCCTCATCAACAAACAAACGATAACTAAAAAAAATGTGTTTCTGATAATGACAGCCGTAGATATTATGTGACCAATAAGTGATAACAATAACGTGAGGCGAGGTGTTGTCCACTTCCTTGCCCTGGGTATTGTTCCGCGATAGACGATTCTGAAATCTCATTGAATAATCGTTACAAACTAATCGATTATCCGATTAATTATTCGACAAGTAATCGATTAAACAATAGACGATTATTTGGACAGTTAATCGATTATTTCGATTAATCGATGCCCATCCCTAGTTATAACAAACTTGATTTCGCCATTCCGAATTCATTTGACTCCATGTTAACTGACATGATCGTCATAGTTTACAAGGCGGTTTTCACTACGTTCCACCAGTTATGAATTGCTCCCATGTTCTGGTTTTCTCTCTCTGCCCAAATTCGAGCCCTCAGGGAGAGCAAACGGATTAACGCACTGCCTTTTCAGTGGAAAGCAAAAATATTTGATCTTTTTTCAAGTTTCTTTTGAATACAATTCATACTATAATGTCACTGATACATGCATTACGAGAATTCGGTTACATTGTCTGATTATTTTCAATTTTTCTCAACAAGCCATTATTTGTCATGCCGGATTTGTGGATTTGGAAAATACTGAGTATGATTGGAATAATGTAGCATATGTAATTGAGGTCATATTAAATTAATTGTGATAAATAACCAATAATAAGAATTGAGTTAAGTAGAAACCTTTAAGTAAAAATCCAATTTTCAAGTATCTACCGAACTGCTGATTTGACTTCTAGCGCTTTGCCCCTGGTATATAGATTTAGATATACATATTTATTATATAGGTAGGTTGGTACTACAAGGTCAGATAGAGCCATCAGAATAAATCGAACCATCCGGACTAATCTGTGGTTCCTAACGCGTTCTGGGATATTCGATTGGGTAATTCGTTCAATCAAAGCCATCACCGGCACGACAAGGTTTCCCTCCTACTTCGCGCCGACTGTGTCAAGTTCGAATCTTCTAAACGAAAAATATGGCGGCCTCGAGCGCCTCCTCCGTCCCCAACGAGTTTTTTGAGGAGAATTATTCACCCAACAAGGGACAATAAAGATTCATGGAGTGACGACAGAGGCGGCCCGAAGGGAGGTTCGTTTCCGTGAACCGGGGCTAGAGAAAGTTGAGTAAATAGCGGCCTGAATGTTGGGTGACAATAATGGAAGTGAAGGTAACGAGGTAATTAGGGAACCAAGGAGAGAATCTTTACTAATTTTTGAAAGAACGTGGAGGCTTGTCTCAGGTTGTGTCTAGTGTTGTGGTTTCATATTCCAAGGCAGCAGTTCTTAAATTTGTTTTCTTTCTGAACCGCTGCATACATTCATAACTAAAATTGTATCTCCATGACATTATGTTTATGCAACCTACAAAGGTATGAATATACATCTATACATGGAGAATGGGGAACCCTTCATGTATATGGCCTCTGTTCCTAGCCAAAAAATTCTCTCCTGCTCTTGTTACGAACCAAGGAGGGACAAGTTGTAAAAAAAGTAACTAATGTTGTTTAACCTTTTCCAAAACTTTTAATACAAAAATATTTGTCATTCTCAATTGGAATGAATCTTTCCATTAATTTGAAATACAATGAGAACCTTCCCCTTTTCATCCGTTATTTTCACATTTCTGGTAACTCGGCGTCATGCTTGACAGCTTGTTTCTATCCTAATCATGTACAGCCAATATCACTACAAATATTTATGGAATGTTGGCATTAATATTGCATCAGATTTGTATCAAAACTAACGAAGTGGCTGTTTTTTATAAAATACACCAAAATCACTGCAAATATGAAAGTAAAAAGAATAAAATCATTGATCTGTTTCAGATCTACAAAAAATACTAATTTTGTATTATAGCTAATCTTTATTACATCAGATTTGTGATCTTGACCCAGTTACCATAATCTGTATTACAGATACATAAAAATATTAGTTTCCCGTAACTAATAGTACCTACTAGTATTATAAATATTATATTACTCGAAATCCTTGGAGTAAAATTATACAACTTATCGATTGTTTACTGTGGGTCTCTATGATCATTAAATGGTACCTTCTGACTGTATAATGTGGGTCATCCTCACCCGGTCGGATCCTGTCACACAAATGGAGGCTGCAGCAGGCTTTGAAGGAAAATAGGTGAAGGCACGAGGGTCATTCTGCTGTGGGTCATATAGATCCACAATAGACATGTAGGGTTAATGAGAACGTTGTCCGTTTCCTGGATATAAAAATATGCAAGATCATAATCAGTAACAAACAATGACTGAACATACCTACATCAGAACGATTATGACTTATTTAAGGTTTACCTAGCTGTGGATCCTGAATTAGTTCCGTATGGAACCGCGTTGTGAAAAGGGAGGGAATAGAAAAAGTCCTTAACCGAGTTTAACCGAAAGGTTCTCATAATCCAATTGTTTGGAACTGGTAACTTAACAACTTCATCTGACAACTCCAACTCATCAGAATTTATGGAATTATTCATTGCTGCAGTAGTTAAGATTGTTTAGGCTATGTAAAATGGTACAAAGCCGTAAATCGAGGTTGGCATCCATGGAGTTCGGAAGAATTGAATCTTAGACGATGATATACTGGGGTTCAGATGCTGTTATGTTCCTAGCCCTAAGCAGGCAGTCGCACCAGTGTGGGGCGGACAGACAGATTTTTTTGAATCTTTCGATTTTTGGATTCTGCGCATCTTGAAACGTAAACCAACAAATTTTGAGTGGCCGGGGGAAGGGATTTTTTTTTCTTGGTCGATTGCAAAGGTTCAATTTTGAAAATAATATAACAACAGTAGGTACCCATTGCTATTTCCTGGTGCTGTTACGCTATAGCAACCATACTCAACCTGCGGCCCGCCAGGTCATTTTATAATTCTTCTGTTTTCGGTTCTGTTTCACTCCTATTTTAACTTACCGAACTGACTCAATTCATTTTTGACGAAATAAATACCAAAGATAACCCACGTTAAAAGCGGAGACACTGATCTGTCTCACATAGTTAAAAGCCTGTCACAATATCAAAAATCACATCAATTTTGTATTACTATGATTTTTGTAATATTGATTTTGTAAATATACTTCTTTTTTAAAATGTATTTTACAGCTCTACTGTACCTTGACTAAGGTATTCGTATTACAAAGATTTGTATTACCTGCTTTGTGAACTGTGGCCCGCTTCAACTACGGAACTCACAGATGTGGCCCGTGAGACAAAAAGGTTGAGTAAGGCTGCGCTATAGGCTAGAACGGTAAGGCTCAATATTGTGTTCCATGCTGATACGTCTGAGCTATGTGTCAATCTATCACTGACGGTATGTAGAGTGTATTTCTGATTTAGCACAAATCCTATATTGAGTGACGTAGACAGATCGCTTCCAACCTTGATTTATATCTCTCTCGGACAGTCAGCTTACCAGTTTCTGCAAGACTTTATTCGAAACCCTTTAATAGGGGCTCCGACCATCTCACTCAAACTCGATTAGGTGTAGCGAAACAAGATATAAAAACTTGTGGAGCGTCACAAAAAACTATCTAAGGCTCTTTCAAATATTTTTCGGGGTTCATCTCGATCGCCTTGAAGCTTTTTGCCAGCTTAGTCCTTTATAATAATTGGGGCGTAGCTATTGAAGCAAAAGGAAATATGCGCCTAACTGATTTCTGTTTCCGTTCCCGTCTCAAAACAAGACTTATCTACAAAAACGTTGATGAACGTAGATTTTAATTTTGGTTTACCATTTTGAAGAATGAACCTTTGTAATCAACCAAGAACTTTAAAGCACCTCTTCCCCCATTGGAAATTTGAAATATATGTATTCATATTATGTATCTATTAAATACCTATGTATTTTGATTGTTTCCCCATATCATATGGCCCACATGATGTACATTGGTTTCGCCTTTCGCCTTGAGGCAACACTACTATATATTGAAATTAGGAATGTAGTCGATCTCTATTCGACATTTCGACACGCTTAAATTATTCGTCATTGGAATTTTTGATTTATTATTTTCAATAATGAAACTTTGTAATCGACCTAGAAAATTCAAGTGGATGAATCTTTCGGAAATTTAATCCTTCATTTGTAAAATTGAATGTTGTTTCGAAACCAAATCACTGGCGGTTTCAGCGTGAATTTGAGTCCTCAACCGCGGGAGACTCACTTGCGTTTACCGCAGTCACCTTCCTGTAAGCTTTGTTTACAAACAAATCGAGTTATTAATGAATAACTGCGCGAAGCTTAGTTGCTTTTAGAGAATATTTGTAGAAAATGAAGCTATTGCAGAGGCTCAAAAATTTTTGAAATAATTTTCTAAAAGTTACTTAATTTAAATCCATTTTGTGGTAATCTGAAACGATTCCTGGTTCCAACACTTTTTCACATGAGTAAATGAATTAATTTATTTAAATATACATATAGGACTACCCAGTAGAATTATAGTTAAGTAGAAGTTCAAACTAGACCATTAAAAAATGTACGCACAAAATAATACTGAAAAAATTTAATGAAATTGCTTTATTATTTGCTGAAAAATTGATAAAAACTGCAAATAAAAGGAAAAATCCAAAGCCAATCTGGAATCATAGAACAAGGTTTTTGTTATATAAAGTTGGTAATAGTTAACAATTTCTTTAAACTGAACTGCTCGAATTTCAAAACAAGTTATTTTAATATAATATGCAATATTTATGCTATATATGCTATATGCCGTTCTTCCTTTTTGCTAACAGTTTTCACGCAATTTTGATGAAAACTTGCATGGGTGTCTGAAAAAAGGGACTAGGTCATGCATTTTTCGAAACCCAGTTTTTCGTGGAATAAGATCCAATGTCATGTGGAGTAAGTGTTACTATGGTTTTCAGTTTTTAACAAGGCCGACAGAGGTCTGGAAAATCGCATTTACGTGAAGAAATTAAAGAAGTAGGGCCTCTGTTATCAGTTCTTCATCCAATGTGATTACGTTATCCAAGGTAATTTCTAATTTTCCCAATGGACGAAGGACTTTTGTCACTCCAATAGACTTTTACTAGTGGACATTAGCAGTATCCCAGTTTTTTAGCGCTCCTGTAAAATTTAGATATTGTGACATAGGCCATTCTTCCGGACACCCATTCATTTAAATGATTGTGGGAGCTGGAAGACAAACGGAAGTTTGTTTAATAGGCGCTGGAGCTATTAGGAGCAGAATTTGTGTGAGTTAAATTTTTTCCTTTTAGAAGATAGTTCTTACGAAGTTCAAAATCAATCGGGAGCCTCTTTAGGACATTAAAACGTTTCTTTATTCGGGCAGTTCAGAATATAACAAGACTTCTTTGTATAATAATAATAAAAAAAAAAAAAAAAAATTTCATAAACCCATAACTTTAAATTTGATTTTTATTTGAAAAAAAAAAAAAAAAAAAAAAAAAACTAAACAAGTAGATATTTCACTCTTTTGAATTTTCATCTCCCTGAAGAAGCCCCAGGAGAAACATTGGAGTTCATCCTCGGAAGATGAGCGCATTTTCTATAAGAGGGCCTGCGGCGCTGCCTGCGATGTAGGGATTGATTTTGTAATAGAACTGAATGATGTGTACGAATTGGTGGTCTGGAAGCTCGAATACTCTCATCTACAAAATAATTAACACCAAGTAGTCAATCCCTTAGTAATAATTCAGATTAGTTTAAAAATTAAATTACTGAATAGTGTACAGCTTAGTTGGACAAAATAGTTGTTCTCCTTGTGTCCCTTGTACAAACAAAGGTAATGTAAATGAGTAATTGTTAGTGTGAATACACATAATAAACAGTAGTAAAACGTTATTTGTAGGTATTGTATCCGTTTGGTTGTAGTCCGTTTGTTGTTGTGGTTGTTTCTGTTTTTATTAGTCTCAACAGGATATTAATCTATATCTCAAACTTTTCTGAATTTTCGCCAAGGGATTGATTACTTGATGTTTTGCGTTTTTGAGATGCGAGCTTGAGAGCATTCTGATCACTGATCTATTCAATTTCGATCTATTGCAAAATCATTTCCTACATAGCAGGTTGCGCCTCAGACGCAAGTTAATAGTGGCGGCCGTCTTTTAGAAAAGACCCGATTATGAAATTTGGTAGGGAGCCTCCGAGACAACATGGGACGAATAAAATGACGGGCTTCATCCTGATCAGCTGGGTGAGCTACATTCTCTCCTATACACCCTAGGAAGTTATTATATTATTTGAAAGCGTACAGGGGCATAAAGAAACAAATGAAACAAGGGATTCCATCTGATCTGCGGAATGAGCAAAATTCTATTCTGTTCTTCCTAGGATGTTGAAATCGATGAGAAGCCTCTCTGAGAAATGGAGGGACGAATGAAATGACGGGCTGCAATCAGATCACATATCATCGGGTGTTATATAGGTATTTAGATATATTTACCTATTAGTTATGTTTTTATATACCAAGTTTCTATTTTTTATTTTAGCCGTTAAGTTCTAAGAAGTACCTAGTAATAGATGTCCAGATAGCAATGCACGGAACGACGTAATGCCTAATTTTGCTTCCTCACCACCGAAGGTAAGGAAATCATTGTGTTTGCACAAGAAGTCGATGCAAAATCAAAATTTCCCCTTCGTTTTGTGCCATATATATACTATACAGAGCTTACTAAATCAATTTTGGTTCCGTGTGTGTCTGTGGGTCTTCTTTCAATTCCTGTCGCGCCCAAAACAACAAGAAGTTTTTGTCCAATTTTACTTACATTTTCCGGGGTTATGCGGGTTAGCTTGTCTACAAATTTCCTTGCAGTTAGAGCCGCTTTAAAAGTCGTCCTTGACGACAATACGACGCCGTCGTTGTCACTGAGATCAGTGATTGCCAAATTATAAAAAATCAAGTTTGTTAGAGGAAATTAGTACATTACCTCCAACCAGTGCTGCCAACCCGTTTCAGTAAAAAGTCCCCCCAAATACACGAAAAAAATCCCCCAGGATGAACCAGAGAATCCCCCCAAATTAAGGTGCCGATAAAAGCAATTTTGGACAAAATAACACAATATTGATTTCACAAATTGAATAATAGAGTAATAAAAAGTCATATAACAAGGAAAACGATGTGACAGAAATTAAACAGCGGTTTATTATCACAAGAAAACGGGTGCAAGTACACCTGCAGTACTATGTGCCTACAGTACATATAAAAGTTAATTTATTTGTTATCCTAAATTTTGGAGAAAGTCAATTTAGTTGGGGGTTCGAACTCCTTCTCTTTTTTTACATCTTCTCCTACTATCTCGAACTCTTAAGATACTGTTAATCGTGTCTGTGAGCAGACAGTTTCTGTGAATCGCTGTTATATTATCTAAGTCAGAAAACGTCCGCTCCACACAGGTGTTGGAAAACGGAAGGCACAATAACAATTTTAAAACAATTTCCAAAGTAGGAAATGTTTTCTTTTCAACCCATCAATATTTTTAATGTCGAAAACCCAATTCCAAAATTCATACAAGGAATGTTTTCCTAAATCCACAGAGAGAAGAGACAGGGCTCGCCACTCATTGTCCAGCTGCTGAAAATTTACATTTAGAATTGGGAATCTTCCCAGGACAACATTTAGGGATGGAATTTCTCCAATGAACACTGTTTCAGGATCCAATAGATTCATGATTTTTCATTTATAATTATGGTGGAATTCACTTTTGATACATAAGAACAGCAGTAGAAGAATAATAGAATTCAAGGATTGGCAGTGAAGCTCGAAAATCCCCCAAAAATCCCCTAACCAGACTTCATTCCTACAGGGCTCCAAGAGCTCTTAAAAATCCCCAACGGGGATATATATCCCCTTTGTTGGCAGCACTGCCTCAAACTTCGCGAGGTACCTGATCAGCTGACCCAGTAGTTGTAGTAGAAGATTCCGCCTAAATGCATTACCAACCTTAATTAGGTAAAATTAGGGTAATTCCTAGCGTCTCCTGTCGGAACACGGAGTTTCGCATTTTCTCAATTCCCTCTCGCGTGTCGGGCGCCCGCGGATTTCCACCCTCCTGGCCCCCCGGGGGGGTTTCGGCCGTAAGCGGCGCCGCCCAGCGCAATCTCTTCAGCAGGTCGGTTGAGGCGAGGACCCAGGAAAACCCCAAGGTCCTGGGGAGGCCCTCGACATCCAGAAGCGGGGGACCCCCGGGAACTCAGTCCACCTGTGCTGTGGTGGGGTGCCGCCCCCCTCCCCTCCGCCCCTCCGTAGCCACGTCTTCAGCGACCCGTCTCCCCCGAGAGAAGGGGCCGGGCGTCCTCAAGTTCTTACACGCGAGTCAGTCAGTCAAGAACCGTTGTTGTGTGTGATAGTGATGTCATCTTGATTACAACATTCATCTCTGAGGATCTACTAACTACATACCATGTAAGTCTCATATCTACATCAGTTATTCATATATATAGATTTACATACTCATACACATAAAATCACTTACAAATAGGGTGTCAATGTTAATGGCATAGTACCTACCAACCAATTTTCAATAAACATACACTCGAATGAAACATTCAATGTTTGAAACCCCTTGTTTCTGGAATTTTTTGGGAACATCAACACTTTTACAACTACAATTTTTCAACATTTATTCTTGTTTTTGATTTTACGCCATTTAAATATCCACAAAATTCTAACTTCATCAATTAATTTCATTTATGAGTAAGCTGATTTGAAGAAAATTCAGTTTTTTACGTTTTGAGTAACTACTAGAAGGGATTTGTTCCCACCTGTAGTGGTTTAATTTGCACCCAATTAGTAAATTTATTGAATTTTTTAGTCAAAAGTTTTCAAAGTTCCGAAGTCTAACTAATCATACTCGATTGACCGTCACTACAACCTTAAAATTTGGCCTACAAGATCAGCTTTGAATCGGTCCTGTAAGTAGATTTTTCTTTGAAAAATTATGTTTTCACCTAAATTGATAGGGTGGAAGGGCTTACAAAAATAACTACAAAATTTGTATAAAAAAAAGCCAAATTTCAGTTTAATTTGTCATCAAGTAGATGGGAAATTTGTCACTCACCCGACGGTAAGCTTTAATTAGCGTTTACTTGTTACAATAAGGATGATAGGGTTATTCAAGTCGAAAACACGAGAAACAAATTGTAAATTGTCTATTAAATTGTTAATTTTCTCTAAAACATGGTGTTTCCTATAAATTTTTATCTTTTTGTTGGAAATTGGTTACATTTGAACGAATCCTGGCCGAAGTTACAACTTTAAAAGTTGACACCCTACATCTCTTAATACGCAACATCACACTAACTTATAATTTTAAGTTTAATAAATTTAGAATCGCATTCCGAAATCGCATCCTATTGGCACAAATTGATAACATCTGAATTCACGACATATTCGGCTTCAATGAAAAGGTGGAACTTTAATCCCCACAGTTCTGTATTGTCACTGTCGTAATAGTAGTTTTTTTAAAACTAAACGTCTAGTTTTGTTTGTCCATTTTATTTTATTTTGTTGTGTTTATAATATTGTCTCAAATTTTGTAAGCGTGAATGTGTGCGGTACTTGGGTTAATGATTTTCATATCATAATAAATAACGAACTAATTTCTAAGGTGATGTTCATTCTGATGTACTTTCGAGTTTCATGATGGAGTTTACAAATGACGTTCCAGATTTCTGAATGATATGAACTATGTTATGAAATATAAGATTACTGAATATAATGAAGTTACCATTTGTTTTTCATTGTAGATGGAAATCTATTTTTCCAATTAATTTAATTTTGCGTTTCACAAGTTTTTGTTAAGAAGTTAACCAATCAGTGTGCTTGTAGTAAAATTCCAGGACAAAACTAAGCTTACCGAATTTGTTCTAAAATTTCGTTGAAGTATAGTTGGGAGATGATATATTGAATTGATTGTCTATGAATTTAATCACGATTGGATCAGCAATTACCACTGCACACGCGCAAACAAGATTCGTTGTTATAAGCAAACGTCATAAAATCTTCGGGAAATATTAATGAATTTTCAAAGATTTGGGTGTTTGGTTCCAAGAAGCTCTCCTATAGGTTCCGTCGCTGTCCGACTGTAATATGGATATAGTAAATATACCAATGGCTTCGTGAATTACATGGCGCACCTATTTATAATTATTACTAATGACCTAGATTTGTTCAAAACTGAATACCAGTTGAAGGGTGATCTTGAGGTGATTGACTATGAATAACCGAAATTGGTTTGGCTTTGATATCTGCCCGAACATGTACTAGTTTGACATTGACATAACGTCAACCATATTCTGCCAACATCATGACACTTTCAGGATTGAGCGGGTTAGTACCCCTTTTCGTCATATAATCAGCATTATTCCATGCTGCCAGTAGTCGTGCTGAGCAGACGTTATTTCTTTGTTGATTCGCTCGTCAGAGTCTGAGATTATCTTTTTATCATCTGCAACCTTCAAGGCAGTCATTTCCACTATTTTGCCAACTACCATCTCGAAAGATATCAGATAACATGAATATTCTTGGTAAATCTCCTTTTCAAACTCGTCATTTAATTTTCGCTCCGAGATTTGAGTTTTCCCTTCGCAACTATGCTAAGTTGGAATTTCATGGGCGCGTCCTTAATTGCTGTCCAGCTAATAATAGCGCGTAACCTCATCCGCTAATATGCTTGAAAACGTTGTGGAATATTCCAGTCACATTCTGTTGCCGCTTCAAGATAGTTAGCCGTAGGTATTAGCCAACAAAGCTGCTTAGTGCACCTAAGTGGTATTTTTGGTGGCCTCTTCGTAGGGATGCACACAAAGGAAAAGGTGTAGCTTATCATGTTGCCCCAGGTATATGTCGATGTCGTTTTGAGTCACTAAATTCTCATCATCAGTACTAAAACTATTGTAAGGATCAACTTCAACAATAAATAAACAATGCTGCACATTGTTACACAAAGGTTTTTCATTTATGTACAATATAGTCTTCCTGCGCAGATCTCTGGTTTATATATTATAAATTCAGATTTAAAGGGGTATAAAGGGTTTTAACGAGAAAATCGTATACTAAGATCAAGACGAACGAGAAGAAAATTAGCCAACTCTTGTATGAGGGTCGTCTCACTGAGTTCCCTATTTTATAACTTGGTAGGAAATGATCAAAAGGCATTTATCGGGATGTAGAGGCTACACTTGAATTTTTGTTTTGGTGTTCCTGGCAACAGATGAGCAGGGGGACATAAAACAGTATGGGAGTGCCTGTCAAATTTGTGTCCACATTAGAGCGGTTCTTGCTGCTTTCAAAATTGTTTTGGAATTTTATGAGGAAGAAGGCAACTCAGGTTTTGACCGTATTGTGTCAGGGGATGAAACAGAGGTTCACCATTCGACTCCCGAAACCAAAGCAAGGCGTGGGGAAAATCATGTCATGTGTTTTCTGGGACGCTGAAGAAAAAAACTAAACGACTACATGCATGGCTCACGGGGCCGCAATAATAACAGCCACGTACTGCCGGACACCGAAGAAATTAAAAGAAGTAATGAAGCGGAGACTTGGAATTTTGACAAAACACGTGTTTTTGTTCCACGGTAATGCTCGCCCGCACTCAGCTCACCAGACCGCAAAGTGTTTCTTCGACTGATGTGATTCAGATGGAGAAAAGTCAAAATACACTTTTCTCTTCAGCATCCAGAGTCTGAAATATATAATATTTACATGAAATAATCCCCTTTGCTTAACTCTATACCCAAACTTGACGTATCAAATAGAAAACAACGGTACGGAACTCTGAAGGACATTATTCCTCTGAAATCCAATATTTAATTTTTTCCCTTCTTCTGATAATGTTGGTTTCGACTGGGATATTTCTCCCGAAGGGTTTAACGAATTATATGGTACCATTATACAATTTGGAATATTGATTTATAATTTATTTATCTCTTCTCCTCGGAAAACTGGTGGTATAAAGTTCACATTTCAAAAGAGCATGATTCCTGATTTGTCAAGTCTCAAAACTAATAGCATTATTTAAATAAACTGTAGCAAAATTAATTCAATGTTCGATGCCGCCACACTCGAGGTTTTTGTCAACTTCACATATGCCAGATCTGCAGAAAACACCACATTTAATTGTTTCATCGCTTGCTGTGGCTTTTTTGATTGTCGAGCATTTAGACTTACCTGGTTTTAAATATCACTTATACTACCATTATGTTATTCTTGGTCCACCTCGTTAATTAGGAATTAATTGAACCTGAGTTACAGTTTACATATACATAAATATCTCGATTTTGATACCTAAGTCTTCTCTGTAATCTGGGTTTGAGTTATGTTTTTCCTGTCATAACAAGTGAATCAGTTTTTCATCTCTCCAGTGAAGTTGAGAAAAATTAGACATGCGATGTAGGATTTTTCGATGTGCGACGATTTTTAGCTATCTCCATAAATGAAACTATCACGCCTCAAAATGACGATTCAATTCTTCAATCTTATTTCCATTAGTTTCCACTGCTGGATCGGGTATGTAGTAACACTTCCCTACACAGTATTACTAAATTTTCGTGGTTTGGACTTTTCTCCACCAAAACCATCAGGAGCTCACTGTGGACCGTTGAGTTCCTCAATTTCTTCAAATGGGAAATTTTTGCCAACCCACCTCACCCATTTGATCTGGCACCAAGTGACTATATCAATTGTCACTCGAACCTATGGCAAAGTTGCTTAGCGATTCACAATTGTGTTGACGATTTTTTCCCTTTTCGGAAACGGTTCGCGGTATAATGATCCGGGTTGCTCCATTCAATTCATTAAACTACTTTCCATTTAAATCGAAAAAATTAGTACCTTTATATTTTGAAATGTTTCTGGATTTCGACTTTTTAGTTTGGTGCTTTTGATGGATTGTTTTAATAAAGGAATGCAGGTGAAATGTTACTTCTCGATACCAAAGCAACTCCTTGTGCTGTAGATATGAATTTTGAGATGTATTTATATTATAGATAGCCGTTTCCGCACACACAGAAACAATTAGAACAGCGTCAAACGAATCTTTTAGCAGCCTCGGAGCTTTTGATGGATTGTTTTACTGAAGATTATGAAGCTGCAATGTCAGTCTTCTATATCAATGCATCCTCGTCCTGCAGTAGATATGTATTACTAGGTACAATGAAATCAAATTTGTAATTTTCTGACAGGGGTTTAAATTTCATTGCTGGAGGTACAGATGACGTTGGAATCCTAATTTGCTAAAGCGCAAAGGTACTTGGTTCATTTTCCCCGCGTGGTATTTGGTTAAGAGCCTATGAAATCAATAAAAACTCTAGAAAATGATGACAAAGCATAACACCATCAAGGCCCAATCATCGATTTAATACCTACGCCTCAAACGACGTTCTACATCATCGAGCGCAGTTGCACAACGATAATCACAGTTCTGATTGATTCTTTGCTTGTGCAAAACCACGACCCGTCCCTTGGTTGTTGTAATATGCCGATTGCATTTCTAGACTGTCTAAAGATTTGAAATGCTTGGAAGAGTCGTAATGCATCTCGTTAATAGGATAGAAAGTGAGGATATTTGAGTAATACCCCTCACGTTTTGGAATCACATAGGGCATTTAAACAGTCATTTAAATTATTTTAACGAGAATATCAATAGTTCTGTTTACCAGGGGAAAACCATTGATGAGTAATCAGTTTATCAGGAACTATACTGAAGCGGAAATGTTTAAAATATATTACTACAATGCTTAGAGACATTTAGAACCGTTAGAAAACATTTAGTTTATCAAAAGATGTCAACTTATTGGAGTGCTTTGATTTGTGAATTACTCCACTTATCAGACATTCATTTCGATTCAGTTGATCAAATGGTTTTGATATCAGTTCAGATATGTAAGGCTGTTTAACGCTCAATTCGCAACTCATCTATTTTCAAAACCGATCTCATCTAATCTCCTCCCTATAGAATCTTGTACTCCACTTTTGCCGTCCATGCTGAATTAAAAATTTAGTAATCTAGGGGCCACCCCCTACAGGCTTTGCCTACCAACCCCCGCCATTGCGCTCTGACGGAGCTTGATGACAAATCTATGTATGAATACCTATCATTACAACAAGAAAAAAACGAAGGAAATCGGCCAGATAGAATGGCCTTACAAACTACCATAAGTTTTCATAATTTTTTTTAAAAATATATAAGAACGATTATGAATAATTTTATTAGTCCTCTTCAAAAAAAAAAAAAAAAAAAAAAACAGCCTGTTCAACGAATTGTGATCATTTTGAAGAAATTATACCAGAGACTTCTCCCCATAAAGAAAATTTCAAGATTTGATGTCGCTCACGAAATATCTATAAAACCCCAACTCCAAACGATTTTATCGAGGATTAAAATTTCAAGAAGGAGATTATGTTGACGAGGAAGAATTCGTGGATGTCGTTCCAATTGACTTTGAAGAGTGAAATTTTGATTTTCTTTCCAACATTCGTTTTCCGATTTTTTGAATAAAAATCATTAATTTTAACTTCATTCAATTGAACCCTAACCGATTTGTTTAATTTCACTTCCATTTCAATTCTTATCTTAATCTCTAGCATGAACATAACATAGTGAGTTTACACAAAGCCAAATTTATTGGGAAGATCTACAATTTTGTTGTTGTTTCCCTTAAGAAAATGTAATAAAATGATAGCGAATTTAATAAAAGAAGGAATAATTTAAATTTACATACAAAATTGTCAAATTAGGTAAATCTTAGTTTGAAGGAGTACAATGATGTTATATTAACTCGAGGAGTCGCCAAAATGAGTAGCCTGTTAAAGACAATGATGATTTTTCCCCGGACTAATCGTCGTTTATTTGTGATTTCTCCTGTAATATTCAATAAATTGGAGATATAGCATTCAGAGGTCACAGAAAAATGTTTTTAGCATTGATTTGTCACAAATAGGCATCATTTGAAGAACTACGAGAAGTTTAATTTCGAGTGAAATTTTGTTTTTAGTTTTTCTCGAAACAAAGCTGACTGGGCTGTGATGGATCTTCCCCTGAGCCTTTCATAAACACAAGTACCTATTATTATAAATTGCAAGAAATACGTCATCCTTGTAATCCAAACCATCCTTAGCTAAATGCATTATGTATTCGGCGATTATTTCCGTTGGAGATGGCCATAATAATTCTATTTACTCCAATGATATTTGTTTCATTGTCATCAGTAATTTCATCTGAAATGATTTTAACCTCTACTGGATTGAAACCTTTAAGTGTAGAGGCAATTCAAGTATCTACTTCGCGAGAAGATTCTGAAACCTTTACCAGTTATGTCACGGACGATAACAATGGAATAACCCTAGCATGTCTATTGTTCACCTCTGTGTTCCCACAGCCTTCGATTTTGATTTCACAAGTACGATTAAATTTCTTTGATTCGCGAACGGTTGCCTTGTTCCTTTAATTATCCTTCGAAACATGAAACGGAATAAACTGATGTGAACGGAATACAAATACAAGGTGCGGCAGAGGAATAGGGGATGTGTAGGTCTGCATTGATGAGAGTGATTTTATGTTACACCCCCTAGGGTTATATTGGAAAACGAAGTAGTCTGCGATTAAAGTAAGAGTATTTCAAACATTTCTTGCCAATCAGCTTCAGTTTATTTGGTGATGTCCAAGATAACTCCATTTCACCCCCCCCCCCTCCAACCCTAATGGTCGGGTTGCAAAATTTCAAGTAGCCAGTCTGTGATTCAAGTTTGAGTAATCCTAACATATTTCAACAGTCACCTTTCCAGTTTATTTACTGATGTCCCTTTTCACCCCCTCCTCTCCCAAAACACCCCCTGTGGGTCAGATTTGGAAAATAGCTTGTGGTTCAAGTAAGAGTAATTCAAACATATTCCCCCACTCAAATCCCCGGTTTGTTCAGTGATGACAAAGATACCCCATTCCCCCCACACCCTATTCCTCCGCTACTCCCTGTATAATTTAAAAAAATGGTTGGATCACCCTTTGCCTCCCTCCGAGAGTAATTTCGGCTATATTTCTTCGTATATTCGGTGGTGGACGAATCGGCTGGACGGACTAACCGATTATGGACATGTTGCTGCTGGAGGATAGAAAAGTAGTCAGGATGCTGATCTAAGCAAAATCTGTCTTGAAAGCCGCATTTGTGAAAACCGGGACACTTCCCCAGGGCCGAACACAAACATGTTCTGAGGAATCAGGGCGGAAGGAAATCTTAATTCAGGTCTAACCTGCCCTGAGAAATGCGATTTAGTTAGACTATTTGACATCTAACTTTCCATGGTTGGCATCGGATTATAAGTATTGAATTAATTAGATTGAGAGCTCGAAAATCACAAACTAGCCAGTAACGAGTTCCCGGGAACAGTATCAGAGAAACAGGATGTTGTGTCTCGCTGAATGATCAACTAGAAATAAGTATATAAGTTAACCCGCTTCCTGTTTCATAATCATTGAAAGATAAGAATTCAAGTGCAATAATGTAATACGAACTCATTTTAAAATTGATGGTTGGACATTTAGATCATGTTTTTCAGATACTACGCGTAAACAATTTTGAGTTTTTGTTCAAAAATGGACCACTTCAATGTCTACTGAAGAGAACCAAGTTTTGGTCCCCATTCGAAATTTGTTGGCCTACGTTCAAGGTACATAGAATACATTACTACGGATACGATTTTGTGCCCATCTGCGGTTAATTGATGATATGATGTAAATTGCACCAAAACACACAATTCATGTAGTACATGAAGGATATCATGATGACTGCACGGTTTTTGTAAAAACTGTTAAAAGTCTTCTCAAATTTTGGACGTGTACAGTTTAGTTTAGGTATCTCCCGTCACTGTAAATGCTGTCTGGAACGCCACCGATCTGGATCCAGTCATGAAAGAAAATAGTGATGGAACCCGAGCTTGGTCTCTGAAACCAATATTCACGGTACACATAGTGCGTAATATAAGCACTTCAGAGGAAGGGAAATCATTGGACACGTGGGTTTCGCCATATCGGGCTCAAAATCGGAAGCTGTACGTTTATTAGCGCGCAGAATCCAAAACTGAGGTCAAAATTATCAAGAAGGGTAATTTATCAAAAGTTATTACAAAATTATAAAATTTACAATTATAAACTTTTAATTTTTTCAGGATGGACATGGATCTAGGATTTGTCTTTGAAATTCACTTCAGGGAAAATGTAGAACATGGTTTCGGAGGAAATATTTTCCTTGCAATTTTTTCGTATAATGTAAGAAACCATCAAATTTTGCACAAAAATCCACGAAAAAGAAGTTGTTTAATCCATAATTCGATTTTAAATTGACTTTTTTTTTCTTCAAAATCGAGCAATTTCAAGCGAAATTTGGTGGTTGCTTCTTTCTGTATAGATGTTGGGGAGAAGTTTTCCAAAAGATGAAACGGGTGTTTTTTTGGTGGTTTTTTAAAAGCTTATATCAAGAAAACGAAATACTACTTACATTTCAATCGCAAAAAGACCATACGGAAAGCGTCTAAAAATTCGAATAAATATGTTACATTTACCTTACAATGCAATGTGTAGAACAAAGATACTTCACACGTCGTTTGTTTTGTTGCAACTGAAAAATACCCGTACTCATTTCATTTACTGATAAAGATCAAAAACCGATCTTTGAAGGCTTGAGGACCGATTTTCTTTTCCATGAGATACCCTTGTGCAAGAAATTGTGACGGAATTTTCCGATAAAACTTTCGTTATTGATTTTCCTTCCCCTAAATTTCTTAGATTACGCACTGTGCGGTGTATTGAACGTTTGAGAGAACGAAGTACCTTGATATTCGCAGACTCCGTCTCCCGGTTTCCAACCTTGCTCTGTGCGACCTTGCGGAACTCAATAAGTATCGCAAATATACTGCAGTGGACTGCAGCAGATGACCTGAGAAGTTTCTCCATTCACTTTGTTGAATCCTGCGAAAGTGCCCCACAAAGAGGGTTATGCATATTATTTGACATATTCCTTGAAAGAATGACTCTCCGGTGCGAGATTGAATAGGAGTCTTGTTGCGACCGAGTCAAGGGGACCGGGCAGTCAAAAACTGGTTTAAATTTTTTTCTATTGCACAGAATGGAGCTTTATTATGTATAAAACAAGACAATATTGGAAAGAACTCAAAATAATAGCCAAGGAATGCACAAACACGAAACGGAAACGACCGACCCGGAACTGACGAAAACCATCACAAAGCAGAAACAAAACACAAATCATTCCTTCTTTGTTCCTTAAATGGAAAACTCCAATGATGATAGACAATTCGCGAAAATAGACAAATGAGACCGAATATGAACAAAAGAGTGCTGGGAAAGTAAAAGGTTATGAAATTCGTGCGGCGCGGAGGTGAAGGAACGACCCCTTTCGTTTTTTGCTTCTCCTGTAAAACAACGTTTTTCAATAAACTCGTGCATTTTCCTCACAAACCGCTGATCTGATTTACATGCTTTTTGTTTGGTTTCCCTTAAGAGTTTTGAGAGGAGAGATAGACGGATCCTTTTGGAGAATTTTTCTTTTCAAGTTGGTGAACAACAGATTAGAAGTTGAAAAAAAGTGACAAATCTTTCACGGCATTTCGAAACTTTTCCTTTGCGTATTTTGGAAAAGCGATCCGTGGATGTAAAGTTGAGAGTAGGTATGCTGATAAAAATCAGTTAAATGGGAGCTGAGAAAAATGGACTGAAATTACCTCTATTTATGGCGGGAGAGAGGTGGTTGCCGGGTGCCCTTGAGACACAAATGGCTGTAATCACGTTGTATCTGTAATGATTTTGCCCAAGAACAAGAGTGATTAGTGCTCAGATGTATTGATGCTGTTATAAACTCTAATCTCTCTGTAATCAATCGTATTTCTTTTTATAAAATTGTCCACTCCTCAAATTAATCTAGATCTGCACGGAACATAGGTACTGTCAAAAGTTGGTAAAATAAATACCTACTATAGTTTGTTGATGAAAATAATTATCTTATTGTTCGTTGTTAGAAGTATTCCCCTACCTAGATCACCTAATATTGAAGGATTCTATTAGGAGAGATTAGGTTATGAAAGTACTTAGCCAATTGCCAAGGAAAGAGGTTTGGGAATTCCATACACAGCGGCCTTGAGCTAATTTTGCTTCCCGCTGTGATCCGTTTCCCAGGTTTGCTGATTAAATCTGAAGAGCCAGTTCTACTAGTGATAACATGAAAATTATCATTTAGGAACCCATAGTTCTTATCAGTCGTCTATTAAGTGTAGTAACAACAGCAGAAGCGGCAACATCATCCTAAACGGTTGGGTTAGAGAGATTAGTTTTTTAGTCTGTCCATATAGTATCTTTGTTGTGATAAGTTCCCTTAATTGAATTCTGTTGTAGCCTTAAAAATCGTCAAACTTGAAAATTTTAACTCGGAAATTTAGTTGTCTAATATTTATGTAGGTGGTTGATAATAATTTACTTCTATTATCAAATTATTCATTTTTAATTATTGGATGTATCAGTTGTTTTATACTCCTCCAATAATCTAAAGATGAGTTATGTATTCTGAACGTTCGCGAAACATGAGTTTGTACTGAAATCGGGAAGTATATCATGAATCAAGGAATTGTTATAAACTTGTAAATTATCTGTATAACCAGGCCGGGAGACCCCAGTTATACCAGGCCGGCTGACCCCCACGATCTATACCTTGAGGAATTAAAAAAAAACCCGTTCCGTCTTGTAACATGAACATAATATGAGAGAATTTTCGAAAATTTTCCTATCATCTTTAATGTTAAATGGTTTTTGAGTTTAAAAACTTTTGTATGCGTAGAACTTTTCAGCTATTAAATGGCGATAAATTAAATGGCGATAATAAAATAAAATAATAAATAAATAATAATAAAATAAAATATAAAAATCAAATAAAATAATATAAAAATAAAATAAAATAATAAATGGCGATAAATTAAATGGCGATGTCTAAATTATATTCCGTTATAAAAAGTTGTAGCGATTTGCGTTTTTGTACAAAAGAGATTTATGCAATACTAAAAAGGTTAACGGCCCGATTGGCTTCATTTTCAAAAGTCGCTACTACAATGTTTATTGTTGAATAATGAATGAAAAATTATTGTAACTGGTCGGGAACTTGAATGCGGAAACTAAGGAAATGGGCCAGTATTTGTCGCCTCCCGCGCTAGGCTGACGAATTCTCTGTGGGTTCCGGCGTTTGGGAACCGGTCCGTTTTGTAAGTCTTGGTAACGTTTGAGAGAAAGTCGTACAGATTCACTTTCGTTGAGGCTGACTTGCAGCGTTGACCCACTTGAGAAAATTAGCTCAGTAGGTGGGTGTTAAAATAAAAATACATTTGCTATTACACCGAAGTACCTAAATAGGACCTACGTGGTTGGGGGTCACAATAGGGAGATGGAGTAGTGATCGTCACATCTATCCCTGTGAGGTTTTTGACGCTGCGATGAAGCCCCGATAGAGGATTATGTAATGCGATGACTGGCAGTTATCAAGTTGGTCAAGCGTCAGCTGAGGAAGTGGATATCACATCATCAGTATGATATCACTGATTGATGAAGACTATTGGGATGCATGTCTTTACCAATCAGTACCTATAAACTGATTGACGAAGACTATTAGGATGCATGTCTTCATCAGCTTTTCATCAGCTTCATCAGCCTTTCACCGTTGCAATCCAAATCTATCAAGGCAGTTGGCCGATGAGAATCTCTCTGCGCAATTTTCAGTCAGTCAGCAGTGGGTTGCAAAAATTTTGGTTGTCTTGAGCATTGAGCTCCATAGATTAAACGCTGAAAATTATTATGCGAAGGTTTAATATGTTTGTATTATGTTGTCGTTTTATGCAGATTATCGATCTATAATAAATTATTAAACTTAGTCTGAAGAATATTATCAAAATATAACTGGATAGACATATCGTGGAGAAGTCATTAAAAACACTTATACACTTTACTACTCCCTCTGTTCATAACAAGAATTGATATTTAAGTACCATCAATAGTACTTTAGATTCTAAATATACCAACTTAGATTTAGCCACCCACTAACTGAAAATTATTCAGATAACGAACCCCTTCCTATCTATGCTTCATTGTCGATCTATAGGTGACAGTAGTTATAATAGACTCGATTTTTTGAAGTGAGAATTCCATTGGAATTGTACCTATCTGCTAATTATAAGGCAATTTTTCTAATGTTCTCACCAGTTCTGATCCTGAAAATTCAGCTCTCTCTCTCTCTCTCTCTCTCTCTCTCTCTCTCTCTCTCTCTCTCTCTCTCTCTCTCTCTCTCTCTCTCTCTCTCTCTCTCTCTCTCTCTCTCTCTCTCTCTCTCTCTCTCTCTCTCTCTCTCTCTCTCTCTCTGATTTGGCCAAAATTACTGTTGATATTTTCGTCGATTTAATGCTAAGGTAACGAATTTAGTGCTAAGGTATATGTAAGCTACGAATTCAATTTTGTGAAGTGATCCCAACTGAAGCCTCACCCTCAAAAACTTATCGTTTCCTAATGAAAAAAGTCCACTACAGAATTTCCAATAAGCATATTTGTTTAGCGTCTTTTTTAAGGCTCATGGCTCGTTTGCGTTCGGAGTTGGTTTCGAGTTGTGCTGACTTACCGACAGACGTGAGTCATTTTGCACACTCCTATCGGCGCGGCTTGAATTGTGATGAGGTGGCTGGCGATGACTTGGCGTAAAGCTGAAAGACAAATCAAAATTGCATACGTCACTTGCGTGCGGACTTTTACCAGTGAATCGATGCCTCGATCCTGAACCATACACGGTACATAGATGGTCTTCTAACGTGATCTATTAGGAAATCATTCATATTTATGAATTTTTGCTCAGGTCGGCAACATCGTCATCTACTTTCATGGAAACGTATGAGTCCTATAATTGTTCTTATTTACCCTTGCACGCGAGTACGAAGGTAATGAATCCGTATTCTTCTGTCGGTACACTTTAATGATGGGGAATTATTCAACATTGGGAAATGCTTGATAAGTCCTATACTGGTTATCGATCTGAATCCATACCTCTTCTTAAACCCAACTTTCAACTGCCTTGGAGTTTTGAACAACATTAGTAGCTAATCAAATGTTGGCATTTAAACCTAAATTATCATTCCTTCAATAGGAAAATAGCCTAGATTTCGTTGACATTTTACGAAAGTTACCTAGCTGAGTTTGAAACATCACGGAAGACATAGAGTTGGTAGTCAAGGTTATAGAATCACGAAAGTTACCCATTGTCACGGAATCAAAATGTAGAACATTTTTAGGATCCACCTTTCAAATATTAACGCAATATAGTAGATGAATATGATGGTTGATTCCACAGTGCTACATAATCTCTTGAGTCTGGTATCGAATATTTATGGACAATCTATCTCATTTAACTTGCCACTAATTTTCCTTAAAATGATACTCAAAGATAAGTTAAGACCGTTTCATTTTTCGGCAAGGTATAAATTTATTTACTTAACCCGTTTCGTTGGGAGGTTTTGGCTACCAGAGGCACGTATTTCTTGAGATTATTCTTATGAACAGCCTGTATAGCAGGTGCAAGGTCGTTCACGGGGTAAGCTTCCTTGTGAATGTTGAATGCAGAAACTCGGGGAAAATTTTTTTTAATGGGTTCAGTGGCGTTTTCTTAATTTCAACAGAATTATTGATTAGCGTTTGTGCATGTTGAGTATATTCATATTTGGTAAATTGTATTCATTTTTGGTTCTTCACTATCCGATGAGTGATCCTTGTGAAATGTGTTTCTTGATTCTCTACCTCGACCATTTTATTGCATTAAAACCAATCAACAACCCACAAACGAACAACCAAATCTAGTTCACACGAAGATCTTGTGTGCATGGTACATAAATATGAACCCTAATCTACGTTAGTATTTTTTATGCTACTAAGGCTACTGAATGGAATACTGTTCTAAACAAATTTGATTTTTATGATGTTATTAAAGCGGTTCACACCAAGTGAAACTGATATCTTTAGGCAAATTCATTTACCTCATAAAACTACGAGTACACCAACCACCAAATTATTTGACCCGTCGGTTGTCATTCTTGACACTTCAAGCATTGTCAGAAGATTTTTCCGCTAATGTTGTTATATAAATAGTAAATAGTTTGCCCGTGCATGCCTTCTAAAATCCAGTTTATTGCTGAAAATAATAATAATAATAATAATAAGAATGATAAAAAAATAATAATACTCCCGCTAAAGATGTATGTCGAAAGGTACGAGAATTAAGGGTCTCATGCCACCAACTATTCCATCTAACACCACACCTCAGGGTGATGTGGCTCGGGAACTCATGCACGTTGCTGACACATTGGCTTCTCATTATGCCCCTGTGTCCAGAGATGAAGCGTATCCGGATGACTTTAGACGTCTAAAGGCAGAGGTTGAGATGGCACCACTCCCTCAGCTCATGCCATCGTCCATTTCCTTAATACCGTTCAAAATGGGTGAACTAGAGAGAGCAATGAAGAAATCAAACAGGACTGCCTCTGGGAAGGATACGATCCATTACGGAATGTTGATCAATCTCCCACAGGAGCAAAAATACACTCTCTTGAGGCTGTATAATTCTATTTATGCCTCATAAGTATCCTCACTCCTGGAGGGAGGCTGTCATTGTCCCTCTGCACAAAGAGGGCAAAGAACCTTGTGAGGGTGCTAGTTACAGACCCATCTCCCATACTTGCTGCATGAGCAAGATTCTGGAAGCTATGGTCAATTACCGCCTGGTATGGTTTCTTGAGAGTAACTGCCTCATCAGCCAATATCAGGCTGGTTTTCGCAAACGCTTCTCAGCAATTGACCAACTCTCAGCTTTTGAGAGTTATATCCAGGACGCCTTTTTGGTCAGGGAGCATGCCGTTGGTGTGTTTTTTTATCTTGCCAAAGCCTGCGTCATAACATCTTACAGAGGCTGCAGCATTGGGGAGTGGAAGGGCCCATGCTGGGCTTCCTCCGCAGCCCAGTCTTGAATTCACTGCCCTTGAAACCTTCTAATGCCATTATTTTCTTCTAGCTATTTTCCTCTTGAATGAGGAGCATAGAGAGGTGTGACGTTACATACTTATAGTTCACACACATTTTCGATGTTTCAATCAAGCCCCCCTTTGTCCTACAAATCCAGCCATCCGATTCCCCTCATATTGAATCTACTTGGGAATCTCTCAAGGAGACCAGTATCTGAAAATATTCAAAATGAGGTGGGTACAACACACCATTATTTTTAAGTTATGAGTCTTACACCGTTCTTTTGTATACCTACAAAATTAACAAATTGCAAAAGAAACATAAAATCTTCTTTTTTCTTTGAAACGATTTAAAGTATTTATCTTAAGACAAGACGCAAAGTGGTTCTTGGAATGCTTTACCATGAGCTGATTCCTTGGCTTAGTTTTCTCTGACTAGCTGAACTAGTTGACTGTTGGAAAAACGACCCGTTTTCATAACACGGTTCGCTCAGTTTCGAACAGCAAATCGCTTCACGCCCCGCGCAACTAGTTGATGGCGGTACAGCAGGTTTTGATTCAACAAGTTGCTTTGACTTCTCTGGGCTCGTACGAACGGACATTCAGTTCCTGCTAGCACTGCTCACCCGACCGCATCCATCCATTGGAGGGGTCAGAAGGCTATAGTTTTCTTCTAGTATCAAGTAAAAACAATTCCCCTCTCCAAAATTGGATGAAAAATTCCATTATTTACAACCATTAAACCTTAAATAGGCGTAGAATATTAGGAATTTACACGATAACAGTAGTTTATAAATTAGAAATAGGATATTCATGGGTCATGAATATCCCAAACATGCCATAGATTATGTAAAAAAAGATATACAATATGTAAGATAAACAAGAGAGATTTTATTCAATAAGTACTCGATTAATACGCTGTAATAAACAGCATAGGTATGTGTCTCCACGAATTGCTTCCGAGACTACCTATAGGTAGGGGAAGCATTGTTTTCACTTTCAGAAAATGAACGTTTATTTGTCTCCAAAATCTAAATTTCCACTCGCATTTTTCGTTTTAGACCATTCTGAACAACTTTCGATCCGTGTCTGCCTGTCGTGTGTCCGCAAATCATTGTTTCACAGTTGTCATCCGAGTTTGATGAAATTTTCAGAGGATGTGCAAATTAGAGTGCAGATAGTCTCCTATAAGTTTCGTTGATCCCAAATAAATAATTCACTATGCGCATACGCAAAAGTAAATTCCATCAAGCACCATTTTCTCGCCTGGTTGTCGGACCTTGTTCAAATTTGGAGGATGGTTGGGAAAGATCAGTTTAAATATTCGTTATCAATTTTAACCCGATCATATCAATAGGAGCTCCTACGAATGTGCCAATATGAAATCCTTATAACAACTTTAACTTCCATAGTTTTGGTCCGATTTTGAAGAAATTCTCAGTGAATGTTTGGATTGGAGTGTTAATGGTCCCTTATATAAGTTTCGTCGTTTCTGAATAAATATATCTCGCTCAGCGCATGTCCGAATTCCAGCAAGTATCGTTTTCTCATGCCCTGGTCGTACGTAAATATAAACCATCTTAATTCGCCATTTCTCTTAACAATAGGTACCAGCTTTGGAATCTTAAGATAATTCAAAACATTTCAATGATCTATACATTCATGTTACGGATACGAGGAAGCTATGTGCCACACCCAACTTGGCAGACTTTTTTTCTTGATGATGTGCTAGGAATCACATTTCAAACTGCTATATTCACTGTGTGCAGAATTCATGATAATACTGTATCCAATAACAATAACCATATTAATTTACAATATAAATTATAACTTGACCCGAATGCAAATGATGAATTACTCTTTCAAGGCAGCTGCAGCTTTTTTTGCGAGTTTCGGAGTATGGTAATTGACTTGACTGCATAAGTAGAACTTGTTTCCTTTTTTTCTCCATCTTCTTTGAGCTGGGATATTTCGGCTTATTTTTGGGTTGGGGACTCCACACTAATAAATAATTAGTTGAGCTCCGTCTTGAAAATAACATTGAATAAATAGATGGTGAATGTATTAAAAAGAACCGGGAAAAAAATGTGGAGAAATGAAAGTATTCTTGTATTAAGTCAAACTGCACAATGGGAACTTTTACCCTAAAAATGTCTCCCACATAAATGCTTCTTTTTTTAATTTTGGGAAAGGTGTAGAACAAACAGTGTATGTTTTCCCATTTACTCCAGCCTTTTTATTGTAATGAACATACTTAGTAACGATACACAAAAAAAGTACAGTCAGGCAGTTCAAAGATATACGCGAGCTTCATTATGTGCGGCAAAGAGCACAAGTACTTTTTGAACGACTGTGTAAAACTGAAGAGAATGCAGATCATGCACCAGTTTTGCACTTTCTTGAGGCACTACAAATGGACTTCAATTAGACTAACGATCATCGTTCACGTCTCAAATGTTTAGACAGCATTTCATTCAAATAAACACGCCAACATAAAATTCGTGGGCACATTCGACGGTAACTTAACTTTTGTTGAGTATCACCTCGTGCCATCTCGTGCAACTCTATGGTACGCCAGCAAAAATTTTCTCCAGCAAAGATCACCTCTCATTGTCACGAGCTGTCCGAGAGTCAAGGTTGCTGACGCCCTGTTTATTGATGAAAAAGAGCAACAACAAGAATACAACTAAGAAAGGAGACCCGACGCTTTCACGGGAGCGTTGCACCATCAGCTCTAAGGCCGCCTTGAAGGCCGTTTCGTTTCAATGATGTTTAGGTAGGCGAAGGAGCTGCCCAACAGTAACAGGGTTTTGGGGCCATCGCGAAACTGATAAAAATTCTGAAAGCGCAATACTCGATCATTATCCAGTTAGTGTGATTGTGAATAATTAATGTAAAAGGTTGAGAGTTGGCGTAGCTATGAAGTTACAACAGATTTAACATAAAATCATTAATCTTCATCAAGGCATTCCATAATAATGAAGAGCATTGTTCGTCCACCGAACCATAAATCGTAGATAGCTCTTGTATCTCTGAACTTATTTCGAACGTATATTTATGGGTACAAAGGAAATACATAATTATTACAAACTACTGAGATCAGGCATTTTCATTGGAACCAAGTCTGTTACGTAGTCTGTGCATTAAAGCTGATATTGCCTCTATTGGGATACAAAGAACACACATATTATTTACATTCTATTTAGAACATACTATTACTTTTGCAATAGTTCACGCATTATAAAGTGCATGCTATTTGGAACACCTGTCACTAATGCATTAGTTTTGTTGGATTTGACACGATTTTGGGTACGATTGAATAACGAATAACGGTAAATCAGTTTGTTTACTCATGCTAAAATTTTGCTATCAGTTTATAGTTCAAAAGCATGTATAGTTCTGTACTCATCAAATTTAAATCTTAAACGCTGCGAATTATTGCATAATCTTTATTATTTCTGTGTTAGATGGCCCTTCTACGCAGATCATTGGTCTGTAATTGTTAAACCCTGTATGTAATACACTATCAGAATATGGCGCATCGTGCCTCTGAGAAGGGTTCACACTTTTTTAGTTCCAAGACCCCACAATTTTACGCTTCCCAGTAAAGATGTATTTAAAAAAAGAAAGGGGAAAAAAAAAAAAAAAAAAAAAAAAAAAACGGGAAAATGATGCGTGAAGTAATTTGCATTAGTGCATGCACAGAATGGAGTAATGATTTGAGAAAAATGTAATTGGTAGGATTCAATCGACAGCCTAACCCACAAACCCAGAAATCCCCAGAAAATTTAATCAAAATCCGATGAAAACTAGACCTTGTTCCTCGGAGTACACTTTCGCGAATGCGCAGGACCTAATAATGATGCAATCAAGTTGAAATAAACATTGTCCCCCAACTATGCACCAAATTTGAGTGGGATTGGATGACCGGGGCGTAAAAAATTGATGCTTGAAGGAATTTACGTTTTCGCATGCGCAAAATGGAGTAATGATTTGAGAAGAATGGAATTAATAGTGGGCCATTTAGAGCCTAACCCGCACATTCCCTGAAAATTGCATCAAAACGAAATTAAAACTGTTGAAATTAGGCTCGTTTAAAAAGGAATATATATTTGCGCATGCGCAAGAGCTACCTACTAATGATAGGATTATGTTGAAATTGCTAGGGAATGCTCAAGTTAACCTCTTCCACCTATCCTCCAAATTTGAGCGAGATCGGACAACGGTGGCGTGAGAAAATGATCGTTGATGGAATTTACGTTTGCGCATGCGCCGAGTGTAGTATTGATTTGGGAACAACGAAACTAATAGGGGACCATTTTCACCCTAACCCGCACATACCATAATAATGTCATAAGAACCGGTAGAGTATTGTGGAAATTAAGGTTGTTACAAGGATTTGCGGACACCTACGGATACACACACAGAAATAGAGAGAAAGACACGGAGCGAGAGTTGTTCAGAATAGCCTAAAGCGTAAAAGGCTAGTGGGAATTTTATCACAGTAAAAAAACAACAGCCGTTTGATTTTAATGGAGACCACAACTTTTAAATCTCTCGAAAGTGAAAACAATGCTTCCGTTATCTATAGGTAGACTTGGCAGCAATTTAAGAGATGCAATTTAGCATTTAGGTACCAACACTTCACTTGTAGGTAAACCGCACGGACAATAGTTAATAAAATCGATTTCGCAACGTTATAATAAATTCCATTGAAACTGTATCACCTGGTATTTCCGATTTTGGCATTATATCAGCTGATATTTACAAGTCAATTTGTATGAATTCCAGTATCACTATCTAGCGATCATTGATGGAATTTAAAGCTCTAATTCCTAGATCCGCTAGCATTGCGTGATTTCTCCATCTTCTCGCGCTTAGAAGTTTGAAGGTTTTTTTTTTTCGATGTTCAAGCAGTTAGGGAAAGCGAACAGTTCAACGTACATCGTTGCGGGTGGTTTTACTCAATTCTTTGGGAATAAATTTATCATTGACAAGCAAAAACTTATTACTGTTACTTAGGAAGTTTTCGAGATATTGATTTTTTAAAATGTTTAGCTCTTTAAAACAACCCTTTAGGGTTGATAAAAATGGATGCCGAGTTTCTAGGACCATCCAATGTCTCCCCATATGTGATTTTTAACACAAGTTTCATATAGTTTGGTCTAGTATTTTTGGAGAAAAGTCGCGGACGGCGGAAGTATGGATTTTTTTTAAATTCGATTTTTGAATTCTACGCATCTTAAAACGTAAACAAAAAAATTTTCAGGGGGTGTTGAAAAAAAAGTTTTTTTTCTTGGTCGATTGCAAAGTTTTTATAATTATTGAAAATTATAAACCAAATGTATACCGGAACTAATAGCTTCGCCACTACCAAAGGTAGGTAAGTTTTGTATTAGCGAAGAGTGTACAATGTTATTTAAAAAATAAAATAAAATAAGGTGAATAAATAAATAGGAAAAATCTCTGAACGACTTCTGTCTACAGCCTGCATGGCGATTTTTAGTTCCGGGAAAACCTGTGCGAAATCGCAGTAAGATTTTTTGGGGATTGTACGGATTAGCCTCTGGAGTTTTTATCACTGTTCAAAAAACGTGAGCGATAGTAGTAGAATCTTGAGTTCTCTGAAGCCTTTTTCCTCATTCCTAACTATCCAGTTTTATCGCAAGTGGGTCGGCTTTGGGCGCCGTGCATTTGCGTACGTAAAAGTCGTTCTCTTAGGGAAAATTCAAATTTTTACGAGATATTCAGGAATTGAACGGATTAAGCCTTAGATGGGACCATCACGGTCCCGGTCAGGTTTCACTATCATTGGACCGTCAAGCGAGACGCTAGTCTCGCAATGTCATACTTTCAATACACCATTGCAATCGCATTGCCAAGCTTTTGATAAACCATTGCAACGAAACTTGCCGATATAAGTAACAAAGTAGAACTTCGGCCCAACTTTTGTCCCCTCCCGACCTCACCTTGATCATCACACAGGTCCTGATCACCTATCCCCCTAGGAATTTGACAGGAAACTTCTCTTGGACAGCAAAAGTCGAATGAAATGACTGGCTCCTTACTGAGCCTGCCCGTACATTCTAACCTTTCCCTCCTAGACCATCAAAAATGAGTGATATTCCACCAAAAAGACGCTCCACATACAAATGAGGCCAAACCACAAAATACACGACACCATTCAATTCCGGCCAAGCCAATCGTCCGATCCTCTTACTCTTTTTGACTGCGTTTGAGAGCGAGACGCTTCTTCAACGACTTGGCCGAGTTTTGCCAGTTACACAATAAACACCAATGCTGTTCTACCAAAGAATATAAGGACCAAGAAATATCTCCTTCCGGAGAATCGGACTTCCCTGATTTTCATTTCATTTCTATATAAATACCAAAACTCACGACCTCCGCATTGCCTACTATTCCAGAGCTCTACAAGTCTCCACACGAGACAAGTACAAATAAAGTATGAAACTGTTTCATACCTTTCTAATCCCATTTTGTGAAAATAATTACATACATTGTGAATGTCGTTCTCTTGAAATTATATCATAAAATGACATTATTTGCGTCACGTATACTTCTTACAAATCCAGTGCTAAACTGGACTGAAAAAGCTTATGAATTTATTCATATTAACTCATCCAGGTTCACATCCCTATATACCTTATAACCGAAACATATTACTATTATTCAACATTAGGAATATATTTTCAGAATCGGTGAGACGTGTGAATCCAATAACGCACATACCAGTACGGTTCTACGACAGGCATAAATCGGCCATACCGTTGAAGAAGCGTGTCACTCCCAAACGCAGTCAAAAGAGTGAGATAATCAAACTAATGGCTAGGCCCATATGGGATGATTATTATGTATTTTGTGGCTTGGCATCTTTTGTACGCGGAGCGTCTTTTTGGGGTCAATATTACAATGAGGCAGCAGCTCCCAGTGATGGATAACTTATGTAGATAGCCAATATACATTTACGTCTCATGATTTGGTCACCGACAAATTAATTTTCGATGTTAATGCAACAGAAAAATCAGAAACTGAAACTATAATGCGTGGGAGATATTTCTTGTCCGCATCAAAGTAAGTTTGATATTCCTCTACCCAAAAATACTGGTATGCGTGTCTAGTGTGTTCTGGGTGCCCGGTGGAACCAGTCGCATTCACACAGATACAGGCTTTCGTTGATTCTTCCTGCTCAAAACCGGCTCCTTCTTCCCTCTTTGTCCCACATCCAAGCCTCCTCCGTTTTTGCTCTTCTCGTATTCAGTTTTCGCAACCTCGTGTGACGGCGTTGCCTTGTGGTTGCGTTCGAGGGACTTCCGCATGTCCGCCAACCTATAAAATATATGTGGTTGATACATTTTTTTGTATCGCATCCATTGAGTTTTGGAAGCAGCTTCCATTCCTAATTTTCTCAAATGATCTGTGTTAGTCCGACAACTGGAAGGCTTGGGAAACCCAATAGTCCACAAGAACTAACTTAATTTTGGTTCCTGCGAACGAGTTCCGAGAAATGCCAGCGATTCCAAATCCATTAAAACAAACAAAGTTAGAAATTCGTTGACCGATACTTTATACGCAAGTCCTACTGTTTTTCCAAAATTACCCGTGTTTCACCAATCTTGATTGCAAAATATGTGGTTATACTCAACTACAACAATTGTCTACTAGCAATATTTGCAATATTCATCCACTGTCTACATTAATAAGTACAAATTTCGTACGGTACGATCTTATACCATCTCATTTTTACTTTTCCAACTCACTGAACGGCTAAGAGAGTTATTTAATCATTCTGAAGAACAATTTTCTGATCCTCTAACCCAGGGGTCTCCAACCTTTTTTACTGAAGGGCCACATTATAAAATATTTGAGACAAGGCGGGCCAACACTTTAATAATATTTCCCGAGCCCCCCCCCCCCCCCCCCAATACATTCACGAAGTTTTGTTTTAATTAAGAGTGCTCAGTGGTGGCTATTGAGATATTCTGGGCTTAGTTAACTAAGTAGCTATATTCCCTTATATATCTTTGTTGTTGGATAACTCCTATGTTCTTTTAAGATAGTTAAAAATAATGTTGTGAACAAAATATACCAGACCTAAGTAAGACAATTATTAATGATTTTTACTTAGGCATACTTTCACTAAAAATTTCAAAGATTATTTGAAATACCCATGCATTTTTATTATAACATTAGGTAAACTTCTGAACTTTAGAATAGCTCAGAAAACTGAATTAATATTACTGCTTGTCATAAAATTACATTTGTTCTCTAAAAAACGTTTTCAAGTAAGCCTTATGAAGACGCAGGATAATAAAATACCAAATCATTGGAATGTACTACAAATTTATATGATTCTTAAGTTTTAATGATGATAATAGATACGATTACTGTACTCGTAGTTACGGGTAAAAGTGTTTCAAGGAAAATATATTTTCAAGTGAAAAAATCTTTTTTCAGTTGGTAATTTTTCCGAGGGCCGGTCAAAATCTGCTCGCGGGCCGGATGTCGCCCGCGGGCCCTAGGTTGGAGACCCCTGCTCTAACCCAATTTCGACTGATTTTCGTGATTCTTATTTTGTACTATTAAAAATTCGATATAGTTTTGAAATTAAGTCAGGATTTTCAAATTTCATCAAGAGAGGGGGTGAATGGAGAGGGTAATACTGATAACTCATGATATTTCAACTATTCTCGTCAGATTTTCGTGCTTATTTTTTTTTTTTTTTTTTTTTTTGTAATTTTTAACAACAAACAACGATTTGGTCAACGATTTGGACTATGATGCGGTCTAGTTTGGGAAAATGTGTCAGGAGTTTCAAATTTCATGATGGAAGGGAGTAAATGGAGGGGATAATATTTATACATCCTGGTATTTTTACGATATTGATATTCTTCTGATTTCTGTGACAGTTTTTATTGTTTGTTCGATCCAGATTTTAGTCCAGTCATGCAACCTTGGAAGGAAAAAGTAAAACACCGTTTCTGCTAACTTTATGTCTAAAATGACAAACAATTCATGAGTTCCGCTGTAAGTCAATGGGGAAGGTTCTTAGCTAAAACTTGCTAGAACTTGCTTTCTAGAATTTTAGAAAGTATTTAACCCTAAATTGAATGCAGTTTGGCAAGCCTAAATCAGACCAATATTAAGGCCGCTAGGTGATTCTGAAGGGCAAAAGTCTAGACGGAGGAAGGAGTGGAATGACCCAAAATATTTTGATACTGAAAGATTTTGGTGACAGCTTCTCAAAAGGATCCAATTTAATGGGTGTATTTTGATTGGAAATGGGTAGAAATCGGTCCTTCAGTTACATATTACATCATACTACTCCGTATTGGCTTCAGGATATTGGGACGTCAAGCCTAGATTTTTCAACACGTCGAATGGCGGCATTGATATCAGACAGGTCTTTTTGAAGAACATAATTTCCAAATTTGTGGACAGCAGTACAATCATCGGCCTAAATAAAATAAAATAATAAAATAAAGGCCTAAATAAAGCAATAAAATCCATCTATTTTTCAACGTCCGTATCGTGTTTACCTACTTATAATCCGAGATCCTAAATACAAAATGTGGCCTTCATTCGAATCAATCTGAGTAAACTAAGAAACTGAAGCATGTTTCGCGTTGTTTCATTTTAGCCGTTTGGGCACACCAATATTTGTAGTCATGTATAATACTCGTTTCATCGATTTTCAAGTGGTCTCCATTTTTCCTGGGGTTCCTTCTTTTTTAAGTCACTGATTCTAGCTACCTCTATCAGATGGGTTGATTACATCATATCATTCTTCCAAGTCTCCAGGATTTATACACATCAATCTTTTCCCCATTCCTTTACTGTGTCCTCGAATAGAATAATATCCTCGCTTCTTCTTCTTCTATTTTACTGTCCCATTATCCTCCAACACTCAAATTCTTTCGTCCTCTTCGAACTATACATACATCATACAGCCTCCAACTCACGTTCTGCCGTTGTGAATACTTGAGCGTTCCCTTTGTGGAACTTTGCCAGCTCACATTGTACGTGATTTGTTGAAATGCGCTGGTGGCCAGTGAGTGGGTTTAAAGGTTCTTCCATCACTGTTATGTGTCACGACGCTACTCAGCCGCTTCTTTCACTTAAAAGGGGATGCTGCGAGACCATCAGTGTGGATTTGGATGAAACCATATAGATATATATACTGAATCGAAAGTATATCGACTCTTTCACTACACAAGGTTCGAGCCCCATTGTTTGTGCAAGCTCTCTTAAAAGGCTCCCTACATGATTCTGAGTCGTTGGACCGTTAGGAGCTCATGTGGATGTACATGTACATACATGGATCTCATAAAGTATAATGAATTTATCATAATCTGATCGTCCAAACCTGCATAATATTGGAAGCTTGCTGATGGTTGACCTCTTGAGGGTTCTCTATTAATTTTCTTGCGATTGATCCAACATTTGCTAAAGCGCCATCAGTAAGCCATCAGTAAACCATCAGTAGCAAAACCGATTATGTCCGTTTTTAGCCAATCTATAGATGAAATTTTCAGTGGTATAGCTTTTTAGCTTCTGGAAGGAAGCTTTATTAACGAAAGTTGCCGTAAAGCGACATTTGTAATAGGAAACCAAGATCCCAACCGACGTGAGGGTGATCTAAACATACATTTTTCCTCTGGTACCCTAGGTTTTTGTTGGAAAAATCAAGTTAAGCAACAGAATTAAGCAAAAGCAACAAGGTTAGATTGAATATTACTCTTGGAAGAATATTACCCATTACGGGGACGTCTCTCTTGGTGATAAAGATGTTTTTCATCACGAAAGTGAATACAGTACTTTCATGTTTCATTGCAGAATAGTATTAATATATTCATGTGACAGGTGTAACAGTAGGTACTATTTCTATTCAGCTACAAGTAATTTGATAAGTATACACAACGTGTGGTGATGGTAGCAGACATCTACCAAAACCTTAGTTAACGCTTGAATCAGATTCGTGCTTACTCAAATTCGTTCTAGCAGTAATTTAGTGAGGTGAGCGAGGAAAAATAAAGTTGTTTATTAATGGAACGCATAAATCTTTTACGTTTATTTCGATTAAGTTTCATAAAATTAACAACCGAGAAAAAATCATTCGCGGCGCGACAAAACGTGATGACCGGAATTTAATCTTTCACATGATACTTTCGTATGCAATGGAAGTGTTCGAATTCGGTGACTGAGTGAAAAGTACCAACGTTTATGGATCCAGTTTCTATGGATGCCTCTACGAAAAATTTATTTAGCAACTTAATTTTTAGTTCGTCAAGTCCCGCTTTTGCATTTTTAAGACGTACCTCTGAAGCTAGGTTTTTTCAATAGAGGGATGACTTATTGGAATTGATCCAGGGCGTGTAGGACGACCCAAGCACGAGAAAAGAAATCAAATTAAATAAATAACTTCATAACAATCCGTTTTAGACCATTCTAAGATCGAATCCGTGAAATAAACCATAGGTGGTTTTGTGGGTGTGACGATACTTACAATTTTTTTCCAGCGCTGCCCAAGTTACGAATGTCGACTAATTTTCGTGATTCTCATTTTGTTCTATTAAGAATTTGATATAGTTTTGAAAGTAAGTCAGGATTTTCAAATTTCATCAAGAGAGGGGGTGAATGGAGAGGGTAATACTGATGAACCATGATGTTTTAACTGTTCTCGTCCGATTTTCGTACTTATATCTTTATTTATTATTTTTTGTTTAACAATGATTTGGTCTAGTTTTGGAAAATGTCTTTGGGGTTTCAAATTTCATGATGGAAGGGAGTGAATGGAGGGGATAATAGCTATAAATCGTGGTATTTTGACTATATTCATCTGATTTCTGTGACAGCTTTTATTGTTTGTTCGATCCAGATTTACAGTCTAGTCATGCAACCTTGAAAGTAAAAACTAAAACGACGTTTCTACTAACTTTATGTGTAAAATGACATACAATTCATGAGTTTTGCTTTAACTCAATGGGGAAGGGTCTCAGCTAAAACTTGCTCGATATGAATTTTAGAAAGTATTTAACGCTGAATCGAATGCATTTTGGCAAACCTAAATAAGGCCGCTAGGTGATTTTGAAGGGCAAAAGTCTAGACGGAGGGAGGAGTGGACTGACCCAAAATTATTCCAGTTTTCAATTTTTTGTAATTCGCTTATTTTGGGAGATAATTCATAGTTTTTGGATCAGATCGCTGTGCATTTTCATGCTCTACAACTTTGCTACGCATTAATATTTCTGTATAATGAATGGTTTGGGAATTATTAGAGAAAAAGTTTAAGATGGACAAATTAAGCCATCTTAATGAGGACACCATTCTATGTTCCACCACTTTCGAGGTGGCAGAGAACGATTTTTTAAAAATCAGGAATGGAGTACATTTTCAGAATCTAATCTCAAACCTTCTCCATCACAACCTATTTTCGGCCTTGGCTCCTGTATGTGTTGACCATTTCCGTTGAGCATAAGAATTTCTGATGTTCTTCTCTAAATTCCACCATTCTCTATTTTCGTACATAAGTGTACGCAAACCAATGCATATTACCTATACGGAAAGACGTGGGAAGAATCCCGACTCGGGAATTCCGTTTCCGTGTTTCAGTCACCTGATCTACGCACGCAGTTATCCTTGAGTGAACATTACTCTCCGAACAAGGTCCTGCGTCCCCCACTCTGAAATGAACAAAAAGCGTACTCGAGGTAAACGAGGCGAATTTAAATCGTTTGAACGGTACGTGCCAGTGTGTCCCGAGCCTTCCGCCGCAATCGATATTCTTACCCATTAGGCGCAAATTATTTCCGGACGGAATTGATACGAAAAATGGGGGTTTGGTTTCACAATTTCGAATTAATATCTAGGTCAAATGAACGAGTGTTGAGACCTCCAAGTCCCCTTCATAAAAAATTCAAGAACGCCGAAGCGATTTTCGCAAAATTGTTCTTTACTTTTCGCTAACCCATTGGAAAACTACCCGATGAATAAGAAATTGGACCACAGGAGTATAAATATTGGTTGGATATAAATATTCAATGAAACGATTTCCTGATTACTGGCAATTGTAAAAAAGGAAAAGAATAAGAATTCACAGAGCCTTTTCAAATTAGAATCGACACCAACTTGCGAATGATGAACACCACTAATCCTGCTGGAAAAATCACTATAAATAGCAAAAATGGCTAAAAAGCGTTAAATTTAAACATTTACTAGAATATTGCTCAATTATAGTTTATTAACTGTAAAATGGAACAATTATATATTTATGTACCAAATTATGCTGAAAATGTACTTAAATTTCATTGAAATATGCTTTAAAATCGATAAAAACTGCAAAAAAGTTAAAAATCCAAAATCCTTTTCTGAATCACAAAATATTATTTAGAACGAGTTGTTTGCCATTTAAATCCTTTGCTCAAATTCCTTAATTTTCTAAACAATGTAACATAATATATTACGATTATTTATGAAAATTCGCTCATACAATCATGCTGCATGACTGGAACTTTCAATATTATTTTGTACTTGACAGTTCCTGCACTCAAAGTCTTCAGATGAGGCATAACAATAATTTATTGATTAATACGAAATCAATCAGTTAGAGAATATCACATCATTGCCCAGCATTTATGGACCTACTGGTCCCACGTTGTGCCACCCCTCAGTGTACTGACTTCTGCCTGGCAAGATACGGTCCAATCCCAGCTATTATACGAGAGAACCGCTAGGCTCTAATACGGTCTGTGAGATCTGTATTCCGTCAAATTTATATTTATCTAGGCATAGCTTTCTTTTTGTCGTAGTATATCGGTAGTGTATATAGATTAATATTTATTTCTTTTGGTATTATTTAATTTTATTTGAAGTTTTTATTCTTGGGATACTTATATCCGCTGTAGTGTCTTCGCTATACCTCTTGAAACAGAGTACCGTGATGCCTTGATCTGTTGATCAGTGGAATTTCTTATTATTATTCACCCTCCGATTTGCCCATGGAATCCATGATGGCGATCCGTTCAGTGGCGTAGAGTCAACATGGATCCTTTTAGAACCGCGACACTTTGCCACCTTGAAATGTGCAACTAACTAGTGACCGCTCTGGTTAAGTTACGGCTTGATGGAAATCGATACAACTAACCTCTGCTTAGTTATTTCATTTTGGTTGTGAAATCATTACATTAAAGACAAAAAAAAAAAGTTGTAAATGTACAAATGAAACAGTTTCTTTAGTATTTTTTGTTGAAGTCGCTTTGAATTATTCTTCAGTAGTGAAAAGCATCGGGCATCTTCTTTGGTGATTGAATTAGACATGAGATGATGTACCGCGTAAAGTGTAGCTCATTGATCTGCACAAAAAAGCTATGTCATACGGAAATAGTATTTGTACATGTTTTGATTGTTGTTACAACTATCTTGGGATTCTCAGTGCCTCGTATGAACTGCTAAGTTCACTTTGAAGTTAAAATTATTTGTAAACACCAACTTACCTGTCCAACTCACCACACAACAGATAGTATGCATCTCGATAAATTTTCATTGAATCAGGGTGCCCCGATTTCGGAATGCGATGGTTGGTAGATTGTTCCTTTTGATGTTTGTTTAAAGAAAACCCTTTGGTTGTTTCTCTTTTCCAGAAATAATATATACGGGAGTGCGCGTGTGATTGTGAACTCTCCGAGAAACTCAGTGAAGCTGTCATGTTGATTACGTAAGTACCTACTTCTTCACCAGTGGTCTCAACCTTCTTAAGCTACTTACCTCATATATTCATTAACAACAGATATTTCTGTTGTGTAATGCGCGGCTCAAGTACGAAATTGTCAAACCCCGATTTCAAAGGACCAGTCAGAGCTAAACATCCACCAAAAAAAGTTACCAGCTGTTACGTGACCAACCTTAAAGTGACCAATCTTCTCAAACGTCAGATCAAAACATTCATGAAAGGATGCTTTATTTTTAATTTCTTAAGAATTGGATGTAATGACTGCTCAAAATCTGATTTGTAAATTATTCATGTGCTTTTTTACCAACAACTTCTGTATGTCCTTCTGGATAGTAATAGTAGGTAGATAAATAATAATTTATGATCACAGTATCAAGTGACTGGTCCTTCAGAGGGCATACAAAATTAAAATTGATATTATTATGGAAATTATTGTTAACTTACAGAACGACAATAACTATATTCTAACTATTAGGTGTTCCGAAAAATTAAGAGGGGGTGGTTTGTTGACGTCGGATTGATAAAAGTACTATTCGATACTTGGAATCTCCTCTATTTCACAAACGCAATCTTTCGATCAGTGCTTAACAAGAAACAAAGCAAAGTTGATTCTTGGTGATCTTGGTAAATTTGATTCGTACTTGATTTTTTTTTTTTTCGGTTTGCATTTTTCAGCCTCGTGTTGTTAGAAAGTGTGGACGTACTTACATGAATTTTCAAAAGGATCCTTAATAAGTTGTGAAGAGTGCAGGACTGATCGATAATATGCGAGTAGAATAAATTTGCAATTTCCCTGAAGGTTGAAAGAAATGTTTTGATTCACCAAAATCAAAGTTTTTGATCGCTATTTGCTTTCCAGAGCTCTCGGAACATTCATGGTTCGGTGTTTATCTGACACGAGAATCCTTGTGTAGGCATCACTACTCTACCAATTGTAAATATTTTTTACAATAATGAGTTGTCATTTTAAAAACTTTAAAGTTAGATGAAAGAATATTATATACAATTTAAAGACCGAATATCCAGTTGATTTATTTCTGGAGACAGATAGCGGTATATTGGTGACCCTGAGTAGAACAAGAATTGGAATCAGATAGAAGCAGAGACATTGTAACGTTTGATGAAAGATGAATATCGAATGGAACTTCCTGCAGAAGTCAGTATTTTTAACTTGAATATGGAACCATAAGAAATAAACAAAGTATATATACTAATTCCTCTATAGTACAAGAAGTGTTCTCCGAAACAACGCTCGCTTTTGAGTTGAAATGTATAGGATTCGGCTTTATTTTTATCGAGAAAATCGGTTGCTAATCGAAAACCATCAATCGTCTCAAAATTGAATTTGACTTCATTTCCGACTGAATGATGCTTATAGAGGCCAACATTGAGTGATTTGAATGCAGTCAATATTGCATTCATGTTGTTAACATTGCTGACAAATTAATATCGGAGGAGGCTGGTCCGGACCTTTTTCAGGGTCTAGTCATTGTTTTTCGTTGACATTGGCTCATTTGATTGTGGAGGAGCGAATGGATTAGGAGTTATAAAAGGAGTAACACTATCAACTTCACGTTTCTTGTGGGGAGTTTGACCTCCTGGATCAGGTGGGTCGATCATTTAGTGTTTAATCGGGTAAACAAGGTTGAAAAAAAAAAAAAAAAAAAAAAATCCTCCATTTCGGACTGATCGACCAGAAATTTGGATAGGACAATTTCAACTTGGTAAAATCACACAAGAAGCAACAACATTTGAATTTTTTATTTCACAACTTGAGCCGAGATATCTGGAAAATAAGAAGAAATGAAAATCATTTCGCTCGAACTCCACGGTTTTAATTGCATTTTGGTCAATTATCCAGGAACCGTGGGGTTAGGTAGATATGTGTAGATATGTTCCATAAGAATTTCCTTAAGATTAGTACTAGGAGCTCCCACAACTGTGATATTTTAGTTGATGCATGCCTATAATTATACTATTAATTATGAAATTTGCATAGATCATTTGTGCAATGGATTTTCCGCCTCAACTCTCAAATAACTATGCTGGTGAGAAATTTCCCACTAGATGCACAAAAGGTGTGATTCAATTGGTAACAATATGGGTTTTGTTATGAAATATGTCTGAGTGGAATATTTTTCCGACTCAGTAATTCGCCCATGCACCCAGAACCCTGTTCTAGATTCGCTGACCAAATATTTATGCACATTATACATTCCTCAGAATTCTATCAGATGTGATTATTAAGATCGGGGAACATCCCTCGTATTACGATCGAGAATTGCTGATCGACCCCAAACTTCTAAGGTGTCAAGTTGTTAAGAGTAGGTTGAACACTTTGTTGATGTCTTAACCGTCGAGAATTTCGCCCATTTGGAGCCGCCCTTTGATGGCTTTAATCAAACCGAATGCTCAAAGGTGAATTCATCAACTAATTTATTACCAAATCGCGACAACTGTCAGTCTTTTTATTATGGCTGTTCGGGGAAAACATCAGTCTGTCCTATTGGAATGTTCTTACGTTAACAGCCTGACTATTTGAAAATTAGAAAATGAGTTTTTCTCTGATAGGTTCGATGGTTTATTGCATCCTCCATCCCGAGTAGGTACATTTAAAATATAGGATTGAAGTGGAAGTTAGATGGATAATATAAGAAAAGGAGGGATGCTATGTTTTTGTCGTTATTATGGAAAGTAAAGTATTTAGAGTATGTTCAGATCTTGTGGTTTATTGTAAAGTTTATTACAGGGTTAAAAGCCACTTTGAGTACATTAAATTTTAGCGGGTGTATTTCGGCTGTTTGTGAATGATTTACTCTCATGTTCGTGTATACCTAACTGAGCTTATGAACTCCATAATCAAGATCGTCGTTTCAATTGTCTGGTCTTAACGATCATTTACGATCCTACGATTATCTGCAAAGTTCGGCTGTACTAGTTACAACGTAATTATGCTTACATACGCAACGCCTCTACAATATTATCTATCTATACAAGATTGTTTATTTACTACCTTGAGTACTCCACTCCCCCCCCCCCCCCCCCATCCATCCATCCACCCGCCAACTGCTTGCAGAGGACTAACGATTAAGAAACAATATTTCTTGGTAAAATTACGATAGGCTCCGACACCATTAATGAAGTTTTAGGATCGTTGAATTCCCGATAAAAGTTGTTGAAATTGAATTGCACCCTCACGAAATCCAAGGTCATGACCCAGAAGAACTTCCCCTTAAACTGTGGATAACGCTCATCTTGGTTGTGTTATAAAAACCTTAAATAGTCACTAAAAATCATCCATTGATTCGGAGAGTTCTTTCGTGAACCACTAATCTAGCAGTCCAGGCTTTTTTTACATAAGCTGCCGCCTGGACTATAGATAGCTGAAGCCAATCTACTAAGTCACGCTCAACACTTAGTAGAATATTGTACAAAACCTTTCTTGCGTGCAAGTTTAATCGGATTAATCCATTAAAAACAATAGCGATGTCATGACAGTTAAATATGAATTCACCTCTGAGGTTCACTATCGTCATTTCGTCAGGTCAGAAGCGAAATACTGGAGTAGTTCTCACTCGACGTAATGTTGGATTGCCTACGAAATTCCTGCATAGAATATGTTATTAGTAGTTGTTAAGAAATGAAACGTAAACAGAACTACCTACTGAGATATATGACAAGTTAATAATTCCCTATTCCTCAATAATTTCCTTTAATATACAATTCGTCCACAATGTTTCGCTCTGAACTTTTAGACTTAATACAAGACTGCTGTGTACGTCGTATGAGGCTGTTATCATACAGCAACCATCCATCATCGATTAGGTTACGCTTTTTGTTGGTCACATTCTGCAAACATTGAAAAATCCAAATAGAATCTACATTATGCTCAGATTGTTCGTGAAGTTTCTTACGATGGTCAACTATCGTGAGTTGAAATTTCCTATTTCGGCATGGATAGTCTTAGCTCGGGGGAATCATACAAAATGTTCATCCGACAGAGAAATTAAGCTTTTGTATATTAGCTTACGAACTACCTATCACCCCTACAGGGAGAATATAACTCCAAGATTTCCCATCCCACAGAAGTCGTTCACCACTTGTTGGAAAGCTGTGATTTTATTGCAAATGACTCCACGTTTCATTGGGCCGATTTCTCCGTGCTCAATCCTCTTGAGGGGTCCTAGGTACCTACACGCTTCGTTACATATACGAACTAAGTTTTGAATCATCTTGAAAATGAACGCATCCAAGCCTGGCAAGATGCTCGGGTACAACAATTTATTGCGTTCGTCACTCTCCAAAGAGTGCAAAGACGTACGCAGTTAAGAAAGCAAAGCTCTGCAGAACGTCTGCTCAATTTATTGAACAAATACCCATAACTAGACACCATAATATGATCTCTGGATACTGTTCTTTGCTTATAGATTCCTCTCAACACGTTCGTTTCATTCCATCTACTGAACTTGTTACACGAACATCGTTCTCTACAGCCCTTTACAAGGTGATCTGATTAATATCAAGGAACCAAATCCGCTTAATACCGAATTGAGGTGCCATATCTGCAGAGGGAATGAGGGTAGGTACTTCCATTCATGAATCTATGTACCTGTAAACAACACCCAATACATTGCTAAGGATTATTATTCAGGTTTAGGACGGTGCCATAAGACAGGGTGAGCCATGTCACAATGTATCCGCGTGTAGCGTTGATACTTTTTTAAACCCAAGAATCGGCTTCTGTTCCCTTGAAAACCGATTGAAAGAAAACCAATTCACGTCATAGGTAGGACCCCCTTTAGGTGGGCGTGGGGATGAGGACATTCTCCTATGTCGTCATTCAGCTTTCCTTAAACAGCTTTTTTGGTAACTTCCAATCATCCGATATCCTTTAAACTGCACCTATTTTGAAAAAGGAAAAAATAGGTGGAATTACCCATTGTTGTTAATTTCATTACAAAATCCTTTAAACTGCACCTATTTTGAAAAAGGAAAAAATAGGTGGAATTACCCATTGTTGTTAATTTCATTACAAAATCCAAAAGGCACTTTGTACACATGTTTTGCCATCCCCTCATGCCGTAGATCATCCAGTACAGGAGTTTAGTGACTCATAGAGTGATGGTTGCACAGCAAATGTGAGTTCACAATAAATTGTCGCTACGCTTAATTTAGGTCACGTTCTCAAACCGTTGAATATTTATTATAAATCATCCAAAAAAGCAAAATAGTACTGGTCCTGAGGTAATCCTCAGTCGACACATATTTCAATTCTGCAGAAAATCTATTAGGTTAATCCCAATCACCAACTAACGTTAGTCTTGAAACTCGTTATTTCATATTTTCGCCCATTGAAAATTGAACATTGATTTCATATTCACCCAGTGAACTTTTGATTAGGTTTGGAATCTTTGCTAAAAATTCTTAAAGGTTCATCATACTCGTCACAACATCGTGTCCTGATTATTAAGCTCTTTGCTGTCATCACACTAATTCCCATCCGGACTCCAAAGTCTTCCAAAGAGGCGATCGTAGGGCAGACTTCCACCGACTTGCGACGGGGTCAGGAACCCAGCTCCGATCCAGCAGTCCCAATAGGGGTCGTGGATTTATCATATCCGCGGACTTTCACTCGGCGAGTTCCAAAGCCGCGTAATACTTCGTAACGTCTCTCAGCCTGCTCTTATAACCCGGTCTTACCGCGTAACACATTCGGGATCCCGTCTTAGCTTACCCCACTTTTGAATGAGGGCGTATTTTTCTTCCAATTCTCACCTATTTGTTGTACGAACCGGTTGCCTCTGGGCGCATGCGTGTATGGAAATTCTTCTTTTCGTCCTTCATGCTACTCAGAACGATGGTACTAAATGGATGAATATCACGTGTGCTCACCATCCAAAAGTTCTATACAGCTAAAAAACCCCAGTCATACAATATTGAGATTGTTATGTTATTTTGTTGTGTTATTTGAGATCCAGAACGGAGGTTTCTCTCAGAGACATTAAGTAAGTGGAAGAGAATAAATAAGGTGGGAAATTGGAAGCTGAATGGTACATATAATAAATGAAATTAATAAGGAAGATTTTAATATGGGACCATCCAGGATGTAGTCCGCATGTTCCCTGAAAATTTCGTCTAAATCGGATCAAAATTGTGGAAATTAGGGCTGTTGCAAGGACCGTAACAAGAATATTTCGTTCACGCATGCGCAGAGCGTACCGCTAATGCAATTATGATGATAGTCTTATGGGACCTCAAGGGACCTTACCCCACATCATCCCTGAAAATCTGACCGAAATCCGTTCAACATTGACCGAGTTATGACCGTCACAAGGAATTCACGTTAGCGCCTGCGCAGAAGTACTGTTGATTCGATCATGATGAAGTTGATAGGGGACCATCTAGAGCTTAACCCGCACGATCCCTGAAAATTTGGTCAAAATCGATCAAAATTGTGGAAGTTATGGCTGTTACAAGGAAATGTGGACGGACAGACAGACAGACACGGAACCAAGTTTGTTCAAATACGTGCTGATCTGTGCAGTTTTTGAGCAAACGTTTTTGAAATTGCAGAGTAGTTATTGCGTATTGTATCTTGTGGTATATGGATTAAAAAACAAATAAATACAAGTAAAATATAACATTATTATAACATCATAACATACATACTTATATTTATTATAACATTATAAATATAAGTATCGATCTTTGATTACTATATTCAGAATTACCTATATGAAATGAGTGAAAAATTTAGAGTTTAAATTCAAAATTTGATTTTGGGTGCCCCAAAATTGATTTCGATGGAAGAAGATTGATCTCTAATTTCGACATCACTGTTCAATGACCTCAAGGGGTAAACTTTTCACAAATTGATAACGCGGACATAAAAAGATTTTTTTTTTTAATTTTTTTTTTTTTTTTTTTTTTTTAAGGTGCCAAAGATGAAGATGTTTTGAAGTATTTATTTCCATTAATCAACTGAAATCACCTTATGCTGTTCAATAACCGTTTGTACCCTATAAGAGTTTAAGGGTTTACATAGTAATAAGATAGTAAAGACAGTCAAAACAACTGTCAATGAATAATTTATTTTATTAGTGAAAAGTGCCTTCCGAGCGAGTATATTACACTATCTACGAGTAATGATTTGTAGTACGCTTTGTGCCTTTGTGATATGCCAAATCATAAATATAACAGGAGTTTCTCTCCGTATGCTGGATTGATTTGCTAAGAATACCAATTGAGTACATTACCCGATTTTCAATATTCATATTTCTCAAACGCCATATGTGGTCTGAAACAAATTGTATCCCTTCACCGAAATTTCATGTTTAGACCAAAAATATCATCAAGGTTGTAATTTCACTATTAAAATTCGTTTGTCGACTGATAGGATCGGTGTATGGTATTCGACTAGTCTGGTCATGTTGTGTTTGCATTGACTGTTGCAAATCATTTTGCCTCAGTCCTAGGAGAGCATGTTATACGGGAGTCTTGGAGTCGGTCTTAGGAAACCATTCTATTTATTGAGCAGACCGTTCCAAATCGGTTCCTATTGGACGTTTGAGCAGTCATGCTTTCGCCAATTTCCGTTCTACCGAAAATGCCTATTCCCTGCAGCTACATTGATTCATTGTTCAATTTTGCAATGATGAGCTGTTGAGGCTAGATAAAAATATCTATGCGCCCTCTCGTTCTTGTAATGTTTTCAAAGGGCACGTAGTTCAAATACAGTACCACATTACTCCTTACTGTCATTTTCAAATAAACCAAAAGTGTTTATGAGGAACGTATTGCGGATCATATATTTCATTGGCTGTTATACATAGATAATAATTGAATAATTCTGGGCCAATTTCGGTAAAGAGAGGTCTTAATATGATGTACTCTGAATAATACACGAACCACTGGAAGCAAAGGAGGCAAAATCTACCGGTATAGTTTTGAAGGACAGTTACCAACTACTATCCAAATCCGTGACAGGTCGATCTAATCCAACTTGAGAAATCGCACTGCAAGATTCCGTGATATTGCAAGGCGGGGATATGGACCACAATTTTAAATCCGATTGAAATTGTTTTAATTATGTATCAGTTTTCTCTCTATATGACCCGCAAAAAAGTCACCGAGTGTGTTGCCGTTTTACAATCCATCTCTGCGTGTTTCGCAATTCTGAAAAATCAAAACGAGTTATTTGAGATAATGAAATTTTTGAGTGGATTTATTTTGGCTCTCAACATTGTTCTCTACAAATTTCAATAAGGTATTCCATTATGGTTTATTATTTCCATTAATAAACCTTTGTAATCGCAGGTACCTATAGGAAAAAAATATATTATTTTCTCTCAAACTTTGTCACTTTACTTTTCAAGGTGTGTAGATTCCAAAACTGCTATGTCCGTCCGCCATAAAAAGGTCTTTAACGTGATGAAAAAATCCGCTCTTTCGCACATGGACTTCACTTGGGGTCTAGTTGGTCCTAGAATCTAGCCAGCCCGATCGCTTCACAGGCATCAATGCTATGAACCAAAATTGGGCCCCAAAACGGGGTTTTCCCTCATATTTTTCCTCTTTTTTTTTTTTTTTTTTTTTTTTTTTTTTTTTTATATAACATAAAGATAAAGTTCGAACATTTTTGTTTAAAAATTTTTGGAGCCATTGCAAGAACTTCATTTTCCATAAAAACTCGTTTCATTTGTCTATCTGGTAATGTATCTGCGAAAATTCCCATATATTATTGAGTACTAATACTAATAATAGATTAAGTTTTGCTCCTTTTCTTGACATAGTTGACCCTGTTCTTCACAGTAAGTAATTTGTTTTCCCACCGACAAATGTCGTTGTCACTGCTGTCAGACCATCCCTAACCATTACGTTTGGAGATATAATAATAAAAAAAGCAGCTTTTTAGTACCAACTTTTCGATTCGATCAGCTGAAGCTCTGAGTGAAGCCTGTCATTTCATTCGCCCCTTGATGTCCCTGAGAGTCTCCCTATCAATTTTCAACGTCCTACGGTGAACAAGAGAGATTTTAGCTCACTCAGCGGATCAGGATGGCGCTCCTCACTTTGCTCGTCTCTTGTTATCCCGGAGAGGCTTCCTATCAAATTTCGACGTCCTACGATAAGTAGGAGAGATTTGAGCACGATTTTGCCATCATTATGATTGATATTACGGCACGTGATCAGCTGATCCTCACCCAGGTCAGCGAGGCACAAGTTCCGACATGGTAATACATCATTTCAAAATTTGGCCTAAATCGGAATATGAAAAATTAAATGAATAAAATAAATCAATGAATGAATAAAAAAAAAAAAAAAAAAAAATATATATATATATATATATATATATATATATATATATATATATATATGTATGTATGTATATATTTTTTTAAATGAATAACTATTGTAATCGTGTTCTACACTCTCTGAAACGCAAAGAAAATGCAATCTCATCCCCAAGTGCCGCTGTGCCGACGGCTGTAATACCCCCTTTTCTACGAAAAGTTTCGTAAAAGATAAAGTTCATGATCGTGCAGAAACACGAACAGGATCAAGATGCCATAGAACAAACCTCGAACAGGCTCACTGTTTCAGGTAAGAATAGTTGGATATACTCACCAAATTACAGACAAAAATTTAAGCAATGGTTATTGCATTTTTTAGGCAACGGATAATAAACACCTGTACAACTGAGCAATGTGAGGGCATACTTTTGGGTTATCGGTGCATGATGTCCGGTTACTTCCGGGTAGGATCAACGGACCTTTCTCACTTGTTACCCTTGCATTCTTTCCCAATTCGGTATTCCTGTTTCCACCGTATGTCGAACGTTCGAAAAGGTATTATTGCCGTCATTTTTGTTTTCGTGTTTCAGAAATAACAAGAGAAAATTCTCGTAGGGTAGAGGCGTTCACTCATCTCCGGCACGCGATCGCTATCACCGCCGATCCTTGAAAAATCAGTCGCTGCGTCAGCGTCTCCCGTAACCAAATAGTTTCACCGGCTCAAGGCCGCAGTGACCGGTGTACAGCAGATGTTTGTCCTTTTTCGCATTGACACAGTTATGCCTGAGTGAAGGAAAAATTGTTATTATCCCGAGACAACATCTGTTTGTTAATCAATAACGCGACACAATGAGTATGACGGACTCATAGCCTATTCCCCAATAATTTCGTGTTTCGCTGTTAAAAGAAGACTTAAATGTAAAAAAAAAAAAAAAAAAAAAAAAAAAAAAAAAAAAAAAAAAAAAAAGATTTTCGGGGATGAAACGGAAGGAATGATGAATATTGTGGGCCGATGGTAGGGGGAGGGGGTGATAGAGATCGTTGTAAACCCCGTTTGTTGCAAAACTATATTTCAAAACTGAATAAAATCTAATAAATTAATGTTTGCTCACATACTACGATTTATGTGAGTGCACCTTGATCAGCTGAGTGAGCTCAAGAGATCATTTCTTTCCCAATAGACCTAGGAGGCTGACATTTTTTATGGAGCTTCTATAGGTCTGCTATGCACGATTGATAAATTAAGGAACCACCCAGATCAGCTGAGTGAGCTTGGGAGTTAATTTCTCTCCTAATTGAGCGAAGAGACTGAAAATGGTATGGAGCTTCTTTAGGCCTGCTGTGTTCGTTTGGCCATATAGCCTCGGGAGCTAATTTTTCTCCTAATAGACGGAGTAAACTGAAATTTGGTATTTAGCAACATTACGACGATAGAAACATGATACACGATTTCATTTTATTGGCGGCAACAGAAACTCGACATTTTTAAATAAAAATAAACTGATTGAACAATCTTGAATCGATTATATTAACTCTTTTTAATTATGATTTTTATTGATTCAATAGCTATATATATATATATATTCCTTCAAAAATGGCTTTTGAATGCATAATCTACGAAAATGAGGAAACAAAGATTAGGCACTTTAAAAATTTATTAAAATATACAAATATTTATTAAAATTATACAAAAATCACGAAAAATGCTTGCATGAAAAATAAAATACTGATAAAAATTGTCTAAACTTTTTATCCATGAAAGGAAGGAATACCAAGCTTTATAGAAATGGTAAATCAATTATACGAAACCATCTGGGTCAAAGATGGTCAGTACCTTTTCAGTAATAATGATATCCCACAGGAAATTCGCAATACCTACCTGGAATTCTGCAAATTTTACTTTAGCGATTTTTTTTGTGAAACATGAAGTTGTTGCCAAGGCTCCGAAAATTCAAAAATCAAAATTTTTCAAATTACTTCGCCAAAATTCGTTTTGAGGTGGTATTCTGAAACGATTCCTGTGTTAACCTATATATATTTATATATGCAAGTGTCATTCCAGACGATAACTCTCCTTAGGGTTGAGATAAAAAATCCCGTTATTGCCGAATTTGGTATTAATTTAAATATCAAATACTGGTAGGTATATATTCGGATGAGAGGATGGGGGGTGGGATTGAAAACAACTACGCCGTATAATTGTCGTTGTGATTGCTAATTTATTCCTCTCACAACTTGACTCGCACGTAATATGATAAATCCCATATCATATAAATGTAAAAATTAGGCCCTGCTTGCCTCCCAGTGTCACCCATTCCAGTAATGCTCAGTAAACAAGTCTTCATAACGAAGTCTTGCTCCCGTTATTATTATTAGCGTCACCTAATCAACACGAGTCAGTTCGTCAGTATGAATACAGTTGTTCAGTCCGCAGAGCTATTAAGTAGTATCGTTTTGTCAACGATTGGTAGGTTTTCGATTTTGGGGGAACAAAATATTTTTGCTTGATGAAAACTAATTCCGTTACGAGTTCCTTGCTACAAATTGGTTGTAGCGTAAATCATTAGAAAGATTGGCGTTGCAATATTTGATTTTGAAATTTTGTACCAATTCCGATCAGTCAGGTCATGGGTTCACGTTAATATCTTAACCATGATTTGTCATGAAATTCGGGCATGGGTGAAATACTAATTAACGTAGGCTGTCGCTCACATATAGACTGTGGGTGATGATAAAGAAAGAGTTAGGAACGTTCAAGTGCACACTAATCAGAAGCCGCTATAGATAGATAGGTACCTAGCTGCTGTAACTAATACAATCGTTGAGTTTATGATAACACCATAAATGTTATTAATTCAACGAATTAATCCTTGCTGCCTTGGTTGTCAAGAGGGAGCCTGGCGAAATTACAGTCCGCCCTGAGAAAAACCTTGACTGCGCCTCTGATCGTAGTGCCTCTGTAAAAATGGTTCAATCATCCTCAAAGGAATGAATCGTTTGTTGGTGTAAGTGGCTGTTCAGATACTTGCGTCAATCATAAGCACCTACGGGGCTCAATTATTATTCATGCGACTTTGAGTTCTTTGTCAACTATTTTCCTCCACTGCCAGCCTGGGCGTCACGCCAGGCAATTTCGCTATTTCCGAGCTTCAGGGTCTCCGATCGTCGCCCGACTCTGACCTCGTTAATTTATGTTAATGCTGTGTGCAATCGGCGCTAATGCTGTATCGTTGACTTGGGCCTTTGTGAAGGCGAGCGTGATCCCTTCGTCACGTGTTGACTCAAGCCCGATCGCCAGCCTCTTCCATGAACTCAGGAGTCAATCATCATCACGCACTCACAACGTTCCTAAGCACTTTTAACTGAAGATGAACCTCCTTATTATAGAAAAAACTGGTAGCTAAATAACGGGTAGAGACACTATGCTTGAAAAATGTGTTCCAAGGTGGCTGCAAGCAGAAGGTTCCGAATTTATTGCAACAGATATTTATATAATTATTAGGTGACAAAATTATTTCATGAAATTGTTTCAAGTGTTCAATACCGACGGCTATTACGGTAGTAGAACAGTTCCGAAAGCAAAGAAACCTGAGCTCTAAATTGTATAACAAAATGGACGTGTAGTTTTGGCTCTTTGCCACTGACAATGCCTTTTATTCAAGAAAGCTTAACGGCTTTATCCGATTGCGATGAAATTGATTTGTTGTTATATTAGTTCTATCTGTCCAAAGCCATCTGTAATGAGCTGTAAAGCCATGTAAATATTAGGTATTGAAAAGAGTGACCCAATAATCATGACTTTTTGACTCTGCAGTTTTACGCCGATCTACAGACACTTGTTGGTAACTGATTTTGTTAAATCGGCATCACGTAACGCTTTTGCTTGTCTTTTCCGGCAGTTAAGTCAACAATAGCGGATGAACCATGTTATTAGGTAGGCACAATAGAATGGAATCGTGGAATTATATGAGCGGTGAGGTGTTTCAGTAGTAACTCAGGGTTTGGAGCTATCATCGTATCCCAGGAACACTGAACATCAAATTTACATACCACGAATTCTACGGGGGTTATGAAGATTCTAAGCTATCCGCTTGAGAGGTAACCGACGAACTTTGAATGCAACTGCTTAGTTAAGTGGAGAATTCGTGAATTCATCTGGATAATGAACAACAACGTTGAATAATACTATGATTTGAATCATACAAGTCTACGCAGTCAGTTATTTTGGATTAAATCAAGTATTAAGCTAGTTTCCTCGACCGGTTGAGTGATAATGAAGCTGATGGTTATCAAGGGTTAGTCAATAAGGCACAATTTCTTCTTGGCCGACGTTACGTTACATTTGTACAGCATTTTCATTTTTTCATTGGAACATTGGTTTATTATACTTGGATTATTATAGAGTTTGCAAACCTGTGTAAATACCTAATCACGTAATAATGCCTGAATTCGTGAATTGAATTGAATATTCATGGAAAAATAGACTATTAGTGACAATGACAATAAGAAAATTAAGTAGTAATACTAATTAAAAAATAATGTTGGTTAACAAAGATCCGGGGTTGTAGAGCAAGGCAATTTTCAGGTCCAATATTGTTTAGTTTAATTCGCGACATTGTTCTGTTTACTTCACGAAATTGCACATAAACACGCATTGCAGAACACATCGCACAGTGGAAAAATATTCATAATGTAGGCGGAGAAATTTCTAACAAAGAAAATATACAGACTGTAAGCTGAAAAGTTAATACAGGTAATACCTGCTGAGTGGCAGAAATTAATGGATGCTACAGGGGCTTTTTTGTGTGATGACATTGACAAGAGTGTTGTTGTTGAAGTGGACAAAGTTGTGGAAACCCATTTCACTGAAGAAATCAGAAGTTAATTAAGAACGTTAACTATCTCAACGAAATGACGAGTCATGCTGTTAGGTCCTTTACGACTGCACAAACAATAACTGCCTATACAAGGGGACACAGCTTATTATAATCACAGAAGCAATGTATATTGAATCCCATTGGTCGAAAAAAGGTAGGGACTGGGAGATACAACCAATCAATCGCAAAAATGCGAATGGGGTTTGTAGCTACTCAAGTGACGGGGTTGCTAAAACTACTTTTCCCGGACTTTTCTACCAATTTGACTACAATACTCACGGCTGCAGGAGCATTTTAGTTCCTAAACCCCACTTTATCCTGAATATTGATTTTCTCTCAAACGGACCCTCGTTACGGAGCTTTACGAGGGTCATTGACTTGGATTGACATTTGTAGTGGTGATTAGGGAGCTTCGTTTTACAATGTATGCAAGTCTGCATTCCCAGTTAGCTGTACTCAACTTTTACTGGCTAAAATTGAAAAAAAGGAACATTTTTCAGATTTTAACTGAAATATATTTGAGTAATAAATTACAACGAATAAGTTATTTATTTCCAACCCTTTCAGAAATGATAACCGATACAGGGTTGTGATAACTAAAATAACACAAATAATTTTTAACAACGTTTTTTCGACGTGTCGTTCCAAGGTCATGTTGATGCAAGAACCTCCACGCGTTGTCGAAATAGCGGGATGAGTGAGTAGTAAACGATTGAACTCTCTCATTTGATCAGAATGGAGCCCATAATTTCTTTCACCCCTTGGCGTCTCAGAGAGATTCCCTATGTAAAATTTTGACATCCTGGGAGAACGAGAGTCAATTTTGCTCACTCAGCTGATCAGGATGGAGCTCGTCATTTCAGAAGGAACCAGGACATGTGGGGTGTTGGCAGCTACAGATTTAGTGTGGCGTGTGATAATGTAGAGCTTTCCAACAAGTTCTGAACGATTTTTGTAGTACCTATGGAAAATGTGCATGATACGGCGCCCTACCGACGAGTAGTACGTGACAACATTGAAAAAAATATTCGGTACAGCATTTTTGTCAACTTATTTCATCTCCCGAAATAGTATAGTTTTATGATGGGGACAGCGTGTTCCACGCAAAAATAAGCTAGTCAAAAATTACTTATTACTAAGTGATACCAAATGATTTATAGAGTTTTACTGGCCAAAATTGCAAATTTATAACCCCATCGGCAAAAAATACGTATCCCAAACACTGAATTTGTGTTTTCGAAAAGATTTGTTCTCATAAAATCTATCAAAACATCTTTGACGCGCGCTTAACATCCTCAATTCTTAACTGATTTCGTTGTTTCCTGCAATGGTTCAGTTAGTTACAGATTTAACAAAACTTCTTGGTCCTAGTTAGTCATTTAGATCCCTAGTTTAGTTATTAATTTTGAACGCCCAAATGTGGCAACAGCACTCTTTAATTTGTTGATTGTTAGCCGATTGCACTCAAGTTTGGATTGTAGCTGGATGCTAACTTTTAGACTCATCTCTTTTTGAATTTCGTTCCATTCGGTTTGATATTAATCAATGTTAAACTCGTTCAGCCCTCATACACAAATCTATTAGTTCAAGTTTAGTTTGTAGATGGGAACATAAACGCTTACAAACTCTTGAGGATTTAATTACATCCTTTTGGTTTATTATTTCCAATAATAAGCCTATGTGATCGTGTAGCAAAAAATTTTTATAACCCCCCCTCAAACTTTGTCACTTTACGTTTCAAGGTGCGTAGAATCCAAATTTGAAATGTCCGTCCGCCGTTCGCCGTCCGCCGTCCGCCGTTCGCCGTCCGCCGTTCGCCGTCCGCCGTCCGCCGTCCGGGCCATAAAAGGCCTAAGAATTGACTTAAAAAACCCGTTCTTTCGCACATAGACTCCATTTGGGGTCTAGTTGGTCCTAACGTTTAACCATCCCGATCGCTTTACTCGCATAGATGCTATGGGCCAAAAACGGGCGAAAAAGTGTGTTTTTCTACGCGCGCATGCCTGGCACGCTTGGCAGGGGGTCACGGTGGGAGGTTAGGGGGGTGAGCGGGCGGTGGAGTGAGAGGAGGCGCCGGCGCCGCGGCACCTTGTGGTGGGTACGGCGCCGGCGTTCCTTCGAGGCATGAATATATGTTTTTTTCTAGGTCATATTTGTGTGTTAATACCAAAGCTTTTCCTAGGCATATTTATTAACATATCCTCTCGACTTTTCGTACGTGCTTAGATAATGATATTATTAAGGCAATAACTATTTGAATAGATTGGAGCTCAAATCGAGAAGTATAAACATGCGTATATAATTATAGAAGTATAGGTTGTGGCAACTCGAAATAGGATACGCCGAGGAGTCTGGACGGGCCTTGTGACGTACGCTAGCCAACTAAAACTATGATCATACTCAATTGAAAAAACAATAAACCTTTGTGAAATAATTTGCAGCGTTTTAATACCAAGTGGCCTAACAATGTTTTTCGAATGTTACATTACAAACACATCACATTCGTGTGAAACATACAAAGGTTTTGAGAACATTTTGTGCTCTCCAGGGCGCGCCGGAGGTGTTGTACATTCGAGTGGTTCGAGGAAATAATTATATTGGTGACGAAGGTTTCAATGAATCGTTCTATGTGGTGGAATAAAATAGTTTTATTATCTCAGAAAAATCGTTGGTGGGTGAAGATCAAGCAATCCTCGATGAATTTGAGGTTCGCATGAACTGTTCTGAATTATTGTACTGATTGTACTGGTTCAAGTGTTAACTTCAGTCCATTTGTATATTTCAACGTTCTCTAAATTCATGGAGTTTCTTCTCATCCGATGACGTTCTGTTGTCTGCTTTGTTGTCTAATGCTGTTCTGTGGTAACTGTTGATGTTCGGAGTGAAGAAAACTCCTCTCCCAATTCATGGTAACACAAGTACACTGTTAAGACGTGTTCGATATCTTTAAGCTCGCCTCATGTCATGTCGCTCATTCACATCGTAGTTACTGCGAACCTCTCTCACTGTAATCATGATACTTATTATCATTTAAATACCTCGTTTCAGCATAAGTCTAATGTGGGTAACTCCTAGTGGAACGTTTTAATATCGATTAAAACCCTGTTATTAAATTTTTGGTTACTACAGATCATGGTTTTTGAATTCTCATGTTCATAATCCGTTTTTTGAGCTTGTTCGTTTTATCTCGCCCACTTGAATCGATGCATGTTATTTTTCTCCATTATTTGGAATTGGATCGCTCTATACAGATGAACACCATAGTCAACTCCATAGATTGATATTTACACTATAATGACGTAACACGTTGGATTATAATAAATAGGTACCTAAACGAAATGTAGTACAAATGATTCACATTTTATAGATTATTTAACTCAAATAATTGTTGGAGTACGCTTCCTGATTAGCAATGAGTGCAGTGTAATTGAATGGGCAGGGTAATAGTTTAACCATCATCCAGTCAAATTTTTTGCACATTAAAAACTAATGTTACAGGTTCCCCACCACACCGCATGCATCACATGGTTTCTTCTCTTCCAAATCAAACTTGTGTAAATATTCTTTGCGTTTTCCATGCCCAGATATACTCGAGTAAAACCTCCTGTTCTTGCCCTCGGAATCAACTCTGCATGGCCCCATTGATATATATATATCATTCGGAAACATTGATACATTTATGTGTAAATAGTGCTATACAACTATTTGTCCTCGTTGCAGATCCTCCGGTAGTTACCCATTTGAAAGCTAGATTATTTCACATATTATTTCTCTACTGCTGACCGTCTGTGAAGGAACTTGCACTCATACAGTTCGAGTAGTCATTCATTCCCAACAGAAAACCGGCCGTGAAATCCCGATTCACCGACCTTGAGCAGGGCATTGTTAGTTTTCGGGACATGCCGAACTTTTCGAGTCATCTCGGCCCGTAATGGTCCACCGAGACACCGCAGACTCATGCGAGGAGCTCATGTCGGCGTGCGGCGCTCCCCTTTCAACGTATATCGCTAGCGTGCGCCGCGACCCTGTCTTACTCAATTTCTTCGCTCCTTTAAGCAACGCAGAGAACCCCCGTCGTTGCCTCAGTCCGACGACAAGTGACGACACAAGACCGCCGTCCGAAGGAGATCCGGTGTCGGTTTTCAGCCAGCTAGCCGAATACCGCCCATTCCTTGACGCTACTATCAGGAATCTGAGAGAGCCTCGCTTATGTACTGCCATTGCTAATCAGTACCCGCTGGCATTGCTAATCTGCATCTTTCAGGTGATTCGGATAGTGTAACGTAATTAGCATATTTTTGCGAATTCAGAGGTTCTCAGGTTTGGAATAGTAATTACCACATTGAATTGTATCACGTTCAAAACTACACAGCTAAAATGTGCCATCCATATCTGATGGTCTCACCTGTTAGGTATAGTTTGTCCTGCATTTTTCCCGATGTGTTCTCCCGGCAATCGGACCACCAATTTTTAAAAATTCTTAAAATTTTTGGAACATTCCCCAACACATGGGATTCCGAAGTAATTTTACGTATTAAGAGCGCTCCAGATACCATCATTCAGTCATGAACCGTAGGTGCATTGAAGCCTTTATCTCTCCTTTTCTGTAGGTAAGTTCCCAGTTTGTTGAAAGTTTGCAGTGGCGACTCCTATCTCGTATTTTTTTACTTCAGGCCTGCTTCAAATCTTCTTATATTTGCAAAGATTCTTGAGCTGATTGTTTTGGAGAAATCAATATTTTTCTTGTGGAGGAGGCATAATGATTTCACAAAGAAAAGCACTAGTTCTGCACCTTGTTCGCCTGTACTCAATATTTAATAGCATCTTGCCGTAGCCATTTCAAAAATTTGAACATTTGGACACTTCCAGCGCATTATGTCTTCAGCTGTTTAGTGTTTCGGTAGAAGCAGTCTGGAGATGTTGGACAGGAGAACAAACATCCACACTTATTTCACTAGAAAAATAGACGATCTTTGTCCTCCTTCTACTCGACTTTCTGCCTCCATGATCCATAATCCTATTTGAGTTGGTTCACGCTAACCAGTACCTACACGCTAGCATTGCGAATCTGCATGTTTCAAGTAATCAGATAGTATAATCGTGTTCAAGCGTATAGAGGAACAAACCTAAGTCTCAATTCGTACATAACATTTAGTACTGTACAGTATGAAGGTAAAAAATTAGAATGAAAATTATAAATTGGAAAATGAAATGATTCTCGCTAACTAAGGAAATCCTTTTCCTACAAAAATTATATGTATGCGAAACGATTATTATATGGTAATTATTTAAATTCTGTAGAATGTCTTTATTGATGGATGACGGATTCACTCGAAGAGTCAGGAGTAACGCTCGGGGACAAATGGGGAAAAATCGCTTCTTACCTTAGCTTTCCAAAGTTACCCTGGTATGCACGGAAGTCCCGTGAAAATGGGCGTTGAAATCTCCTTTAGCTCTCGTGTTAGATTTGAGGACGACACGAATATGTTGAGCAGTGAGGAAGACAGTCAGAGGTGAACCAGGTAGAGCCTAGAGCGAGAGAAAGCGAGCAAGATAGAGGCGAAATCTAGGTTTTCCAAGGTCCTTCCTGGGGCTGGAAGGAATGAAAAAGGGGGATATATTAATCATATTGAATGATCGGTCATGCCAATCTTACTGGAGGTTTATCAATGAAGATACCGCTAATTAGGTAATTACAATCAAATCAATTTGATGGTGAAATATTGGGAGCGATGGGATATTGATGACCCAAGCCCTTTGATGTGGAAAGGAAAAATGAAGGATGCTGACGACCTCGTGCTATCTTTCGCACAGCAACGTTAGTCGGAGATAGAGGAATACGGTTATCTGCCGAGAGACAAGAAGAGACTGCTTCAGATTCATGATGTTGAGGCAAGCACCTGAAGTAGGAGGGGTTGAAATATCAATACTTCAAGGGGGTGGAAGATCCGTGTCGTACATGGCCGGAACATGTTCACTGCAGATAATGGGTGGCCGACGATTGTTGAGCTCATATGTTATATTTTTCTGCCTACTTATCATAACGGCGCAAACACATCGTAAGAAAGTTTTTACGAGGATCTCTCAGGAGTGGTAAATCCCACATTGAAGACTATCTATCACGTTTAAACATATGAATGCCAGTATATCCACCATCCAAGAAATATTTGAAACAAGTTACTTAACTCTTTTTGCTTACAGCTGCAGGTTCGAAGATTGAAGATTATTTTAAATATTGCTATTCGTAATTCTGTAGCTACTTTTTTCCGTCGAATCCATTTTTTCAATCTCAAAGGTACACGAATTCCTTACTTCTTCAGAAATATTCATTGCTCACGATCCAACGATTCATGGTGACAGTAAATAGGTTTTGGAGATCACCAGTAGGTAGTCAAGACTACGGAAGTTACCAAGGCCTGTAGTAGTTCTAGGTCTATAAATTTGTATATGAGACTTTTAATCTTACATTCCTTCAATCACCACCCCTCTTTCCCTCTGCCCCCCCCCCCCCTCGTCCTTTCATGATTGTAACTCTTAATTCTGTAGAGCGTTTACAACCTCCCCCATCTTTCCCATCCTTTCAATCTCGGTTGTGCAGAAGATGCGATTATATGGTAGGTCAGGATGGAGAGCTTTTTATTCCAAATTCGGAAGCCTCCGACCAGACGCTTAAAATAGTTGATTAAAATATACTTCTAAGTACTTCTCATACTTCTCATACTTCTAAGAAAATAAGACTCCTCCCATTCCCAGGTGACGGTTATGTTTCTGTTTTATAAGTAATCATATTATTTCATCAAATATTTATTTATTTATATTCCCACATCGGTCCTAGGGACTTATAGTGGTGGTGAGAGGAGGGGGTGGTTCATTAGGGAAGGCAGCCTCGAGGCCAGTTGGTCCCAGTGCGCATCAAATATGATCAAGTTCTTATTAAAAAATCAGTGAAATGAAACATCCATTTGTTCTGTATGCCCTTGTCAAGATTAACAAGTGATCTTGAAAAACCGTTACCCATGAGTCTGGAGAGTATATTTATATTCACTTAGAAATGAGAGTAGTTCGTTTCCCACTAAACGTACATGTCTTTTTATGTTTGTTCAACATTTTGGTGTATAGTGGTGTTATAGCAGCACTTCAGCCAGTGCATAACCTACTATTCCTACATTTTTTCATTGATTATGCTTCTTTCGAATGTCGTAAAAACTACAAATTGTGAAAATGTGTTGGTGTCAACATTTTCAGATTAAATCTTTTCATAAATAAAAACACAAATTCGACGGGTGGATCACGCTAATAAATAGTGAATTTTCGTTTCATAGAGTTTCGTACTCTCCTAATGATCAAGTTTCTTCTAGTTAGACACACCGAAAAATTTCATAACTCTTCAAAGATATTTCCTATGTCATAACGCATTATTTTCAGCATACACCTGACGAATAAAACTAATTGATTAAATTGTGTCGGGCGCTTACGAGTAATTGGGATGGCTAAGACTTCTAGGTTTTTAATGATGGTTTCAAATTTACATCGTAAACTCCCAGGGTTTTCTTATTCCTGTAATTGGTAAAAGTACAGGCCTTACTCCCCTCTACACAAGTTATGATTCACTGGGAAGAAGAACACTTTGTGAGGTGATTATTCGATCTAGATAACGGAAAAACCCATGAGTCTGAAGTGAGGTGATTTTATAATGACTTTCAAGATGTTTGGGGGTTCTGTTCCTCGAATAAATTATTTTGACCGGAAAGTCGGTACGTCGAAACCAGATCTAATTTGCGTAGGCGTTTGTAAGATTTAGGTTTGCGCATGTGTATAAACTGCCATTAAATCTTAGTGGAAATTACTGTAAAGAGAACGGTTCGTATATTATGCTAAATTCGTCACTGAAGGTACGCTTGTTGTGTATTACGGCTATATAGTAATTTTGATGGTTGAAAGGTAAGTCAAGTACTTGTTGAAATAAAGGCATCAGTGGCAACAGGAGTGGAATGGTAAACTGAATAAATATGAAATGATTGCAATGAATTGAAAACACAACAATTACGCATTATCTATGATGCAGGAGTTTTGATTTTTAACGTTTTTTATATTTCGTTTTCATTTGTTATCTGTTTTCCAAATTTATTGTTTGCGTTAAATAAATAGGGTACAGTTTTCAATTGTCTTGTTTATGTAATCAACCGGACATAGGTAAGAATACAATTTGGTTAAGAAGAGTAGGTATGACGGTAATATTGGTACTTATATTTACCAATATGGAACCTACCTATATTATTAGAATATGATTCTAATAATTAGGTTGCAAAATATCTAATCGTTATGACGGTGAACGATGACAACCCCATGTTCGCCCTTCTGGCACTTTTCAACAAACGTATCTGGAAGTTCGCCCTTCAGGTCAATAAAAACTTTGAAAGCGAATTTCTCAAATTGCACTTTTGATCTTCGCCCTTCTGATTCTGAGCGTTTCGAATATAATATGAGGGTTCAACGAAATTTGCCCATAACAACACGCTGGAACTTTATGTAGGGTGTTGAGGGTTACAATGTGTTTAGGATGGTGAATTGGGAGAGTTAGAAGAAGATTTTATCAGAATGTGGTGATACTAATGAAATTCGGTGGGAGCTCCACGGTTGATGCTATGGTTTCCTTGTATTTAATTTGGTTCAATTTGTTTGTAATATTCGGGTTCGTTGTTTGGAATTAATTTGTAATTCTAATAACTAAGCCTTTCCCACGATTAGTTTGTCTAAGAAGAGATAAGTTAGTTTATTTATTTATTTATTTATTTTCATATTTTAAGTATACTTTGTCTCTAATGTCTTACTAATTACTAATCACAACAGATATGTGTTACAATATTAGGCCCAGTCGATTGGGGGAGAAATTCACAGTAGGGCTTCGCTAGAATTCAAATTAAATTAAGGTAGTATTCAGTTCTATTCAACCAATGAAAGAAGATCTAGCAGACCAACATGCTGGCAGAAACCAAACCAAATTGTTGAAAGCTGTGACAGATGAAAATGTAGTTGAATTTGTGATTCTGGATGACAACAATCTTCGAACTTCTGCTCGGATACAGTTTCTCCACTCTTCAACAGCTACTATGCTTCTTTCACTCGTTCGTCCGTACATTTACTGCGGTTTCGCCAAAAAACCTCTTCCCGCCGTAAGGATCTCCTTTACGTAACTTGCCCGAAGAATCGCTACCAATTTCGGCATCGTTTTCCAGTTCTCAGGTGAACCCGATGATTGGGATCCCGATGGGTTTTTTCTCAGATCACTAACTCAGATAATGACCGTTGTAACTCATCGACTCATCCAATCGAGCTTTCCTGTTGTCAGCCATCGTCAAACCGTCGATGTGTGAAATATGAAGGAGTCATTCAGATATTGACAAAGTGGGAAACTTTTTTTTTACATACACTGTTGCGAGAGAGTTCACAAGCACCATCCCTATAAAATGTTTTCATTTCACTACAATGCGTGTCTTTCGCTCAATAAAGATTTATTTTCTATTATTATTCGCAATTGTTTTCCAGTACACCAAGTTTGTGTGGCCCTTGTGACCATTTATGAAGACGAAGAAATTTTGTGCATTGTTTTCAACAATGAAACTTTGTGATGGAAGAAAAAAAAGTTATCATGAATTCGTAGGTATAGTTTCAAGCTACCTACCTAGATCGCTTCTGAAAACCAAATATTTATCTCCGTCAGTTACTCTTATCCCAAATAACTGAACCGAATTTGCGAAAATTTCCAATTGCTTTTTGCGTTTCAGAGCGAGCTGATCACTTTTGGTTCCGTGTCTGTCTGTCTGATGTCTTTCTGATAGTGGTAAATCTTTGTCACGCCCAAAACTATACCAAGTTTCAGTCCGATTTCGATTGACACAGACTTCGAATCTGTTTGAACGATTTTCATGAAATTTTCAAGGATTATGAGGGTTAGCTTCTAGAGGCTCCCCTATAACTTTCATTGCCATCGCAGTAATAGTAGTCTGTGCGCATGCGCAAATGTTAATTTTTAATAACGTCGATTCCTTACCATTTATTGGTCCAATTTCGTTCAAACTCGGGCAGTAGATGGTTGTATGTTCCATTAAATTTCCTATGAATTATATCGCGATTGATAGATTAATAACTATAGCGCACGCTCAAAACTAAAATTGACTGGTACAGACAAATCTCCGAGCCTAATAGACCAATTTCCATGGAATTTTTAGGGATTGTGCGGTTTTGCTCCTAGACGCTCCCTTATAAATGTTATCGCTGTTGGAATAATAGTTCTGTGCGCATGCGCAAGGGTTAATTTCTTAAAACGTCGATTTCAAATCATCTATTGGTCCGATTTGGTTCAAACTCGAGAGATTGTTGGGTCCAGGATGATGACCTTTGTATTTTACCGCATTTGCTTGAATAACAGGTAAGTATTGCGCATACGCAAAAAAAAAAATATATATATATATTTGATGACACTACAAAAAAATGAATAGATTTTGATGAAATTTTCAATTATTATTGGGTGGATTAACCTTTAGACGATTTCGGCCCACAAAACTTGAATTATATCCCAAATTCACATTCTAGCATGAATACACGTGTATTAGATATTGTTATATTTAGCATTCAATCATTTCAACTCGTTCTTTGTACTTCATCTAATTCTATACGTCCATGTTTCAATATGTGAGGAAGCCATACTGCCCACCCATCTTGGCAGACTTCTCTTTTTTTGTATTGTAACTTCTTAAAATTTTTATTTATTTTATTTTCATAAAGGTTAGTTCCATTTTTCCGGCAAAGAAGTAGCCTACCGGCATGAAACCATTGCCGATCCGTTCTGATTTAAATTATATTCGTATATGTCGATTAGTTGAATCGCATAATTAATAGTTAATTAATTATTTATAATTAGTTATTCTTTATTAAATAGCTACGTTGTTGAACTGAATGAATACTAACATATTTTTCTCATTTTCAGGTAAGTACGAGCATTGCTCTGCCAGTGGTTACTCAAGTTTTTCGTAAGTTGCAAATTCCTTCAGTATTGATGTTGCTAGATATTTGACCTTACTTTGATTGTACCTTTGAAAAAGGTTTTATTAATTGACTCAATTTAATTGGAGTTACTCCTTTAGCACTATCAAATTGAAGATACAAAATTGGGTTAGGGCAATAGGGTAAGTGTCCAAATGCATGTCACCTTCATTAATACAGGGCATTTCCTAACTCGGTATATTACAACAATCTGCTTCAGAGGTGGCTGACTTCATTAGCCAAAGGTCAGAAAACTGCGAAGCAACCGTTCTATTTTTTGTCCAATGTCCGGGTTGACCAAGTCTTTATAGGCTAGTGAATTTAAACCACTACAGGGTGTATCAGACGCGACTCTCCAAAGTTCAGGGATCGATTCTACAACTAATTCGCAACAAAAAGCGCCTCCTAGTCTTTTTTTAGAGGCTTCGTTTTCGAGTAATTTCAGTTTTAAGATTTTTTTGTCGTTTTGACCTTATGTCACTAAAATGGTCATAACTCCCTCAATTTAATAAGTAAATTAGAATTTGATTACACCGTTGAAAACAGCGTTAAATGTCTAATCTCTCTAATGTCAAAGCAAGAATTTTTGAGCAGCTCCGATAGCTAAAAAATGAGGTCACAGTTATAATTTTGAGAAGTTGACAAAAATTTCACTGTTTTGAATCCGCTTATTGACTTTTTTATTGTAATACTTTTGATTGCATCTTAAGAAAAACTATCTTAGAATTTCAACTTTCCAACGGTATAATAATTTTTTAATTCACTTTGCTAATTAGAAGATGAAAGTATGTTTGTATGTTGAAAACATCGTATTTTCTATGAAATCGAAGGTTTTTGTGAAAAATGACACTTTAAAAAAATTTGAGTTTCGAGCCGGCACTGAAGAAAATGAAATATTCGCAGGGAATGACTCAAGTGGCTAACAGTATGAACGATTACACGTGGTTTCATTTTTTGTTTCCTCGTCCAATAATATGCTTTCACGTTTTTGAAATCGTAATAAATGCTCGAAATTGTAGAAGGGGGTTGTGAGGTCTTGCGCTCTACTCTATCTGTAGCCAGAATTAGCTGAAAAAACCAAAAATATTAGTGAAAAACCAACCAGAAATATTTGTTTAGTTTACTTCAATTCTACCCAATATTGTAATTAGAGGGATCTTTCTCGAATCTGCTGTATTGAAATAACATTTTCTCATGTCACTCTGGTCATCTGAGCCGTTTATGAGCCCAATTTCTCTCATGATATAATACATCTTTCACAATGTTGAAATTCGAATTAGAGCCTTATTCAAACTGTTAGGTTACGTTTCGACCAAATCAACTGAGCGAGCTCAAAGGTGGACCTCTGTTCTAATCTAACCAACAGCAGGTTGCAAAGACGATAACTAGGATCATTTAGTGAATTCACTTGTGTTGTGTTCAATCAATGAGTTTGGTATGAAAAAAGTTCATCCCAGCTGGTTGATACTAATTTTATAATTAGCAGAAACAGCTATCCACATTTCCCAGTAAACTGTTTTGTTCCGCAAACTGCTACTAGAGTGACTTGGCATCGTCATAACTCATTCCCATGCCAGCAATTATGGTTATTCAATAGATACTATATAGGATGCCATACTAAAGAAAAAATGGAGCACACGCTGAAACAGATTTTTTGCTGCCCAAACTCCTACAATAGTGACTTGACGCCTTCATTACTAATTCCCATGTGTTTGAAATTGAAACTCGTACGAAAGATGTTGGTGGGAGCTTAACGGTTTTCGAGTCGCACTGGCACCCAAACAGTTCGTGAGTAGCGATCCGTTCCAATCACCCCATCTTCACAGTTCAGTTGCTGCGGATGAGTCCAGCTACGCGTTAGCAGCAGCGCGCGGCACCTTCTCCTTTAGGTCAAGGTAGCTCACGCTTCAGCACTCATCCGAAGCCTTTAAGGTGGGCTAAAGGTTCCGGCGTGTCGCAAAAACGAGTAAGGAATAAAGACGAATTTTAAAAAATCAATTGGCGCAAAATTTGCAATTATCTTCCTATAGATTTGAGAAAAAACAATATTGGCTGAGCCGATATGGTACAAAACCACCAAGAAGGAAGTTTCTGCAGGAAGGCGTATGATAATTTTTTACGAGGTTTATCCGATCTCATTTCGAGAGCATTGCGCATAAGATTGGTTTCCACGTTAAAAGTTTTGGTAAATAAATGGACTACTCTGGTTTATAACTGAATTGTTGTTAAATTAATATTTTCGGTGAAACGGTTTGGCATAAACATATATTTTTGTAGACCACAACAAACTGTGCTTCTCATAGAATGATAATTTATCAAAAAGGCTTGGAAGAATATTATGACCAAGGTAACATTGCTTCAGGAGAATCGTTGTTGCATCACCTGTAAAACACAAATCAGCCGAGTCACATCACCTTAAATAATGATGTCGCCTTTTGAAATGAAAACGAAGACTGAGAATGGTAAAATGGGGCCGGACGTTTTAGTGATCCTTGATGAAATTATGATGAATTATAGAGAGAATCGATTTAGATAGGACAAGACCTTCGTGTGATGATTAAGCAGACGATTCAATGTCAGAACCAAAATGGTTTAGTTATTAGGTAATTTTCTCTAGTAGTCACCTCAAGAAAAAGAGGGAATAAACAAAAAGAAACTCCAAGATAATGCACAAAAATTGGCTGCAGATTTATTTTTAGTAGTGCTTCTATGATAGAGTGGTTAGTGTAATACGTATACCATCCAGCATACTAAACTGTTTAGTTTAGTTATTATTAAATAAGAAAGTATTTTATTACGATGTTAACAAGGATAGAAAGTGTACTCACATAATACGAGAAAAATGCAAATGTATGTATGCCTCACCGACAAGGAGACAGTTCAATGCTTTGGAAATCATTCAAGGATCATAGGTGTGTACATTTCAATCAGACACGTTTCAGAGGATGATCCCACAATCGAAGGAATTATGACAATAAAACCCTCAAACAAGTGTAATGAGCGTGCGAAGAAGGTACATAAACTATTTTTAAATGGAAGGAGATTCGAATTTAAGAAGTTTGACATCAACCACATTCTCCTACGAGTAGTCTTCTTTGTATGGTATTCCAAATTCATTCCGCGTGGACGGGACTCCTCCTGTTCTGTGTTGAGTCACCAGAGCAGGAAACGTTGAAAAATCATAGAAAGAAAACTAACATCGAAGGAGTGTACGGATGTTTTCAAATTTCTTAGAATGGAATCCATTTTCATTTAAAAATATACAGTGAATACGTGGGTATAACACTGACAAGATAGGTATATTGGCTCATTGCAAAATATCGATATTGACGTAACAGCCAATCATGTTGCAAATCACGACACATAGAAATAATAAGTGCATTTCTGGCAAGAAGATGTCTAACCTTGCAGCGTCGGAAAACTACTGAAAGAATCTCATCTTCACTCCGCTGGGAACAAGTTGGGCAATGAAACCTCATTGCTGTGATTTGTAACATTTCAAAGAAAGATGAACTCGAAAGTTTCTTCATAGCGGTAGTCTCCTAGGTATTCAACATTAAAAGTCATCCAATAGTTAGTGTACAAATACGACGTATCACTCACGAGCGCCGGAGATAAAACCAATTTGTGCAGCCTGTTTCCATAACAATATTTATTGTAGGAACGTTTTTTTGATATCCAACGAGGCGTCAAATGCATGTTTTTGAACGTAGCTTTCTCTCTCTCTCTCTCTCTCTCTCTCTCTCTCTCTCTCTCCCTCTCTCTCCCTCCCTCCCTCTCGTCGCACCTGATCATTTGCCTACTTAGTTGTAACAGTTCTCCTTAGCTAATTTTGATGAAACTCGAAACGTAGACATTTGACCTGACGAAGTGCGTTTTGGGGTTTAGGAGCCGCTCCGCCCAAGTGGTGGAGGGTTGTAAGGGAGAGGATAAATATGGAATTCTTTCCCACTCACCCTAGGGAGTCGAAATTTGATATGTATACATCAAGAGACGAATAAACTGAACGGCTCTTTCTTGATCAGCTGAGTGAGCTAAATTCTCCCCTGTTCACTCTTGGAAGTTGAAATTTGATAAGTAGACTCCCTTGAAGATCAAAAGACAATTACGATAAGGGGCTCTTTCCTGATCAGCTGAGTGAGCTAAAGTCTCTTCTGTTCACCCGAGGAAATTTAAATTTTACAGGGAGCCCTGTCTGGAACAACAAAAGTCAAATGAAATGGCTAAATCCATCCTGATCAGCCCGTAAATTTTACCCGTTTCTTTTTAGATCACGAAAATGTGTGATATCCCCCTAAAAGACCCTCCGCGTACAAAAGATGCTAAGCCGCAAAGAGCACGTCATCATCAAATTTGTACCGAGCCTATAATCGAATTGCCCAATCACTTCTACCAGTTCTTCTCAGTCAACTTCGATGAAATTACAAACGTAGGCTTCCAGCAGCGTCTCACTCCCACACGCAGTAAAAAGAGTGAGAGAATTAATGTTCTGTACTAGCAGGCGGCGATCCGACTATTGGTTGGGCCCAGATTGGATATCATGTATTTTTTGTGGTTGGACATCTTTTGTATCTTTTGGATTGTCTTTTGTATAATCGGACATCATATTGTATATAATAAAGCGACGAGCCAGCCATGGGACAGTGTTTTGAAGCCCTCTTACGGAAAACTGAACTAACTCAAAAATGGTGAAACTACTCGAAGCTATTAAGATAATAAAGCTATACAGTCACAATAGAAAGTTTGGGGAATGTAGCCACGATAATATTCATTGTAAATATTTGATATTGGTGTTTGAGGGTAATTGAATCAAACAGAGTATCAACTACTCCAAAACATCTCCTCATATCACTTCTCAGAAACGTTTTCCCTGACAGCCAATGAAATTCCAAGAGTCCAGATTTAATGAAATCTTTTCATTTCGAGTGCCGTACTGGTACCATACAGAGTAACGTACACTTATTCCACGTGTGTGTAAATGCTTGTGTTTGGACACAACGAAGCTTATAAAATATGTATTCAATATTATCACAAATCATCTACATGAGTGGCCAATAAAATTGCCCTCCCTTGTTCCATCCGACACATACATACTTATCAATCGAAATGTCGAAGGGACTATTTCACTGGGTGTACTAATAAAAAATAGTGATCAATACACAGGTAAATTGTAATAGAAATGAGGTAACGATAGCAATAAAAATGACATTAAAAATACCTTAGTAACCATGAAAGTGAATATTTATTTAATCGAATGATAATGTGAGTTCTAGGCGGTAATTGTGACTTTATAGCACATTTGAGTACATAATCATCATTACTAAAACTATCTCGATATTATTACCACTAAAAATCAAGGTAATAAACATCTTGGGTTGTTAAACTTGTTCACTTAGATTTAATAGCCGTGCCGAGATGTATTCTTGCATCTAATATTGAACAAGTTAAAATACGAAAACGTTACTAGAAACAAGGTCACATAATCAACACAAAATGGAGTATGTAGTGTAAAGCGGGTGTGAATGTGAGGCCACCCCACATAATTCATGGTCATATTGTGCACTACCATCACCAAACTCTACAGATGTTAATCCCAGCGCTATATGTCATATGATCTGTACCAGGTGCGACTAACAAACTAACCACACTTTGGTCACAACTAGTCCCAGGTGGTTTGTGGTACCCTATTCCTCTGAAACGGGATACCTGGATTCAAAGTTGATGTGGGACGCCCATATTTCTGCTCTTGTCTATAAAAAACCAAATGTCGAATTCACACTATAAAACTTTTGCTAACAAGCAAAATATTGTGCATTAACCAATTGCGAGAAAGATCAACGAAATAGCTGTTGCTTCAAGCAATGAGAAAAAAGACGGTCGTCGCTGTCTTGATTGGTGATTGAATATTTATGGATGGAAAAAACCTCGCATTCACCCGGGGTGCTGTATGATGCGTAACTCTACTTACTCGACTCACACACTCAACTCTGTTTACTGATAAACTGAGAAAAAAAATGAAAACAATTCCTAACTGACTGCTGGAAAATAATCCAGGAAACGCTCTAAAATCCCGAAAATGAAAAGGAATCAAAAAGAAAACAAAACGAATGAAGAAGTCAATTCGCGAGATTCGTGAAGAAACGCATATGGAACAATCTCGTCGACAATGGATTAAACCATCTTGAGACTGAATACTGCTAGATGAGATTTGACTACTAAACAAAATATTGGACATATTTATGGCGTTTATGATTTGTATAGTTTATGATATAGACATGCAATATACAACATAAAAACGCGTTACATGAAGACATGCAATATACTGGAAGCTTGCAATTACCGTTATCCTGGACTTCCTTTTCTCTTTCTTTTTGTAGTTTTTCCCTGAAGATGCCGTAACACGCGAAACTAGTAGGAAATCAAATTAAACTTGAAGGAACCGTACACTCGAAATATTTCTTCACCCTCAACCACCAAATACTTCAATGGCAACCCAAACTAACATGTTGTAATGTAACGTTATTTCATTTTCTGTTACGATTACATGTAATTGTGTTGCATTTTTTAGTAAGATTCCTATTTTCTTAGTTTCCTGTGTTCCAATCCATTAGTCCAACTTTAATGTACAAACTTATAGAGCATTGTTTTTTGTTGAAGCTCATAGATTTTGTTCTTAGTAACTAAGTACCTAAGTAAGTAAATAACCATTCCGGGTTGGGGCTTTTCGTCCGACTGCCTCGGTCGTCGCGGACGTCATCAGCTGTCCTCCAAATTGAGGATCAGAATTCGTTCTGATGATTTCGCTTAAACCTACTTATTGCCTCGTCGCCCCCTTGAGTGGAGAGGGGTTCCCCGTACAGAAGTGTGAAAATTACTTGGACGGGAAATCGCCACCTGGGCGGTCACCCATCCCAGTACTCTCCACGCTCGACGTTGCTTAACTTCGCTTATAGCATGAGAAACTGTTCATTGCAACGCCTAACCCGTACGACTGGATTTTTTTCTTAGTATATTCTTAACGAAAGGGTAGAAAATAGCTTTTAAGATAGCGACAATTTTTTTTTTTGTAGGGCTCAACGGATGATCATTAACATTACCATAAAAACCAAAATTGATAGATATGTAATTTTCTTTTCTACCATCAATAAAAAGCATATGTACAGGGAAAAACGCAATGAACTACAGATTAACAAATTTACGCTATGATTGACACATTTTCCAACAATTTGATCGAAATCGGATTTCTATTGATCGAGTCAAGACCAGCCGGATGCAGTTCAGCAGTCTATGATAAAACTAAAAAATGCGAGGCTGTTGGGATGTTATGCCACGTTGCAGAGGCTGGCACCTCAAGGCTGATCGAATCGTCGTACTCACCGCAAGGAAGATAGTCTCAGGCGGGGAATCCAAACCGCATGACCGGAGGATTCAACCAAATACCCTACGGGTAATCGGATTCGCTCATCTCCTTCTCTTTTGAGGCGCAAACAAGAAAATTAACCAGTCCTCTACGCTTAACCAGCGTTCTCTTTTGAAGAAGAAGCGAAGCGGACGATAATAATTGTTTGGAGCTTAGAAAACGTTTCCAAGTGTTACAGCCGTTTCTAATGCCTTCCAAAACATTTCTCTTGCGCTATTTTCCTATCTACAATCGGTCAGATCAAAAGTTCAGCTGTCATCGGTCAATATACTAATCAAATAATGTCAGTCTCTCACCAAACCACTCAATCATTTTACCTAATCATGAAGTAGATCATCATATAAAGTCAAGCTCTCATCTAAATCATGTATCCATTATTTCGGAGTTACTTTCCATTGATTAAATATTTTAAGTGACAATAAACAAGAGGGTGTTTGAATATTTTAATCACAAACTGCGAGCCTGTTCTTAGCCTTATTTACCAATTATTGACTTTATATTTTCCTTACCTATATCAGGTTTGTTATTCTTGCCATTCCTGTTTCCATCGTGAGCGTGAAATATTTTCGATTTGGATAATATGTGTGTAAGGCTCATTGCTACTAAAGTTTTAATGGTAATAGCACTGTTTAGTAAAACATTGTATCTATACTAGGTGTTTCATTTGGTGACGGTCAAAGGCCAGGACCCGATACTAGGACCAATTTCTGATCGATAGTTCCTTCTAGAGATTTTTTAAACCCTTTGAATTCGAGTTATTTAATTTTAAAGATCTTTTTGAGATCTCTGCCTTTACTCCCTCAATTTTCATCTATATTTAAACATGATTAACCACTGTTGGAAAGAGCGCAAAGTCCTATCTCCCATGTTTAACCACATGTTTTTGAATCGGCTAAACGGTTGATAAATAAACATGAAAAGGAAAACTCGTTAAATCCTGGAAATCTCCACTCATTTCAATCAAACACAACAATGATGATGTTGCTCGACTGACCAGGGGCCCAATTCAACCCCGGTCCTTCGATGGTTGACGCTAATCCGCCTACGAATGGTGTCCAGTTCGACCATCTCTATCGACACTTCCTCCCAACTGACCATGGGCTCAATTCAACTGTCGTTTTTACAACCCTAACAGACCATGGGCCCAATTCAACATCACCCAATGGCAAACGTCAACAAAGTCACGGACTAGGATTCATTATTTTGTCTCACACAGTCGTCTGACTTGGAAGTTGGTCTTCAGAAAGCTTGTAGAAGTTCGTGGCCTTTCATTACAATTATTTGCTGTAGATTTCATTAGTGCCTATCATGGTGGCGAAAGATCCAGAAGTCCGCCTTACCTCAGACTATAAAGAACAACGATACAGAAAACTAACGAAAAAAAAGTTCCGAAAATCAGTTTTTTTCTTCAAAATTCTGTGACTCGAAAGCGAATATAGATAAAAAGAAACTAAAAGAAGATTCTTTTAGTAAATTTAATCAGCTTTCTTTTGCATTGAAATAATTCTTTTCGTGGGACCCCTAGTTTTCAAGTTATAGGCGAAAAAAAAAAAAGAGTTCGAAATATCGGAAGTTTTTGGCCCCCCACCACTTTGCCTATAGGTCTAGGGTAGGGGACTTTTGGTATTTTTGCCGCCTAGCCACCTCGGACACATTCCTGAAGTAAAAATTTTTCGTGCTAGATTTGTTGCCTAGGATCATTCGTTGACTGGACTAAAGTTGTCAAGATTAGGGAGGACCTGTAAAAACTCTGCCTATTTCTCTAAACTATTTGAGTTAAGGCATTATTATTTTTGGCAGCAGTATTAATAAATTTTCATTTGAAATATGGCGCAACGATATAGTATTATTGGTTGGGACGACTGGTTATGTAAACAAGAGAGCCGATCAACCTCCAATGGGATACGGCGCTAAGGATTTCTTCTTTTGTACGGGGAAGAACGAAGATGTTTGCACGAGGGTCCCAAAAGGAATTGCAGTCTTGGATGAAGGCAAGGACAGCAGTGCCACAAAAGAACAGAAAGATCATGAGATAGAAGAAAACAACGCGACACGATCTCCCGGACACGTCACTGACTCATCAAGATGCTCTGAGGTGGGAACGGGAGGGAGGCTTTCTACTACTAGGGCCCCTTAGTTTCATAGCTGAGCCCGATAATTGAAAGCGATATCGACTACCGTCCAGAAAGTAGAGTAACAAAGGTACGACATTATAATAAAACATAAGGAAACGTATTCCCAAACTACTCCAGACTGAAACTATTCTTGCGTCTAGAAGCCACTTAGTAATTTTTTTTCCTCACCATTCCATGGAGTGCTCCATTTTAAATGTCATTATCGTAGGACGATTCGGCATGAAATTAACTTAATTATCAGCTGGTCAAGGTGGTGAAACAAGTAGTAATTCAATTTTATGCGTCCTCCGTCTCAAAGGGGACCGCCCATTTTTGATGGAAATTTGGTTTCATAGAATGCATATCTTACTAGATAGCTTTCTATGCCCCAATCAGATTCTCTATGGGCTCAAAAAATATTGAAAAGCTTTTGAGTAATAGTCAAATTAAGTGCTGAAAGTAGAGTACAAAATTAACCCCCCCCCCCTGTGAAACTTGGACGGCGTTTGCGGGATGCCTAATACTATTTAAAACAAACATGAATTAATAAAAAACATAAAAACCCGAAAATTTTGTGACTACTTAAGGAGAAGAGGGGATTGTAGGTACTTGGAAACGTTTTGTTTTTCCTCCACTTTTTGCTGAGTGATACCACATTTAGACGATTTTTAGCACTGAACACGATGGTGAAGCCAGGGTTGCGATATCTTAAATTCCATTCTCAGAGTGAATCTGGTAAACCATGAAAAAGTGCAGTTTTTTAGGTCGTCTCTCAGACGCTAGGTCATACAGGCAAGGCTTTTTAATTAAAAGGGACGGCCTATTGGAATTGATCTAGGGGGGTAGGGGACAACCCAAGCCTGAGAAAGAAAACCACATACGAATCCGTTTCAGACCATTCTAAGACCGAATACGTGAAAAAACCATAGGTGTATGTATGTGTGTGTGTGACAAATTTTGTCGACGCTCTCCAAGCCACAATTCTCAGCCGATTTTTGAGATTCTTTCTTTGCTCGATCCCAATTTTAGTCTAGTTGTTTATCAAACCTCGGAAATTTTAAATTCCGTGATGGAAATGGGGAAAAGGAGGGGGTAAAGCTGAAAAAACATGGGTTTTTCGACAAATATTGTCGACGCCGCCCAGGCTACAATTCTCAACCGATTTCCGTGATTCTTATTCGGTTCGATATCAATTTTAGTCTATTTATGCAAACCTTAGGAATTTTAGATTTACTGTCGTGGTGGGGGTAGGAGGTGATAATTACCGAATCTTTCAGGCGCTGCCCAAGCTACAAGTCTTGACCAATATTTATTTCGCAGTTTTTTCTAGAGTTTATTGTAATATTTAATACTTGGGTCTTACCTACTAGATTATCCATGAAATAATCCATTAGAATGCTGTTGGATTATGCATATCTGATCTGTTTTTAGCTTCCTGTGTGATAGAGAAAATAGATATTTTCATTGCGCTCATTTGTTTGATTCGGGAGCGATTCCAGCATTTGAAGCACCTGGGTCAGGGTTGAACCATACGTGGTCAATGTCACAAAAATTAGACTGTTTAATATATCAGATTAACCAGCAGATGTGGGAGCCGACAGGATCGTCAAGCTGATTACTGTTATCCGGAAGGTAGACGTTCGTCTATTATTGTGCCTACCTCCCGTACGGCGTCGCTTGGCCGGTCACAGTTCAGTTGTAAGGTAATAACGGGCTGCGGGGGTCCCCTGCGTATCCCCATGTCCTTGCGCATGCGATGGAAACTTGTATGGGAACGGTTCCATCAAGGGTGCGAGAGAACTGTAATAATTACGAAAAATTGAAGAGATCTCGTTATTAACCAGTTTGGATTGCATCGCCTGGTGTATAATTAGCCGCATAATGTTTGTTAATATTAACCCTTCTTCCACAAAGCTCTGTTTTGGTGTATCTTTTTAGTAAATGTTCGTAGAATATGAAGCTATTGCAATGGATCCAAGATTTTTTTTAAAACTGTCTTTATCGAAATCCGTTTTGAGTCATTCTGAAACGATTCCTGAAGTTTGCTCTTGTTAGATTGCGATGCAAATCCTTTCTTCCACCAAAAATTAAGCATTCCCAAGGAAAATACGAAGACAAACACAACACTTTTTTTCTTTCTTTGGGTAGAAATTTTTAAACACAACAAATTGGACGAATTATAAAAAAATAATCTGAAAAATATCACAAAACATGCCAAAAACGGCGATTATTTTAGCGGAATATTAATTGAAAAAAAAGTGTACCTATCAATTAAAAACTAGACATTTTTAGAGCATGATATCTTCTTGAATAACTCAGAGAAAAATCCAGAAGTCAATTCAGGTACGTTACTTCTTTCCTTGTTGATCTCTCGTTTATTTTGATATCATCATCATTTGGGTTCGCAGGGACACATCCCATGATTCTACCATGGGTTCGACGTCATTAGATGAGTTCAGTCCTATGATATTATCGTACTTCTGAAATAGTGAATTCTTTTCAGTGCAACTTGAATTAGCACAATTAACTCTTCCATCTAATAATTATTTCTGTGCATTCTTTCAAGTGCGAGTCACCTTATTCTGTCCTCAGTAACTAAAGTTCTAAAGTGATTTACAAGAGCTTTGTGTAACTATATCTGTGCGGGGGGCTACCATAACAATTCAACAATGTTACACGGTGCCATCGATAACTGATAAAACTCCAGATAACATTAGTGCGCCAATTCAACGAGTGGAGCATTATCGCGAGCTCTTCAAAAGACTTGATGTCAGATATCGGTAACATATTCAAACAAAATTCACTTACTTTCCATGAAAGCTTTCAGAAAATACATCGCCATTGTTAGGCAACGACTGTGAAGTCGCTATTACCCAACAAACATCCAAAGTTGTAGTATAGGTAGTTCATAGAATGATATCCCAATTAGGTACCTATATTTTCAACCTATATTAATTTACTGTGAATATATTTTATTTATGTTTATTATTATTAGATATAATTTAAAAAGAACTAAATTGTTCAGACTCACGAACCATCTTGATCTTTTGGAGAACTTGGTTAGTAATGTGATAATTGATATAAGAAAACCTGGTTAGATTGGTGTCATGAGATCATCAACAGATGTGAGTGTCGTTCATAATTTATTTGGTTGTGAATAAAGTTATGGAAATCTCCCCACAGAAATCTTTCACAAGTTGTTTCAATAACGAAAATTTTGACGAGTTGTATAACATAATAATTTCGAAAATTCGAGACAATGGATGAACTATTCTTCATAGACAAGTTTTAAACTTCAAATATTGAAAATTTATAATGTTAATGAGAAATGGTGAGCAGTACCATCATACTAGGTATAAGTAATGCCAAAAGTACCTAGAAAGTAGGGTTTGCAATCTTGTTTCGACGTATTTTACTATCTAAAAAATGTAAAATACTAATGTACTAAAATGTAAAAATACTTTCCTCCAATGTAATTTTGTACCATTTGGAATAAAATGGCTCAATTTGGCTATGGCATCGTTGCTCCAAGTAGTGACCCCCCTTTTAATTTTAGATTCGGGTTCAACAAAATTTTTCAGAAAAGTTAGACTCTGCAGTTATTTCACACTTCATCGAAAATCGGTCAAAATAGAAAGGAAACGTGGACAATATTAAGTCTTACAAATGACACTAAACTTTTTTTTTCTATTCTTAATTTAATAGTCCGTTGTATCATCTTAAAACTTTCGGGCCTTTTAAGAGCTCATTTTTAACAGTTCGGTTATTTTAATATTCCATCTGTTCATACTGTTGCTGTGAAATTATTAATTTATTTTTGACCAATTTTTCCGACGCGTAAATAGCTATGATGGTAATTTTGCACTACATTTTTACGTAAGATCCATCTCTGTAATTAATTACAAAAGTACTCAATCGTGCAGTATGGCTAAGAGAGGGCAACCATGCCCTGAATAAAACTGAGTAGACAGCCGTATGTCGTGATGGCAAAGGAAATTTTCGTAGACGCAGCTGAACTCTAAAATTTGGTCAATTACGGGCATTTTCACCCAAAAAATTGGATTTTTCTCGCGTACCTAATAATCTTAGAGATCTGGGAGTTTTGACAATCAACTCAGCGCTGAAAAATACTTTGACCGTGACAGCCCACTTGCCCTATTGTTTAAAAAACCGATTTTTTAGCGGTTTTTGCGCCTTTAAATTGTAAATTTGAACCTGAAACTTTAGAGCGATCGGGCTCTCTAATGGACTCGACCGTATTTTGCCAAGACGGACTTTTTTGCGTAGGAATTCGCATGAAATGCGTACTGATATTTGGAAAATAAAGGTAGAGCCTTCTACTGGCTAGAGGTTCTAATAGCCATATTTCCGATCCGTTTTTCATATATATATTTATACAAGTTGATGGTTCTACTGAACTATGTATGAATGATTAATTTAGGAAAGAAATTTCACTGAAATAATTTATTTCTTCTTCTATATTCTATATCTGTGACCAAGATTTTGATCGAAATATTAGATTTTTCTTTCTTTCGTCTTTTATCTGTGAAATTTCCCTAAATTAATCATTCATATACATATATATATATATATATATATATATATATATATATATATATATATATATATATATATATATATATATATATATTCAGGATTGTAGAATGACCGGTCTAGTCTTGATTTTTTTGTTCTTTATTGCGACGTTTCAACCCAGGATCTGGGTCCTACTCATGCATAATTATATAATTATATTGATGTACTGGAACTTCGAAGTGCTGGAATGACTTAGGTATTTTCATATACATATTCACATAGGTACGGAATATATTAGTCAACACACATTGTTGGTGAAGCCAGTCTTACAATATGGTAGGGAAAAAACATTTATATATATATATATATATATATATATATATATATATATATATATATATATATATATATATATATATTTATTTATTTATTTAATTGATAATCGTATGGTCTAACTGTGCGAAAAATCTGAGATTTTAGTTAGTAGTGAGGTGATGGCGAGAAGGAGTGATGGGATATAAACTGTAGATTATACTGATGTAATATCCTCAACCGATTTTTTAATCATGATGCTCTCAGTTAAAACATGTGAATCTGGAAAGTTAGGACAATTTCCCTCGCTATTACGTACAAGACTTATAGGGACGTCTTTACGTTCCTTTGGGAGTTATTTTAACGCAAGCGCAGGTAGCACCGAATGGGGAAAATAATGCAAGAACAGAAGACTACGTCGAAACTTTCAAAGAATCAAGTGATATGATCGAGTAATCATGCACCAACCAAAGAGTTACATTTATGAGTTTTAGATATGCAAGTCATGTTGGTAAGAATGATGGGAAGTTTTTGTTATCCAGGATTGATTTTATCTGTACGCAGTCACGCCACACGCCGATTATTTGTCCATGGAGAAAGATAGTGCTGGCGAGTCCAGAATCGATTTATCAAAGACAGTTGGCGGATTCAAACTTGATGGAAAATGGGTGATAAGAATCTCTTGATAGGAGGATAGGGAATCATGAAATATTGTGACAAAGAACGCCTTAGGTGAATGTTTCTAATCAACAAAATACAGTATTTTATACAAAACTGTATGTATTGTAATCTTAGATAATTCAAATTCTATATTCATGACATTTCTCTTTACTGATGCCTCGATAGGACGTAGGTATGTTGAATTTCGTAGAATGTAGACATTATAACGTCGTTGATTGTTTGAGAAAACCATCAGAGCTGATACCTGAATACAGAAAGCTGACGAAACAAAAAATCAATAAATGAGTAAAAATAAGTAAATGAAACGAGTTTCACGAAACGAAAACAGTAAACTACAACAACTAACTATAGTAGGTAGGTACACCAATACTCAAAATTATTATAATGGGATTGCCATTACAGGCAATTTGACTACACCTGGCAGATGAAAGTTCAAAGACAAATGTTTATAAAATCCTGATTTGGAACATTACTATGCCCCAATTTTATCTGCTGGGGTCGATTAACTGTAATGCTGTGATTTAAAGCAAATTCCAAGCCCGTATAGTATTTTTGAACCAATTTTTGTAAGTTTTGGCCAAGTAGTGTGGGTGAAAAGCTTTGCGTGTGTGATGTTAGTTTCATTCTTTCGAATTGAGGACTCTAAATACCTATCTACCTTGAATAGTTACACTGGAATGGCTTAAAATAAGGAGGAGAGAGAGAGAGAGAGAGAGCTAAATTTTATTTTATTCTTGATAAATTACAATCGGACATGATAGAAAATTGCTTCCAAAAAGAAGAAACCTGAAAAAACCTTTGTTTGAATGGAATTCAATTGTGTGTTCTATTTTCTATACAAGAGATCAAATTGAAGATTGATATTCTGCAAACTTCGACGATGGGAGCACCCTCAGTTGATGGGTAAGGAGAGCCAAGTCATTATTCTGAGCAAGCTAGCGATTTGCAGATTGGCTGATTTAATCCTGGAATAATCGGTTATCAAGTCATAATTGGCAGGGTTTTCCTGACTGGAAACTCATTTAATATGAAACAAAATTTTACTTGATTATGGGCTGTGATTATTGATAGCTTGTATAACCTGTGTCCCATGCGGCGTCCTCAGTCTAGTGATTCTCAAAAATAAGGTTTTTACTCAGACACCGACTTGCCGAACAGGTTCCAACGACCCCTTATCCCCGTTCATTGCTCTTGGACTCTTCTGGGAATTTAGGCATCCGATTATAATACCCTCTACGCCTCTTAATACTCTGAAAGGTCAAGAAATTTCGGAAACCCGAATACATTATTGATTCCCTCTTCATGTTCCTACATCTTAACACTTCTTCTCGTGATCTCAGTTTTACGATAGCCCTAGTACCTACCATAAATCTCCAGCACCCTATACCTACTATATCTAAAAATAACGCCTTCCGCTGATGAAGCGTAGTACATCAACATTTTAGGAGATCAAGTCGATTCGCCTCCAGATAATTTTGTTCGAACCGCGTTACACTTGGTTCCTGACTTAAGATTGAGCACACATTGAATTCTCATCATACACTTAGAATAAAATTTGCAAATCAGTTACAATGTTATCCACTAAGACTATAGACATTGAATTCTCATCACACATGATCCGTCAACTTTGAATAAAATTTGCAAATCAGTTACAATGTTGTCCACTAAGACTAGACTAGGCATCGTCAGAAGAAAAGGATCGGGTGAATATTCACAGTGCCATATAACAGTCCATGCCACAATGTAACTGTGTGTAGGGTTAATACGACGTAAGTTACAAAAATTGATTTCTCGAAAAGGGATGCTCCTATGTATGAGACAAGTTTTAACTTTACAAGACAAGATGAGCAAATCATACAATGCTTTTCAAGATGAGCAAAATCATGCAATGCTTTTCAAGATGAGCGAATCATACAATGCTTTTCAAGGTGTTATTATTTTTCGTTCCAGAAGTTTTTTCTGTGTGAAGTCTCTCTGTATAGTGTGCACCGTATTTACCTACCCAGACAAGTGTGCATATTCTCACGTAAGAGAATATGTGGTTATTTGCCAAGAGAGAAGCCCATCAAACAAGATTGATTCTGTCTTTCAAAGGAAGATGTTGACCTCCCTCGACTATTTTTGCGGTCGCAAGGTTAGCAGATAGTAAACAAGCTGATTTGAGCATTGTATGGCGAAATACTTAGAGATCCTCCTCCGCAACGCCGAGGCGCTCACAGCCTGAATCACCTTTGTTTACTTTTACCGTCCTTCATTGTCATCTCTCGCCGGCACCACTGAAGAGTTGACCTTGACCAATATGGGCTACGTTCCTATATACTAACCCTGCTCTACCTTCTGATTTCATACACCTTCCAAATCACAGGAAATCTGCCGAGTAATGTGGCTTCATGTGAGGGATATCAGATGCGAAGATACAATGTATCTTTTCATGTGTTTTTTTCATCATTAGATGCCAGGCCATGGTCGGTAGCACGTGGTCCGGTCGGTTGCATCCTACCGGCCATTGAGGGTTCTTGAGGGTCGTATTGAAATTGATGTAATCAATTTAGCTGTTTTTCGTGATTAATTACGAAAACAATATACCTGCCTGTAGCTGTAATATTTTTCTGTTAAAACCAACTGTATACACATGAAAAATTGGGCAATTTCATTATTGACATTTTATGTCTTTGCTATGGCACATAAACTAAAAAAAGTCACGGAAAATTGCTCACAAGCTGAGTTATGTGGAAGGTTATTTGAATAATTGTGTACACTCAGGTGATCATTCTCAATAATTGATATTGTGAACATGATTGCCACCGCTTGTTAATTTTTGATGATTTCATTGAGCTGGTGTTTCGATGATTTGATTCATAGCAGGTGATCCAAATATTGCGAGAACGGTTTGATTTGTGAAGCGGTGGTTAAATCATTTTAATAGGTAATTTCTATGCTTTACACTCTAGGAAGCTGTAATTTCTTATGTAGCCTCTTTAGGACATTTTCTTGACGATGCCCAGGGTCCGGATCAGATGATTGGCTCTTAAAGCTAATTTCTATGTTTTACACTCTAGGAAGCTGTAATTTCGTATGTAGACTCATTAGCACATTTACATGGCGATGCCCAGCGTCCGGATCAGCTGAGTGGCTCTTAGAGCTTGCATACGAGTCTGCAACACATACTTGTCTTCAACTAAAGACATAAAATGTCCCAATGTGTTGCAGACTCGTATGCAAGCGTTTTATGTGTTTAAATCGTTTTTAAATATTGACTCAACATTTATTCTCTTAAATGAGACTCGACGTAAATTACACCTCTCTAACTATTAGAACACCAATAAAAGCTGGTTGTAGTACACATACCAATATCGATACCCAACCGCTGTAACTGGTGGGAGAATGAAATATTGAGTTACTTTGAAAAAGTTTTGATCAGAAAGCAATAAGTTTGTATAATGTACTCGTAAATTTAGAATTCTACTAATTTCGGAAGGCTAATAATTTGAAATGGGAGGAATTTCGTTTACAGATGTTCTCTTTTTCCTGTGTTCAATCATCAAAGTCTCCCACGTTTCACATGTGAAAATAAGAAAAAATCTATTAACATTTTCGACGGTACCGAATTTTTCGTTAGATCAGCCTTGCTTTAAGACGTACACTACTATCCACGCTTAGTGGTCGGTTTTCCATACTACATAACATTAAAATACGAATACTACAATCTAATCATTGATGGTTTTTGTGCAATCTCAATCCTAATGTACCTGAGTGGTGGAAGCATTATGATCACTTCTGTTCCGAGGGTCGGCGTGTGGATTGGGTGGTAAATGTTCCTCTCATATTTCATCACTGTTTTGCAGTATTACCTAACGTGACACCTTTCTGGCAACCGCAACTTCTACAAATTTCATTTGATAGTCTCCTTATAAAAAGACATTTTGGAATGAAGCCAATTCCTTTGTCACCTCAAGCCATGGAGCATACTATTTTGATGTCAAATAATACGTCATGCAGGACATACTCGACATTTCAGGGGCGTTTAAAGGTTTGATTCAACTTAATCTTCAAAGATGCCCCTTCAAATTAGAAGGAAGAATGATAGCACATGACTTTTTGAAGCAGCTGTCAGAAGTGGTGCGTGGCCGCATTTGACTTGAAGACCACTGCCCTACACTAATGTAGGTCTTCCAAGCTGGCTTTTGTTGAAGGCGAGGCCATTATTGAGGTTTAGCTGTCCTTTTGTCAAGTGACTGTTGTACCCCTGACTAATGATTTGTCCTATATCACGAGGAATGCTTTTGTCAACTAATACCTTTCGCGAGCATAATATGTTTCTCCTCTCATTTTCTTTTATATACCTAGTAAGTATACTTAATACGTCGCTTTATGGCTGTATATAGATCTATTATACATCACCTTTATAGAGTATTAATTTCAGAGTTCTGCACTTCGTTTTCTTGATTTGTGGTTATGGCAACTAAAAGTACACGTTTCATTTTGAAATATTACATTTCTTATAAACTTTTGTAACACCTCGACTATTTTATGAAGTGGGATCATTAACTTTGAGTTTTTAACTTATATTTCAATTTACATAGTACAACTGACTTTCTACAGGTGGATTTCAGCATTTCAGTTCTCTGGTATTGTCCAAAACCCTGAGGACCCCCATGTACTTATGGTTATGGAGTGATTGTTGATGCTTCCAGTTGTGTTTTACAATGGTTTCATTGTCAGTCACTAACTCTAGATTTCGATATCAACATTTCACTTGATGTGCTTAGAGACGTCGACTATAATTCTCAGTGTTTTCGTGTTGTGAAAGGTTTGCGTTTTTTTCGTATTCGAACTTTTGGCACCCCATTCGAATTTTAACCCATACTCCATATAGGAGGAATAAATCTGCCTGTATAATTACACGCATATTTTGAAGTTGAGCATTGGAATTCAATTCCATCAACCATATTTTGATCTTAATCATCAACACTATTCATTTCCTTTTGATTTTTTAATGTCAGATAGCCTTCGGGCTGCTCATGGACTTATTACTTTCTTTCTTTTAGGTCCATGACGCTTATCTGGTATTAGACTGAGACACTTACTTATCGGTCTTTTTCTTTGCTTAGTAAAACGGATTTTGCCTCTTGTTTTTCCCCCCGAATGATTCATGTATACTTACTACGCTCTAGTAAAACTATATTCGTTGTTGGTTTGTCATTTTCTAAACTAACTAAGGTAAATAAATTGTATAAAATTAGGTACACTAGTCCATCAGAAGTTAGCAGCTACATATCCGTTTTTCTATAAGGTAGATCCATTTGATGATTAGTAGCTCTCCTACGAACCTCTTTCCTTTCCGATGCCTGAGTTGAGATGGAAACGATACATCAATGATTTCTAATGGATGTTTCTATGTCCTTGACAGTTGCTGGTAGATGTTTTAAATTATCCATAAATAAATATTTAATTCTTTGCCCTCCCTATGTTTGGCTGTTAGCGGAAAGAATTTAAACTGTTTCTGTAATTTATAATTCGAATCTATATTTAATCATAATGAAATACAGAAAACTACAAATTTAATAGAAATCAACATAAAATTGAGAATGTATATAATGTTCTGTACTATGTGATTTTAATAGCATCGGATGTAAGTTTAACTCTCCCACACTCAGAATTCACATTGCTCTTGCAATAATAAAACAGAATATTTTATATTGTTGCAGTCATCTCTTACCAGGACGACTCTTCTTATACAACAATCATTGGAACCGAATTAATATTGATGAATCTCTAAACAAGAAATGGTCCATTTACAACTGTGGCCTTGTATGTAGTTTCCTAGTAGAATAGGATTTTTCTTCGCTGGCTCGGTCAAAATATTTCTTGATTCTGTTTCTATAAGACTACTGTTCTTTAAATCATCGAATCTTCTTTTTCAATCATGTTGGCGGTTGTACCCTCCCCCCCTTCATCATCTGGTGGAAGTGAGTGAGGAACGGCACTTGCTTTAAAGCACGGTGAACAGCCTACGGCTGCGGAGTAGGAGCGGTTTTGATGGTTCACTGCTGCTTCTAGGCAAACTTTCCAGCCACTTCTAAAATTTGGATAATAAAGAGCGAAGAATAATTTTATATCCCAAATTATCCTTCCCACCAATCAGTTATCTACTGCGTGGTAAAGTGAGCCAATAGTGAGGGTGATTCTATGCTGAGCTGCGAAGTATTTGACGCTTTAGAATTGAGGTCCATTATCAAGTTTCTTTATATGGCTAATATATATGTGGATTTTAAATAATTTATTATTGCCTTACTACTTTCCTTCATAATTATTGTCATGCAGAATTTTGAATTTTCATCTACAATAACCAGGAATGATTTAGTAGACTTTTTAGTTTCCAATTTATTCCTTTCCTCAGCAAAATCTAGGTATAGCCAATCAGGTTTTGGTTTGAACTTGAATTTTCTTAACTGACAGTCATAAACTCATAACAACTTTGCTTTCATCTTGGGCCAAGCGAATCTCAACTTCAGTTTTTTATAGGCTCATAAGAAACCGTAATCACCTTCCTAGCTACCATCTTCTTGGTATTACTTTAATATTTTAGTTACATCCTGTTCAGTGACCGTAATCCGTTAGTTTATGAGAACTTTGACCGTTCTCGCCACTCCTTGATTTCCAACACATAATCGCGAAATGGCGTCAGCGTCTTCTAACTCATTTCCACGTTCTATCTCATCGGGAATACCAGCCAACGACCGAGGCGACCTTTTGGTTTTATTTTATTTTTATTTTTTGTCATGATATGAGTCTCTACCTGATGATCTGCGTAAACAACGAATCTTCACCCGTCAAGGAAATACACTGAAATACTTTATGATATTTATCATTGATAGGCCTCCTTTATCTGTTACTGAATAGTTAATTTCGGCTTTACTAAAAGTGGAGAATAGCAGTCAATAACCCGTAATTGACGATTCTTCTCATGTTATAGGTAAAAAATTGCACCGCAGCCATAGTGAGAAGCATCTGTACACAATTCAAACGTGAGATCCCAATCAGGGAGTTGGAGGATGGGATTTTTCGATGTCTTGCAAACTAGAGTTAAGAAGGCCTCTCATGATTCTGGACTCCATACGAGCTTTATTCCTTTGGCTTTTGATTAATGCAATGGTCTTGAGTTTTTTGCACAATTAGGAATGAATGCACGGATGTTTGCAGTCAAACCTGTGATTACTTCTGAGGACTCGTGTCATTCACCTTTGGAATTTCGGAGGGCTATTTTTCAACCAAATGAAAGAACATTGAACTCAAAGCCTCCAAATGGCAAACAGAGAAAAAAAAGTGCCAGTCATGCAGCATTATCGTATGAGCGAATTTTCGTAAATTATCATATTGTATAATGTTTAATTGTTTTGAAATTTGAGTTTTTTGAGTGCAAAGATTGTTATGGCCTTTACTACCTAAATACCCACCTAACTAATAATTTTATGGCCAAAAACGTATTCTAAATAACGATCTGCCATTCAAGAAGAGATGTTGGATTTTTAGTTTTTTTTTGACATTTTTATCAATGTTTTGGCAAATTTTAATGAAATTTAAGTACATTTTTCAGCACAATTTAGTACATAAATTTTTGAATGTCCTATTTTATAGTTAATAAACTTATTTGAGCAATATTCTGCTAAAAATATCAATTTATCGATTTTTAGCCATTTTTAGTGATTTTTTCAGCACATTTTTTGGAATTTGACCAATTTAATGTACTCAAAAAATGCTAGCCTAAGAACTCATCCTTTCATTTGGAAAGCTTGATTTTGGTGCAAGAACGGAATTTTTATCACATATATATATTTATATATATATATATATATATATATATATATATATATATATATATATATATATATATATATATATATATATATATATATATATATATATATATATATATATATATATATGAAAACGCACACACTTCAGGAATCGTTTCAGAATGCTTCAAAACGGATTTCAATGAAGAAATTTCCCAAAAACTTTTGTTTTAAAATTTTCCGAGACGTTGCAATAGCTTCACTTTCTACGAAAATTCGCTAAAAAAAGGAAATGCTGACATGAGCATTTACTTCAATTCCATCAGGGAGTATTTTTATATCAACAACTTGCCTGATGCTATCTATTAAAGTCTTAAAATGTATCATCACTTCGACACAACCAACTGTTATCTTTCACCAAATCTCAATTGAGCTGATTCACAGACGCCCCCGTATCAAGTAGGATCATGACCTCGCGATCGTGAAATATAATTTTAGATTGTGTGCGAACTGATCACATCAAAAAGTCGGCTCGGAAATTTAAGAAGGTTGCTTGTTCATTATCAAATTCCAAAATTGAAAGATTGAATTAGTCCGAAGGCCGTGCTGGTGATAATGCTCCATTTCGGTAATGCAGGGTCTTAGTTTTGCCGATCAAAGGTGCCAGCATTGAGTTCGTTACCCAGAGGGTTACTTCCTTGATCTAGAATTGAAACTAGGACTGATTAAAAGTGGTGAGAATGGTTTTAATTAGCTGATCTTGTTGGAATTTCAAGAATCGGTATAAATAATACCGAGTAGAAATTATTTATGAAGTTTCTGTTTTCATATTCGAACTGACCTATTTGATAGCTTCTTCTACCGGTTCTGGTCATACCGGCTGCGCCATGATTTGTAGAGATTCTACAATAAATTTATAATTAGAATCAGTATTTAATATTATTCAAGTACAGAAAACTACAAATGCTCTAGTAATCAACACAAAACTGAGAATATAAGTATTATGTGATGTATGATGCTGCTAAGTGGGATTTTAATTTTTCAATAAAATTGGAGAGTTACGGTTATGCTCACCGGGCGCCTCATATTGGAAGCCAAACTTATCGCATTCAACAGGGGCTCAACTCGTAGGTACTACTCTCAATTTTGGTTTGTTATCTCAAAAATTAATCTTCGTAATGGGCCAAAACACACTTTCTGACTTCCTCAACAATTTCCGGTTTACGTTCTAAGGAATTTAGATTCCAAGGATTCGATGGGGAAGAAAATTCCGTCATTTGACTGTTGAGGTCCCTGTGAAAGAAAATTTCATTTTGTCTTGGAAGGATCAAGTTTATCAGTTGAAAAATGATGAATTCATACTCAGATGAGTCAGGAGTTCTTTAGCTCCAAGAACTAAAAGCCGTCAAACAAGTTCCCCAGGCGTCACAACTACCCCAACCGTATCATTGGGGAAATGGCGAACCTCGCTATTTTCATCCAACTTTTATTCATGAATATAAAGCAGCGAGCTTTCTAAAACGTTCCTATATACGAGATATATGACTCGAAGTGAACTAGAGCGAGATTTTAAATGTCAAGGTCATCAACAAACTATGACGTCACTGACCTTGCTCCTGCCCAGTGGGAACTCTGTACTCGTTAAAACCTGAAGGTGCACGTAAACTCCTTGTGGTTTTGGCAAACTAAAGTGAATATTGAGTTTGAAAGTGACAAATAGTCTTTTCCAACAACTGTAATCGAAAATGGTATACAAATATGCAAAATGATAATTTTGTAGGGCTGTGGGTATCCGTGGGCAATCAAATGGAAGGACACTTTCCCTTCGATGAGGTTTAAATTTACGGCTTCATGAGTCCATCGGTATTGTTACAAACTGAAACTAATTTAGTTCACGTATCGTACGTTCCTGAATCATAAATTATACGAGTTAACCTAAATGGAATGTTAGTTAAAACTCAGGATCGATCCCGCTTTTCACTGCATTCATTGATCCTTCTATCTGAATTACCGAGCTAAGAGCCCGATCATCAAGACATCTGTTCCTTAAGCTACAGTTTTCTCCGATCTGATCAGAAGTTATGCGATAGGTGCCTACTCTCATGACTTGAGAGCTCCATTTTTAATTCAGCTGAATTGACAATTCTAGTTTGATCCCGTTTTTCACCGCTTTTGTTTTGGGATTTGAACTGGTTTCAGTGCTTCATTTACGTTCCGGTAATGCCAATTCAAAAGCTTCTATGTCATCACTGGCCGATGGACGAAACCAGTGCGCCAGTAGACCAAGGCATGTATGAGTATAAGCCAGAGCTCGCGCGAACGAGAAATTACAGAAATGCCTATTCATACTGAACTATCCCAGTCACTTCGACATACTGTAGTTATCTAGCTGAGATGGCTCGTCTATGATCTAATGAGCAACGTTTCACTAATAACAATTCATGATGAAATTCAGAATTCCTTGTTACTGTCTCGAGAGTATTCTACAATATCTCAGTCTGAATTAGCTCAAAACTTCTTAAGAGAAGTTAGTTTTTCGCCATCATTCAATATTATGATTGAACAGTGAATAGCTTGAATAATAGATCTAATACCTAACTGTTAGTAAATAACAAAGAGGAAAATTAAATAGAAAACATGAGTAAAAACGTTCCTAATCCTGCTGATCTTTTTAGCGAATTTTCGTAGAAAATGAATTTAGACGTATTTCGTTCGTTTAAAATCAAAGAAACGGTTTGAGTTTCGTCTGTTCGTTAGTTATTGAAAAATTTTCCAACGTTACCGGTTGCTAAGTGATCACAAAAAATACTTCATAATTTTCTTCCGCAACACATAATATAAAAAGTATTCTGGCTGTTGTATGACTATTATAAGAACATATGTTATCTGGTGCAAGAAAAGGAATTACGAGTAACTTGTATGAATCCAACAGTGGTATGGAATGTTGAGAAACGAAATTGATCAAGGCTTGTTCTAGAGATACATTACTCAGTTCATTAAAACGGAATTAGTTCATTCCTGGTGACTGGTTGTAAATGGAAACCGTTTGGATTTACCAAGAAAAATGTCGTGTTCAAACATTGGCTGGTATGTAATATAACGAGGTCGACCAAAATCATCCTACACACCTGGGAGAAAAAGTTTTTTTCCCCTTTTTCGTGGAATGTCGATGTCTGATTAGAATTTCATTTCAGCTTGGCAACTTGTTGAATTCTATAGCTCCAGTTGGAAAAAGAAAACAGTAGGTATTCAGTATTTTTTGAATTGCTAGTAGCAATAATAATGGGAACTAGAATGATATTTCGGCTATCATTCATTCTGATTTTGCTCATTTCTTGTTAATTTATCAAAATGGAAAGTTGTAAAAGTAAATAGAGGGAAGAAGGGGCAGATTGTTTAAGATATCTGGAGGGAGAAGTATAAGTGTTTGAGTGAGAAAGAGAGAGATGATGTGTTGGTGGAAGGGTGTTGATGAGAGTGGTAGGGGTGAAAGGGAATGACGATGAGACTGACTAGTGTGAGTGAGTGAGAGAGCGAAGTATGAGAGTAAAGAAGAGTGAAAACGTCTGCCGAGTTGGGTGGGCAGTATAGATTCCTCCCATATTGTAACTTGGAGTTATATAATTAGATGATGAACAAAGTACGAGTCGAAATGATTGATAAGTCGACGTCATAAGAAATTATCATGTCGACGTCATTAATGCACACAGACTAGATACTATTAATCTAACGGCAATGAAGATTATAGGGTATATTATAGTTATTTTACTAATTATAGTATAGCTTCCACTCATATTGTAACACGGACTTATATAATTAGATGATGAACCGAGTCGAATTTCCATGGAATTTTCCTGGAACATATACCTATCTACTCTCCGAGGTTGAACAAAATCGGAGTAATAGATGATAAGACATCGACGTTATAATAAATGAACATTTGCGCATACGCACAAACTACTATTTTTGTGATGACAATGAAAGTTATAGGGGACCTTCTAGAAGCTATCCCGCACGATCCCTAAAAATGTCATCATAATCGTTCTATTAGACTCAGAGTTTTACCTGTGTCAACCGAAAATAGTTTCGCGCATGGGCAATGGTTATTACTTTACCAATCACGATATAATTTATAGGAAACTCTTCTAGAACATATACCCAATTACCTACCGAGTTTGAACGAAATCGGACCAATAGAAGATGAGAAATCGACGATATGAAAAACGAACGTTTGCGCATGCGCACAAGCTATTGTTAATTCGATGGAATTGAGTATTATAGGGGTGCGACTAGAAGCTAACCCGCACAATCCCTGAAAATCTCATCGGAATCGGACTGAAACTTGATATAGTTTTGGGCGTGACAAGGATTTCCCACAGACAGACTGACAGGCAGACATCCATCAGACAGGCAGATAGGCAGATGGACACGGAACCAAAATTAATCAGCAAGCTATGAAAGGCAAAAAATAAGTGAAATTTTGATTTCGGAGGACAAAAAAATCGCTAACACAGCTTCAACACAGCTTCCCTACTTTCGGTAGTGAGGAAGCAAACGTAGTATGAGGGCGCACAGATGGGATTGAGTCGTTAGGTGTGACAAGAAGATTGAAAGAGAAAAGGCGATGGAGAAGAGAAGTTGTTGGAATAAGTGAGAAGGAAGGATAGAAGGGTGAAGGAGATCGTTCGAAAGAGGAAGAGAGATAGTGAACGAAAAGTAGAGAAACAGGGGAAAAGATGGGGAAGAATGGTATTATTTTGTTTGGCTTTTAAGCAAATTTCTTGGGGACTGAAAGCGATGGTCGGTGTCATCAGCCCTCCTGCCAAGAACATCTTATGAGATAAGAGGTCACACACTCAAAGTTGTTCCAAACAGAAAATCGCGGAAAAACCTTTCAACCAATAACAAGGAAGTCTGAACTCTGATGCGAATGTTATGTCGACAAAGTTCCAAAACCTCAAGGACAACCACGTAATAGCGCCCGAGGGCTCACGCGAAACGGCAGGAAGTGGTCGATGACAACAGTTCACCGCTCTGCCGACGTACGTATGGAAATCTCGAGAGTTTGATTTTAAAGAAGACAGTTTTACATATTTTCAAAGATGGCTTCCGACTTATATATATACATATATATATATATATATATATATATATATATATATATATATATATATATATATATATATATATATATATATATATATATATATATATATATATATTAATAAGTCGGAAGCCATCTTTGAAAATATGTAAAACTGTCTTCTTTACGAGAGTTTGATTTTAAAGAAGACAGTTTTACATATTTTCAAAGATGGCTTCCGACTTATTAATATATATATATATATATATATATATATATATATATATATATATATATATATATATATATATATATATATATGTTGACGGAGGTGAATCACTACACAAACTTTTAAAGAAAAAGTAAAAAGGAAATATATTTTGAAATAAAAGTACGCAGAGGAACAGGCTAGCTAAAACACTTTCAATAATAGACTGAAGCACGTTTTCATGCCCTCCAAAAATGTAACCCTCTCGGGAGGTTCTGTGCATGGATTCCTTTCACATGGAACATGGATTGAGTCTCAAATACTCAGGTGCTCTTCTCAGAGGGATCCTCACGGATCCTGGGGGGAGTTTATTTCTGGGAGGTTTCCCACACGGCCATTCTGCATAACCCCGCGTCTCTGCGGTTCACAACCTAGGAAGAAAAAAATAAAGCAGCATCAGTCCTCAACAGAGAACACTTCTGTTACATTTCCCCTAGAACCCCCCTTGAATTGAAAACCGTTTATCATACATAGGATGCAAAATGATGAAAACATCAAGAACTCCAAAACATTCAAGTTACAGATTCATTTCACACCATGCAAAGATGACATGGGACATTGTGGAATTACAAAATTAAACTATCACTTAGAACTTCCCTTGAGTTAGAAAACAAGTCAAGAGTTCATCACACATAAGACGTGGACAGAGATAATATTTTACACCATGCAAGGATGACATGGAGTATTGTGGAATTTACAAAAACTAAACTCCCACTTTTTCTATTCTTTTTTTTTTTTTTTTTTTAAATTTTAAAACGAAATTTTTATTACAAAAATTTAGTTCTAGTAGAATATTTACACTTGCTTCGCAAATGAAAATCACGTGAAATTTTTTTTTTTTTTTTTTTTTTTTTTTTGTATATACTTTTTATATTCATTTATCATTAATTTCTATCCATTTGGGCGCTCTGAAAAGACACCATCTTGAAAATGGGCGCTCTGAAAAGACACCATCTTTTAAGTAGGTGCTTAGAAAAGACACCATCGTCCATATAAATGCTATAAAAAGACTGTACTTTGTTATTGTAACCACTTTATTTCATTTCAAAATTATCATTAGTTTTTTTTTTTTTTTTTTTTTTTTTCATTCATCATCGCTATTATCATCACTTAAATTTACTATGGGTCCAATGTCAGTAGCATTTGGAACCTTCCTCAAGCGATCATGAGCATACTTATAGTTACGGCGACCATCAATTGATTGCAGTTCATAACGATCATTTGGGAGAACTTTCTTAATAATAACTGGTCCCCTGTACTTTGGGTCTAGCTTACATTGATTTCTTTCTTCCTGTTTCAAATATACTAAATCTCCAACCTCAAATGGAATGACTTTTGCTTTGCCTTTGTCAAATTGAATTTTACTATACTTAGCACTATCTGCCATCTTGACAGAAGCATGCTCCCTAACTGCACTTAAATCAATTTGAGGGACACCTGAAACTTCCTCATCTACAACAATAAGTTCACGAGGTCGTGAAACCTTTCCAAACATCAACTCCATTGGAGATACTTTGGTGATTTTATGTGGGGTAGTATTTAGTGCCAATTGAATATCTCCTACTGCCTCCTGCCAAGATCGATTTTCATGCATTTCAGCTACCGTTAACATATCCTTAAGAGTTCCCATGACTCTTTCCACTTGACCATTTGCTCGAGCTGAACCAGTAGCAATAAAATGAACCTCAATCTGTGATTTTTCACAGAATTCCCTAAAGTCACGAGCTGCGAATGAACGACCTTGATCTACAATTAGTTTTTGCATGGGCCCAAATAGTGAAATAGCTGAACGCAAGGATCTTATTGCACTGATTGTCTCAAGTGTATGAGTAGGAATTAACAAACAATATTTGGTAAATGCATCAATAAAAACAAAAAGGTAATCTCTAGTATCACGTTTACCACTTAGTTTCCCTGTGCTGTCGAGATGGACTGTATGCCATGGTATGGGTTCTTTGGGTATGGGGTGTAACTCAACTTGGTGGGATCCTGTGTCTCTTTTCGCCATTTTGCAGGTCACACAATTATCTACGAATTTCCGAACAAACTTTGACATATGTTCGAACCAGTAATGATCATACAGAGTCTCCAACGTTTTTTCCCAACCCAAATGAAAAATTGAGTTATGAATGTTATTTACAATTGACCACTTGAGAGACTGAGGAACGATGGGGAGACATCGATTACGAGCATGTCTTTGTATATTCCTACAAAGCACCCCAGAACGTAATTCGTAGGTGTTTTGAATATCATTATCTATTTCATCAGCACCAAGTTTATCAATTATCTCAGAAATAAAAGGATCACGTTGCTGTTCAGCTAAAAGCCAATCATGAGAAACAGTTGTTAAGTTTACTTCTTTCCTTTCAACCTGGGTGCTAAAATTTTGGTTAAATCCTAAGCGTTTTTTTCCGTGAGGACGACTCTTATTTTTATTATTCATAAATGAACTGAGTTTAGAATTAACCTCCTTACAATTCACCTCAACAAGACCACCAGGTGTGACATGATTGGTGGTCAAACTGGTGGCTGGCTCCATACAACCAACATCCAAAGGGTGACGAGACAAAAAATCAACATGAGCCATTCGTTTACCAGGACGAAACTCCAGGGTGAAATGATACCCTTGAAGGAAGGCCCACCATCTTTGAACAAGTGGAATAATATCTTGCTTACTTTGAGTAGCCTTGAGGGATTCACAATCAGTGAACACAGTAAAACTCTGACCTTGTAAATAATTATTGAAATGTTTAATGGCTTTGACCACAGAGAGAGTTTCCAAAAGGTAAGAATGATATTTTGACTCAGCAGGTGTTGTTCTTTTACTGAAATACGCTACAGGTCTTGGTTTGTTATCAACTTTATGTAATAGAATGGCACCGTAACCAGATGAACTAGCATCTGTATGAAGTTCAATAGGGTAATGAGGATCAAATATCATGAGAACTGGGGAATTAGTCAAAAGAGAAATGATTTTTTGGCGTGCCGTTTCATGTTCATCAGTCCAGCTTTCTATTTTCCCATCAGTATTGTTTCTAGTCAAACGGTACAATGGAGCCATGATAGATGAAAAATCCCTTATAAATGATCGAAAGTAAGTAGCAAGTCCTATAAAAGACCGCAATGACTTGAGAGAGCAAGGTGGGGGTAGCTTAGTAAGGGCTTCAATTTTTCTAGTATTGGGGCGAAGCTCACCATTTTCAACCTCAAAACCAAGGTAAGTGACATGATTAACCAGAAAAGAGCACTTTGACAAATTTAGGGAAAACCCATGTTCGGTTAATATTTTCAGAACTTCGTCTAAATACAGAAGAGCATCATCATAGTTTTCTGCAACTAAAAGAATGTCATCCATGAAAACGACTGCGTAGGTGTGTGCTATAGTACCCAGAGCCTTCATGACAGCTCGCTGAAACTCACTGGGACCATTTCGCAATCCCATTGGCATGGTAAGGAATTCGTAATGACCATCAGGTGTAACAAAAGCAGTTTTCTCGACCGAATTAGAGTGCATAGGTAACTGAAAAAAACCACTAGCCATATCCAGGCTACTAAAAACGCGCCCTCCCTTCAATCGAGCAATTTGATCATCAATTAAAGGTAAGGGATACCTCTGAGGAACCGTAATAGAATTAAGGCGACGATAATCAACCGCCATTCTCCATGCACCAGACTTTTTTGGGATGAGGAGCACTGGACTAGCAAAGGGGCTTGCACTAGGACGAATGATCTGGGCTGCTTCCAAATCAGCAACCAGATTACGTAAAATTTCTCTTTGACTAGGGCTCAACCTATATGGTCTTTGGTAGACAACCTTAGAAGGATCTGACAACCTTATGTTTACTTCACCAGTGGTTATTCTAGAAGTAGGTATTCCGTCAATCAAAAAACGTTCATATCTCCGCAAAATTTGCAAGAGCTCGGGTTTCCGCTCAAACGGTATATCTGATTTAATACTATCAATTCTGTCTTTAATTTCTAATGAACTGACACAAAGATTTGAGTAATGAGGAATGGGTTCGGAAGGAGACATGAAAAAATCAGATTCCTCGAATTCGGACAAAATATCAATATCGAGCTTTGAAAATTCATAAAAGGAATTATCATCCTGACAAGGACATTTAATTTCGGAGAGAATTGAACAACCTTCATCCTGAATTTTATTCAAGGTAATGTTACCTGAAGCAGCAGTCTGAAGAAAATTTTTGGTTAAAGACATGATATTATATTCTCCCGAATTCAGCACATCAGCCTCAAAACAATTGGAAATTTCTAGCTTCTTGGAAGAATCATTATCCAAGAAAGAAGATTCAATGCTCGTTCCAACATGACGAACTTCGGTTGATTTTAACATGCATGCACTGTTGGAAACAACCATGAAAAATTGTGTGGTAAGGATTTCCCGACCAATCAAAATTGGGTATGATATAAAATGATCAGGGACTATGTGAAACAAAACTAACAAGGAATGTCCATCTATGTTAATATCAACTTCTAACTGACTGGAACATATAACCACTGAAGCACCTATACCATGGAGATTAACATGATTAGAAAAGGGTTTTCCTCGGAATTTTACACTAAATTTAGCTCCAAGTAGTGAGCATTCTGAACCTGAGTCAAAATTATATAAAAAACACTCACCATTGTGAAGAAGAGTGCCAACTGGGTTGACCTGGCATAAGGACACAGTCTTATCAATTGGTTGGCCTTGGGATGAAAATCCTCCCTCACCTCCTTTTCCATATTTCTTGGGACATCTTGATGAAAAATGGTCTGTGGATTTGCAAATGAAGCATGCAGGAGGTCCTGAAACGCCATGCGAAGTGGATTGCGCACCACCTGCCCCCAAAAAGGCTGAACGTCGGTCGTTGGGACGACTTGTGCCTCCACTGTCACGTTGCCACTTGAAGGGATTGTTACCTCCGTTTCCTTTTTCAAATGAAAATCGCTCTAAATTGGAAATACGGGTTTTCTTGGGTACTGGGGTTTCAGTGTCAGAAGCACGTTTGTAAGTGATATGGCTCAATTCTCTAAGCAACTTTTCCCTACTGTCCACGGGCTCAACATAAGCAACGCGCCGAACACGGGAATCATTCTGAGACAAATGTCCAAGGACGATAGAAACAGCAATTTGTTCATGGCTGAGATTTTCCCAACTCGAAACAAGTTTAGATACCATTCTGGAAGCAAAAGTTGGGTAATTTTCGTCTCTATCACGGGGTTGTGAAGTTAAGAATTGAAGGAAAACAGCCGCAGGAGTCTCTAAATTTCCCCATTGAGTGATAAAGGCAGCTTTAAAATTGTCCCAAGTTAATTCAGGTGTCACAATTGAGGTGAACCATGCCGAAGCTTCACCCTTCATGGCTTGACTAAGTGCGATGACTAAAGCTCCTCCGACAAAGTCTTTACCTCCAATACAGCATTCGGCGGCCCTTACCCATGAGTTTGGGTCAATTCCATCACCTTTCGGGTCGAAATTCGGTAATGGAATTTTCCTTCCTTCATTCTGAGTCGACAATAATAATTGTTGTAATAGAGCCTCGTACCGGCGGTTCTGCGCCTCAAGTATCGCCAACCAAGGTTCGGCATTCGCTTGCTCCTTTTGAGAATCTTCGGATTGACTCATCCCACTTCTGATGTTGACGGAGGTGAATCACTACACAAACTTTTAAAGAAAAAGTAAAAAGGAAATATATTTTGAAATAAAAGTACGCAGAGGAACAGGCTAGCTAAAACACTTTCAATAATAGACTGAAGCACGTTTTCATGCCCTCCAAAAATGTAACCCTCTCGGGAGGTTCTGTGCATGGATTCCTTTCACATGGAACATGGATTGAGTCTCAAATACTCAGGTGCTCTTCTCAGAGGGATCCTCACGGATCCTGGGGGGAGTTTATTTCTGGGAGGTTTCCCACATATATATATATATATATGTATATATATATATATATATATAATTCTATTCGTCAAAGACACTACCAAATTTAGTAGTGACATGTTAAAATTTGAATAACAGTAGTTATTGTAATGGCCAAAATTAAGTGTTTTGAGATCAATGAGCGTTACCCACGTATTCATTTTATATTTTTGAATGAAAATAGATTCCATTTAAAGATATTTGATACCATCCGCACGCTCCTACGTTGGGTAGTTGTCTCTATGATTTTTCAGATTTGGACTGGTGACAGGGAGGGGGGTCTCGTCCAGGCGGGAGGGGTGCTTTGATGTCACCAGTGTGCGAAACTTTGAGAAATCATAAAAAGAAAACTACTCATCGTAGGAGAGTGCGGTTGATGCCTAACTTCTTAGGATGGAATCTTCTTCCATTTAACAAGCTTTTTCGCACCCGTGGGTAACGCTCATTGAGTGCTTTTAAGCAATGTGTACCACTGCAGACCATTATTAATGATCTGTTACGGACTAATCTATCTCACCATGCAAGATTGCTTAGATAGTTACCTACATAATTTCTGCAGTCACAAAACAGTTTGAGCGTTCCCGATTACGCTGCCCAACAAAAAAAAATCAAAGTCTTGCCCTCACGAAACTGATACTGGTCCTGGGGGTTTTCGAAGGAGCTGAATCCAAATCTTGGCCCGTTTTTCACATAGACGTCCATTTTTGGTGGTACGGCACCTGCATTTTTGAAAAAAAAAATCTCTTAAATTCCAGGTTAGTTTATGTTCAATTGAAAGTTGATATTCTTCTTGGAACTTTAACCCTGAATACGCCTATACCACATATAATCTCTGAAAGGTCTTCTTAACGCGCCTTCTGCCTAAAAAATGCTAAAAAAAGTTGGTTTTCCCCAATTTATTACGATTTTTTTCCAGTTTTTTAATAGTTTTCGTACAAATTACACCACCTGGCGACCTGGAAAAAATTGTGCTATTACATGGACTATTTCTGCGTCGAATGAGACCACCAGCAGCTCTGGAGGTGTGGTAGTTGATTTTTCGCAATTTTTCAACTAAACTACCGAAAAACGTGTTTCTTGGAAATATACTGACGAGAAAAAATAATATGTTGTCATGAAACTGACAGAAGTTTTTTTTGTAGTTAAATAATCGCGAAAAATCAAGAGCTGATGGTGGTCTCATTCGACGCAAAAATATCCAACTAATAGCACAATTTCTTTCAGGTAGCCAAGTGGTGTAATTTTTACAAAAAATATAGAAAAAAATGTCAAAAATCGATGAAAAATCACATTTTTTGGCAGTTTTTAGGCAAAAGACACGTTAAGGAGGCATTTTAGATTCTTCATATTGGTATAGGCGTGTTCAGCGTTAAATTTCCAACAGCAATAACTGTTCAATAAATTTTTACAGATTGTAAAGTTTCCATTCAAATCTATCACTCCTAACTATTAAAACAGGAAATTTCTTTGGAAAATCATAATCTCTAAGTAGAAAGATTTCCACAATCTAATGTTTTTGAATAATCAAATATTTTGTTTGGTAGATTTTCACAATCAAACATTTTCCATCTCCATCCACTGGCTTCCATGATTTCCGCAGCGGTACTGCTATAAATATCATTCTATTTTCAAAGTAGCTTTGAATACTGAACCCCTTGGCTGTACTTACCCACAAACTGATTGAACAAAATCATTTCTCTGTTTACATTTTATATTTTAGACCTCCCAAAAAAGGTTTTTTCCATGTCAGGGTACAACTACTGAAGAACCTAGCTAAAATTCAATCTCTTCTGGCTATCTCTCTGCACATCTTGTGCACCCCGTTTTGATAAAATCTTCAAAAATTACAAATAGAATTTGGGTTTCACAGAAAATGTGTATACTTGTTTTATTTCACAAAATTCTTCCTTTACTGATGTCATTGCAGCGATTAAGTGGGACAGAGCCTATATGGTTAGATGCCTACGAAATTCACATCAAGGTTACATAACTATTGCGTATCCTACTTCCTGCGTAGAAAGTCCTCTAAATACTTCCTTATAGGGGGTGAATTCATCACTTAAATCAGAGTCAAAAAGTTACTATCCCAAATGAAGCGATCATTAAAAATCGTATAGGTAAAGGTGCTAAAAGTATCTCTGCCGTGATTCAGATGGGATGCTCATCATAAAGTCATTTATGGGGAAATGTATACCTACCTTGTGTGTTGGGGAATTGATGATTTATAGACCACGACATAATTTCACAGCCTTAAAATTTGTATGTCACTCTGTACGAATTTTATAATTTACGAGTGATGCGCCAGACTGATGTTCATGAATCAAATCTGGGAAAAAACGGATGCCAAGTTTGGTGGGCAGTAAAGCTTCCTCACTTACTGTAACTTGGACTGTGGAGCATTAGGTGAAAAAAATAAATAAAAATTACCAGACCGAATGATTGAATGATAAATAGAAACTAATATACCTACTCGTACTTACAGTATACGTGGGCAATCTGAATTATATGGAATTCCATGCCTACCAGCTAAAAAAAAAAAAACCCCAACCGGCCTGTCCCAAAATTTTACTATCGGAATTTCGCTAGTGACAACCAAGTTTAGGTGTAGTGCATGAACATTATTCTGAGGCCTTTTACCGACTACCCCAAAAAGCAACTATCAGTTTTCTATGTGTACTATCCCAAAACATAAACCCAACTAGGTCCTCCGAGTTTGAAACAAATCGGGCCAATAGATCATAAGAAATCACCGTTATAGGAGATCCAACGGCAAGAATTTCGTATAGGACCGTCTAGGAGCTAACCCGCACAATCCGTGTAAAATTGTTCAAGATCAAAATAAACCTTGTGGAAACTTTGAATTTGTAGGGTATCAATTAGTTTGAATTCTACCGAGATCACAAAGTTTCCCAACCTTCGCAAGTAAAAAGACGTGCCTAAGCAGGTGGGGAGAATAAAATTCGTTGAATTTGATTTTAAATGAATGGGTTTTATTAGTTTTGTTTTCGATGTGGTAAACTATTTTTCTTGCCGGCGCACAATAGTATTATAGCATACAATTATAATTCGTTACTGCATAAGCAAGTAAGAAAAATGTGCACCACGTTCATACTTTTTTACAAATGAGTTGTTAAATATGGATTAACTTATTACTTTCCTCAATGTTTTTGATTTATCGTTGGAATCGTCTTCCACCCTTTTTCTAGCCCTTCGATAAAACGAGGAGTTTTAGAAAAATAAGTACTGCCAAACTTATCAAGGACTTAGCCAACTAGACCATGAGAAAGCCCGTTGCCGAACGAAGGGGTGCTTAGATTGCGAATACTAATTCTTGCCACTTATTGCCTTTTGACCTGTCGTGGAGTGAACGCGCTCTTTTCGATCGTTATAGGAGGGTTAATTGGGGATATCCTAACCTCAGATAACCGAGGAAGGCAACTCCCGATAGCAGCTACTATCAACAGCAACTATTAAGGTATTTACGGCCTCACCACTTTTGGTTATCATTTTCAATAATGAACCTTTGTAAGTGACCAAGAAATAAGTTTAATAAAGACCAAGAAAAATCGGTTATGAGGTTCTAGTTAGTCCTAGAAGCTCGGCATCATTTCGGTTAACCCTAAAGTGCTAAAACATTCAAATATCAAGATCTCGAAAACTTTCAAGGTAACAGTAACTTTTTTGGATCTAATTTATAGATATCATACCAAAGAATCGAATGAAACTATTCGGATCGCTGTACGTTTATCCGTTCTCGCTCCCTAAGGGGTAGAACATTGACAGGAAACAATAACCAATATGCTAGTGAATCACAACTTATTAAATTGCTAACTACGACAATCGTATCAGGTGATATATGATGGAATCATCCCAAGAAATCGAATGAAACCACCTTGATCGCTGTACGTTAATTCGTTCGCTCTCTCTATGAGGTAGAGCTTTGACAGCAAAAGGGGGGGATCAACACGATGGCAATCAGAACTGGTGGGAACATGGTAAAAACCACCCACGATAAATCTCCTTAGGATTTATTGGCCAGCACATTTTAAGCAAATTATATATAGCTCATATTTCAAAAATGTGCTATACGAAATAATTAAAGATGGATAAAAACAGCTAAAAGCCATCATGTTATTTTTTTGGCGGCGTATTACTCAAAATAAGTTTATCAACAATGAACTAGAACATTAAAATGTATGGGCAAAATTATGCTGATAGATGTACTTAAATGTCATTAACATGTGCTGATAATTGATGAAAACGGAATAGAAACTGAAAAATCCAAAACTAATTTTGAATCGTAGGATATTATTTAGAACAAGTGTTTTTATTATAAAATTGTTAGCGATTCCTTTGCACTCAAAGTGATCACAATAAAAAAATTATATAACACATAAACATCAAACATAATATAATAGGGTCATTCCATGTCAATTCAACACACCCAATTTACCTCACCATATTAGATTTTGCTCAAATTTGGTATACTCATAGTAGGTGTTGAGACTAAGAAAAATACCAAATTTTAAATTTTTATCTCAAACCGTTTCTTAAATATGGCTATGTAAAACTTACAAAATCTTGCCAAAAAACCATGAACGGATTTTATACTATTCGCTCTACGAACTGTCCTAATTGAGCTAGAGAGCTGGGGGAGGTCTCATTTTGCAGCTTTTTTTATGCTCTTTCCAGTGATATACAACAGGACATAGGTTCTAATAACAAAAATTTTGTCAAAATACAAATTAAAATTTTGATTTAATTTTTTTCCAAAAAGTACATAATTTAAAATTTTCAAAATATTCCTATAAATACTTAGTACTGTTGTAAACAATGTGACAAAATATAAATATGGGGTGATGATGGGTTCATTGTTAAAAAAAAATATTCCTGACACTAGTTTTCCACTAATAGCCCGGTTTTGACTAAATAATAAACATATTACGTACTTTTACCAAAGAGGTGAGCTATTTAATTAAATATATAAAGGAATACTATGTATAAAGGTAAAAAATATCAGAAATATTAATTCAAAATACTATCTTGTTAAAACAAAACCAATAACCATAGATATACTCCAATAAAAATTAAGTTATTTAGGTTGTTTACTTTAATTTTATACAATTTAAACCAAGTTAAACAAAGCCTATTAATTAGTAAAACAATAATCTTGAACATTTCTATAACAATGAATTTGGAAAAGGTATGAAAATAGTCTACCTAAATACTCGTAGTTATGTAATAATTCTGGTACAAACAGATTAATCAAAATTTACATAATATTGTACATGTTTATGATGATGAAGTAGGTATACGAGTAAATGTAACACAATTGGTGCAGTACTAACGATAATGTTTGAACAGCTATCTAGATTAACACTAACCTGAGGAAAAATTAAGTTTTGAGTTGACAGCAGTTTCCCTAAACATTATCTCAGTTTACGGAATTACATTGTGTAAAAGCCAGTTGGGTTTTCGCTAAGATCGCTTTCAGCTAGATTTACTTTTTTTTTTCTACTTTTTTTACTCTTAGATACATTTAGTTACCAACTCGTATACCTACTTCATCATCATAAATATGTACAATATTATGTAAATTATGATTAATTTGTTTGTACCAGAATTATTACATAACTATTTAAGTAGACTATTTTCATACCTTTTTCAAATTTATTGTTATAGAAATGTTCAAGATTATTGTTTTACTAATTAATAGGCTTTGTTTAACTTGGTTTAAATTGTATAAAATTAAAGTAAACAACCTAAATAACTTAATTTTTATTGGAGTATATCTATGGTTATTGTTAGTAATTAGTAAAACAATAATCTTGAACATTTCTATAACAATAAATTTGAAAAAGGTATGAAAATAGTCTACTTAAATAGTTATGTAATAATTCTGGTACAAACAAATTAATCATAATTTACATAATATTGTACATATTTATGATGATGAAGTAGGTATACGAGTTGGTAACTAAATGTATCTAAGAGTAAAAAAAGTAGAAAAAAAAGTAAATCTAGCTGAAAGCGATCTTAGCGAAAACCCAACTGGCATTTACACAATGTAATTCCGTAAACTGAGATAATGTTTAGGGAAACTGCTGTCAACTCAAAACTTAATTTTTCCTCAGGTTAGTGTTAATCTAGATAGTTGTTCAAACATTATCGTTAGTACTGCACCAATTGTGTTACATTTACTCGTATACCTACTTCATCATCATAAATATGTACAATATTATGTAAATTTTGATTAATCTGTTTGTACCAGAATTATTACATAACTACGAGTATTTAGGTAGACTATTTTCATACCTTTTTCAAATTCATTGTTATAGAAATGTTCAAGATTATTGTTTTACTAATTAATAGGCTTTGTTTAACTTGGTTTAAATTGTATAAAATTAAAGTAAACAACCTAAATAACTTAATTTTTATTGGAGTATATCTATGGTTATTGGTTTTGTTTTAACAAGATAGTATTTTGAATTAATATTTCTGATATTTTTTACCTTTATACATAGTATTCCTTTATATATTTAATTAAATAGCTCACCTCTTTGGTAAAAGTACGTAATATGTTTATTATTTAGTCAAAACCGGGCTATTAGTGGAAAACTAGTGTCAGGAATATTTTTTTTTAACAATGAACCCATCATCACCCCATATTTATATTTTGTCACATTGTTTACAACAGTACTAAGTATTTATAGGAATATTTTGAAAATTTTAAATTATGTACTTTTTGGAAAAAAATTAAATCAAAATTTTAATTTGTATTTTGACAAAATTTTTGTTATTAGAACCTATGTCCTGTTGTATATCACTGGAAAGAGCATAAAAAAAGCTGCAAAATGAGACCTCCCACAGCTCTCTAGCTCAATTAGGACAGTTCGTAGAGCGAATAGTATAAAATCCGTTCATGGTTTTTTGGCAAGATTTTGTAAGTTTTACATAGCCATATTTAAGAAACGGTTTGAGATAAAAATTTAAAATTTGGTATTTTTCTTAGTCTCAACACCTACTATGCGTATACCAAATTTGAGCAAAATCTAATATGGTGAGGTAAAATTTAAATTTAAAGTGTGTTGATTTGACTTGGAATGACCCAATACGACAATTTTCAAAAATTCGCTCACACAGAACACATAAGCATTAAATAAAACGAAATTCGATGATTTACGAAAATCCACTCATAAGACCATGCTGCATGACTGGATTTTTTCTATCTGTTGAAGCCTACATTTACAAAGGCATATTAATGACTAAGTCATCTTCTCGTCAGATCAACAACGCAAATCGATTAGGAAGGTGATTACGCTATGGGACCCATGAGACTAATTTGAAATTGCTGAAATTTGAAATGGAGCTCCTTTGGTATATCTAGAATAACATTTAAATGCACGGGAGCATAATAATAATCTGAGTGGCCTTTGAAGCTAGTTTGTCTCATGGTGAAGAAATTTTAGATGCAACTCCTTTGGCACACCGAGACAACAGTATATTATGAGGTTCAGAGGCGTACTGATCAGCTGAGGGGCCTCTGAAGCAAACTTCTTTTCTAATCAACCTAAGGTGATGAAAGTTTAAATGGCGCGCTATTGGAACACGTAGGATACCATTCCATTACAAAGTTTGGAGGTGAACATATCAGCTGAGGAATCGCTAATTTCTCTTACTAATGTACTGTACCTGTATTGGATTTAATAATGATAGTTACACTGATCAGCGTAGAAGGGCTATATATATAATACAGGAGTAATAAACCTTCATTTGTGTAATAGTTTGCAGCGTTTTAGTTTCTGATTCAGGTACTTCAGTACGGTCTGAACCTTCCCCACCCTATATCTATATCTAGCCATCTCCTAACGTCCTCGATAATCTTTTCGTAATATCTGATAAATTCAAAACGTCATTGACCACCCCCAAACCTATAGACATATCCTGTACAGGCAACATTTCCGTCTGATCAAGGTGGTTGAGCTTTAGCTGTTATCCTAAAAACAATTTACTCTCCATTTTGATTTCCTGGGTGTTTGGTTAAGTTAGAAAGCTATTTACAACGTTTCTTCATTATTTATTTGAAAAGTTTGGTTAGAAAGCTATTGGCTTCATAGATCATTCAACTTATATTATGATAGTTCCTGTTGAAAGGGGTCGATCGCCTGTATAACAGAATAATATATCAACATGTCATTTTTGAGCTCTAAATGTCATTGATAAGCGACTCGTAAACGACAGAAAATCTATTCAGCTGATGTTCGAAAGTGGACCTGGCAATAATATTGTAGACCATATTCAATACACAATGAATATTTCAATAGCTAGATATTTCTGATTTCATGAAATGGTGTAATAATGATGTTTTTCTGTTTCAGGTAAGTTGGATATGATGTGGACATCAAATTGCTGAGCTACGTGGGTAATGTACAGTTTCATTGTGCAAAGCCAAGAATAAAATTTGGTCGTTGACGTAATAAGAATAAGTAACTGAGAAATGGATATTATAAAACGGCATAGGTCCTTGTTATCTCCCATGCGAACACATTTGTAATATGTGAACTCTAATGCGGAATACCCTCGAAGTAGTTTCTATGTCTTGATTTTGATTTTCCATCCAATAAATTAATGTTGACAGCCGTGCTTCAGTGAATTTTCGAAGTAGTATCCGCAATAAAACACGCCATTGCACCCCTCCCTTTAGGTTCTGATCACCAGTGCAACCAACTATGTTATCATGAACCAAAGAAATAAATGAATTTGCAGGCAGTGGACTAATTACAGCAACTCTTGTACCTACCTAATATTCGAAATTATCATTCGTCAACTTTTACTAGAATTATTATTTAAAAAATTAAAAATAAAATAAATAAGTCGAAGGAGTTATTAAAAACGTTATCGTTGTAACGCAACAATTCTAAAATGGCTCCATATCGAACCCCAGACTCATAAGTTGTATAAAAACGAAAATCTCTCCCAGTTCGCAAGCAGCTGATCAGCGTTGGCTGATAAGTACCTACTTAAAGTTCCTATGGGAAACACCTTATTAAATTTCAATACCATTCATTGAATAAAATAGAATAGCGTATGCACTTAACTGGTTCCGTTCTAACTTACCCATCAGTCTTAAGGGTTCCGTTCTCGATTCCAATCTTGTCGGTCAATTGCCCACTATCTTATTAACTATAATGATCAGGTGACTCAAAGGTACCTTGTTATTGTTACCTAGTTCCAACCCTTGCAGCTAAATGATTGAGATTCTAAAACATGTTCATACGTCAGTTGATTTGCGATTTTTTGTGTGGATTTCACACATATGAAGTGATTGGTTTGTTTACTAAGAATCTTTATTGAAAAATACACTAAAATTTATCAACAGACTGTCGATTTTCCCCTTGTACCCTATCTCAGTTTTCCTTCTGCTTAATTTTCAGCCAAAAATAAGACAGAAAGTAGAACGTACATAGAAAAACCACGTTTTTCGACAAATAAACATATTCTTATCTCCCAATTAGTAAAGTAAAATAAGAATTGATTATACCGTTGGAAAGCTGGGACTCGGAAGGTTTATTTACTTACGGTTTGCATCGATGTTCCTTTCCACAATTTAGGTGAAAATCCTTAGTGGAATTTGCTCTGCTTAAATATTACGGCTCGTGCTCAGCTGATCGTCACCAATGTCAGCGAGGCATAAGTTCTGACATCATATCAAAATTTGGTCCAAATCGGACCAACGGTTTCCAAGGAGTTGTGAGCTATAAATTGTGTCCATAAATAATTATATAACATGTGTCGTCACATATGATCTATTTATTTATGGACAAAATTTTGTACTCACTACTCCTCCGAAACCTCATATAAATATATATCTTATAAACGTGTTCTACACCTTCTGAAACGCAAAGAAATTGCATCCCCGCCCTCAAGTACCGTCGTGCCGACGGCTGTGATACCCCCTTATCTACGAAAATTTGGGTAAAAACACTCACGCAGTTAACGTAAGCAGAACCACTTTTCGAATCGATCAGCTGGAGCTCTGGGTGAAGCCGGTAATTTCATTTATCCCTTGATGTCCTAGAGAGGCTCCTTATCAAATTTCGTTGTAATTGGACAGACGACATAACTTTTGGCACAATCAGCTGATCAGAATAGAGCCTGTAAGGTTATTCGTCTCTTGTTGTCCCAGAGAGGCTCCCTGTCAAATTTCGACTTCCTACGGTAAATAGGAAAGATTTGAGCACGATTTTGCCACCATTATGATTGATAATACGGCTCGTGGGCAGCTGATCTTAACCCAATTCAGCGAGGCACAAGTTCCGACAAGTTAATAAATCATTTCAAAATTTGGTCCAAATCGGACCAGCGATTTTGGAGGAGTAGTGAGCACAACATTTTGTGCATAAATAAATAAATAGAAAGAAACCTGAAAATAATTACTATTGTAATCGTGTTCTACACCCTCTGAAACGCAAAGAAAATGTATCCCCTCATCCAAGTGCTGCCGTGCGGACGGCTGTGATAAACCCTTTGCCACGAAAAGTTGGGTAAAAATGAAATAAAATGAAAAACTAGGCCTCTCAATATCAACAACAGGATATATTAGGAAACGATCATGGAAATATGAACAGATAATTGAACAGATGAAATGAAGTTCGTGATTCTTACCGTTTAATTTATATATTTATATATATATATATATATATATATATATATATATATATATATATATATATATATATATATATATATATATATATATATATATATATATATAATGATGTATGAATTTTATTACGATGGCGTAAGATACGAAAAAATAAGTAGGTTAACATGCAGAGAGAAAAACGTGTTCTATGCAAAAGTGCGCTGAACTGATCTTGGAACAGAAATGCTTTTTATGATCTATTCAGACAAATCTCATTAAACGCCTTTGTGGAACACAACCATTTAGTACATGTTAAATGGAAGAAAGTGGTGAAATAGATGATAGTTATTACGCCAGAATCTCAGAAACCACTAGGTATGCCTTCATTGAGTATCTGAAAACTGAGGAAAGTCTTTATAGGTTAATCTAGGCTTTAATGGATTTAATTCGCGATTTCAGAAGCGATCTGGACAAATGAGTGGGGATTAAATCATTCAGAATTGAAAATTAGAGGCAGAAAATCTCCAAGCTCTGAGAAAGTATTCAAGAGAAACATTTCCTAACCATGAATTGGTTTACGAATAAGACTTTCCCGTAAAAGATAATTCAATCAAAGTAGTGAAAATCATTGAAAATTATGAAATTTTTCTTCTGAAATAACAAAAAAGCTTTTAATGGAAAAACGTTTGTTAATTACAATCATAAATCGATTCTGCATCACACATGAAAATCATAATGCTGCATATTATGAAGATATTTTCTGCCTTCATGGGGTTTCTTCCATTTTCGAGCCGATTTACGACCGACGTCCTCTGGTTCGTTTGATTTCTGAAGCCGTTACGTAGAACGACTGTGGCGAGATTGGATGTGGCCGAATTCCTGTTACCCATTAGCCAAACGACGCGACGGGGGTTTGAATGATATTGCTGGTTCAACGCGCCATATTTTAAGATTTCATCTTGCGAACTACCGTGCAATTATGTCTTTAGTTCTCTGAAGCTTGGAAAACCATATAACTTAACTGTTCTAGTTTTCGTTGATCATTACTACTCTCTACACTGATAAGTGAATCCGGGACTGCAGGGATTACTTAATGAACCATGAGGTTGGAGAGTGATAAACTTTGCTTATTGTTTGTCAGTACCTAATTATAATTATATCATTCGGAAGCTACGTGATATTGAAAAATTAATAAATATTTGTACTCGACCTAATTTAAACAATCTAAAGTTGATTAAGTTGATTTACTTGAATATTCTAATAACCGGTTGAGAGTAGTGATAACAGCACGGTATCATAAGTACCTCCCTTCAATTCATCCCTTTACATAATTAAATTTTAAATCTTGACATATGTTCTAAAACCAGAACAACACTTGGTTGATTGAAAAAATAAATATAAAAAGGTAAAATGAAAAAATACAAAATGAAAATCGTTTGAGAATCGTAGCTAACGCATCACTAAAAAGGTTCGATAAAAAATCCCTTCTATTCCACCTCCCGACAGCAAATTAAAATTTCCAGAGGTTAACAACTAGACCTAAATTGGGAAAAGAACAAAAAATTATAACCACAATCGGCTATCAATTGTCGGCGAAATTTGTCACTTTTTGTTGTGTGTCGATAGACTACGATAAGCGAGCTCCAAAGTTTGAAAAGCGACACAAAAAATTCCTAATCCGTCACAAATTGGGCGTAAAGAAAATCCTTCGCAAATCTGTATCCCTCATCAGTCCAATGTTGGACAGACTACCAGCGTCCTAAAATCTGGAACGCATCCTCTTGGGAAAATGTGGAAGTAATTGCTAGGAAGTCAGATCTGCTGGATGAGCAATGAACCTAACATTTATCCTGTACATCCTAACGCCCAGAATTCGGTGCACAGCCTATTGGGGAGCCCTGAAAGGATTGCGGGAAAGTCTGGTCAGCTGGATCTTCTTTTCGGTCTTCATCTTCTTTTCGTCGAAATCATCCGCCCGAGGCAGTCGGACGAAAAGCCCCAACCTGCAATCGTTGCTTACTATACTTTACTTACTCTTCTTTTCGTTCGGTATTCTTGCTGAACTAAAGTACGAACTATCTTCATGGTTTTTTAAAATTTTATTCTTTATTTTTTTTAACAGAATTTAATAGTTTTTCTTTTTAAATTAAATCTGTCAATGGGTCTACTACAACGTTTGCGCGGAGCGTGAAGTCCGTAGATTTTTTCCCCCGTTTATTAGATAGAAAATTTGATTTTAAACTTTAAAATTTTAGTTTTCCGCAAAAATGGATATTAAATTAAATTAAACGAAAAAAATTAAAATTTAATGGTGTGCCCCCTCCGCCTCTGAAGTTAGTTTTTCATTAAAAACCAATCATGAAGCACGATCGTATGAGCGAATTTTCGTAAAATGTAAAACTTCACCGCTCACACGGAAATAAATCATGGTGGTCTTTTGGCTTCTCAATTCATATTTGAGAAAGCGTATGATACACATTTTGAACACACGAACGGAGGTGTGACTAGACAATGGGGGCAGGCCGGATTCGAATCGTGATCGCAGCGAACCTGGCGTTATATCCAACTAATCTGAATTTTACTGACGGATTGACTACTTGATGTTATGTAATTTTTAAATGCGAGCTTGTGAGCATCCAGACCACCAAACTGTATACATCAACTAATCTATATTGGATCGAACCTGCCTATACCACCATGTTCGCTTTGATCGCGATTCGAATCCGGCCTGCACCCATTTCTTCTGAAGGTTTGACACGTTCTTACTCTACTAGAAAACTGATTTTAGATTTGCTATGTGTTTTATTAAAACTACTCGACGACGTTACTGTTTACTCAACTATTACAATGGGAAATCATTAAAAAAATCCCTTTGACTAGGGAAACGCAACAATTTCTGACATTTAACAATTTGATTTTAATGAACTAGGTACTTTATAATCACTTGTGATTTGCATACAAAAAAAAAAAAAAAAAAAAGATTGTAAAGTATTAAATTTAATATTTTTATCTCCCTGAAGAAGCCCAAGTTGCTAGGAAGAAACGTTGGAGAATAATAAAAAACAATTCATGGACAGAAAGGCCTATTTTGTAAAGTTTTGAAATAGTTGAAACAGCCCGAAAAAGAAACGGTGCTTGATATTTTACCATCACTTCTTATAGCTCGGATATCTACTAAGGCAGGTCATTCGTGCCATACCTATTGGTTTTGGCCTGCCAGGTCTGCTCCATGTCCATACTGCCAATGACAACCTGGACATCCAGGATGATTGCAGGTCCATTGAGCTAGCTAATTAAGATAATTGGCTTTTTTTTGCCTTGTTCTCTCAAAATATGATACAGACTCTCTTTCCAGATTACTTAGCACCTAATATCGACTTGGCAACTGCATCATGACGTAAAATGCAGTCACAGAGAGTTCATGGACACTGCTACTCTACGTGATAAAGGTCTTCATTTGTGCCCTTGAACGGCATTTCAAAGGTTATCTACTCTCACATCTCTCGAACCACTCACCATGGCTAGGGAGTCCACTCAGATGGGAAAGTTCTGGTAGTTACCGGCCCTAATGTCCTCTGCAGCCCTTTTGGTTTATTATTTCCAATAATAAGCCTATGTGATCGTGTAGCAAAAAATTTTTATAACCCCCCCTCAAACTTTGTCACTTTACGTTTCAAGGTACGTAGAATCCAAATTTGAAATGTCCGTCCGCCGTTCGCCGTCCGCCGTTCGCCGTCCGCCGTCCGCCGTCCGCCGTCCGCCGTTCGCCGTCCGCCGTCCGGGCCATAAAAGGCCTAAGAATTGACTCAAAAAACCCGTTCTTTCGCACATAGACTCCATTTGGGGTCTAGTTGGTCCTAACGTTTAACCATCCCGATCGCTTCACTCGCATAGATGCTATGGGCAAAAAACGGGCAAAAAAGTGTTTTTTTCGACGCGTGCACTCCTGGCACGCTTGGCAGGGGGTCACGGTGGGTGGAGGGGGGGGGGGGCGAGCGGGGGGTGGAGTGAGAGGAGGCGCCAGCGCCGCGGCTTGTGGTGGGTACGGCGCCGGCGTTCGTTCGAGGCATGGATATGTTTTTTCAAGGTCATATTTGTGTGTTAATACCAAAGCTTTTCCTACGCATATTTAATAACATATCCCCTCGACTTTTCGTACGTACTTAGATAATGATATTATTAAGGCAATAACTATTTGAATAGATAGGAGCTCAAATCGAGAAATATAAACATGCGTATATGATTATAGAAGTATAGGTTGTGGCAACTCGAAGTAGGACACGCCGAGGAGTCTGGACGGGCCTTATGACGTACGGTAGCCAACTAAAACTACGATCATACTCAATTGAAAAAATAATAAACCTTTGTGAAATAATTTGCAGCGTTTTTACTTGTTGGGAGAAATTGGGGGATTAGGAGCGCTGTCACAGTTCTTTACTCTCAAGATATTAATGAAGCGCAGCAGCACATTCAGCAGACTTGCTGAGTTTCGTAGCCGTTGGTTTTGCTCAGTCGCACCCCAAAAACTGCTGCCTGAATGAGTCTATGAGTTAGCAGCAGCACAGGCGACCTCCGAGATAAAGCCACTGAGAGTGTGCTGGTTATGGGGTTGAAATTACGGGAAGCTGGCTGAAAGAGAAACAATACCAATGCCAACGGCCTTCACCGGTGCGTGGATATAGACACTTGGGGCACCAGGTGGAAAGCCTGTTCGAGAGCACACATCAGTGCAAACTTCATAGTCTAACTCGAACTGCCTCCCCTTAGTAGCGTGCCGATCCCAGCTCATAGGTTAGCTTTGGCAGTCGGTATGTGCAAAAGAGACGCAGTTTCTGCTTTTGCTTCAGTAGAGCCTATGTAACACGTACTAGTGCTCCATCAAAGTCGATATATCTTGTGGCAACGGTGGCCCTAGGAAGTTGACCACTAGATCAGATCGACCAGTGATGGAAGATTGTCCTATGACAAATGTACTTTCATCTACCACTATCATCTTGTAACCTGAGAGGACCAAGGACACTGACCCACACTAAGCTGGTTTAAATACCTCTAGCCGCTCAGCGGTTTCTGTGTGTAGGATGAGATCTTCAGCAAATGCCAATGCACCTACTCGGACGCCAAGGGCGATATCAAACATTATTTCGGCTAGCAGCGTACCTAGCAAGGCCTTATGCAGGACCAGGATAAAGAGGAGTGGCGACAGAAGGGCAGAAAGTGTTCGCATAGGAAAACATTGCGACAGGGATACATTGTATGACATACCACATGACGGAAGCCTTTGTCTCCTCTGCTGCCATTTGCGGTCAAAAGCTAGCTGGACGTCACTGTCTCTCACAATCTCCCTTCTCTCTCTCTTTCCCCCCTCTATCTTTCTCTCTAAAATTATTAAAGCGTTGGCCTCTACAGAATGCTTTGACCTGAGGTGGACACTGAGGCCACTCTTGGAACTAAAGGCTCACTTACAATGGACACGCACTAGTGGGTATTTACTAGGTCGGTAGAGGAGGGGTAGGATACCGAAGAAGAGGAGAGATACGATGGCTGACATCCCTACCTGGGATGTTCCGAGCACCTCCCCAAGAACCGCGTGCTAACGGGCAGAGTAGGTTATACCGGGAGGACCCATCGAAAGGGGGACTGGCGACCCTCCTATTCGCTAGAGGGTCAAAATGCCACGCCCTGGTGACTCAAGGGGTGCCTGGCTTACACGTTGTATGAACTTTGACCTTGGTAGGGATATGAGAGAGCTCCGAGAAGATAAAAACTCCACCAATTCCCCATCTCAGCGTTCACACTCACCCAAACATAGTTTTATTCTGACAAATACCCACCTCTTCTTTAAAGGGACATAGTCTCTGTTGCTCAAATTCAGAGGTCATTCACTTCTAAACTCAATATCGTCGCTCCGGAAAGCCGGAATGCTTTCAAATTTTCGTCACGTATTCAGATCATAATCAAGGTTATTATACACATATTTGGTTGAATTCGGACAATTTGGAAAAAATTATTAAAATCACAGAACTTGGTCCTCAGTTTTGAAAAACGTATTTTTCTTTCCGAAAAAGTATTCAATTTTAAATTTGTATTCATTATTAAATACTATATAAAGATCATTCTGTGCAAAGGATTTACAAAAATATTGATTTTTCTATTTTTGGTGACTTTCCTAAGTTTACCCTTGTTGTAGCCCATTTTTTCGGAGATCAAAAAAATTATACTGAAACCCAACGGTAAAATTTGACAATTTCCTTGGCACAGACTCTTCTTAACATATTTATTGATAATGTGTCTGGGAGACCAACGGTCTGGGAGAAAACTGTACCGGTGCACCGAAGAATGTAATATTACATAAAAGCAGTTTTTGTAAAACGGAAGGTTTCCCGTCTTTCCGCGCACACAGCGCAACCTACGTGTCCACACGAATTGTCCGTGACATTCGTTTATAGTTTTTTTATCTTTGTTTATGAGTTAGTCATTCTAACATGCACATTTCTCTTTTACATGGATAGGGGAATGGTAGGTTATCAGAAAGAGAAGTAGAAGCTAGAAGATGATCGGAAATATGAGGAAGGAGACTACCCGTGTTAAGTGACTGGCTCCTACTAGTGGACGGAGGTGCAAGTTTGGAGTTTCATTTCACCCACCCCCAGTTGTCGGAATTTCATGATTTTTTCTCTAAACTTACCGGGAAATATAGTACTTTAATTTTAAAATTAAAAAAAATAGATACTAAAAAATCGATTTTTCCTCTATTTTTGACGGTTGTCCCCTTAATTTTTTTATTTATTTTGGTTTTAAATAGAAGAAAAACCTTTGTAAAATATAACATAAAGATTTATTAATGCAACATGCACCATTATGAAACTGTAAGTACGTAGATGTTGACGCCTACTGGAAGAAAATGAGTTGAAACTTCTACCTACCTACGCATATTAGTCTGTGAGTAGGTAAAAAAGCTATAATACATAATTATCTATTATATCATTATTTACTAACTATTTTACATAATACCTACAAAGCCGTAGCTACCGATTGAAAGATAATCAATGAAATAACATAAACCCCCTAATTACGCTTCATTGTAACACCGATAGGTTCTTCAGAAACCATTGAAACCTCGATCTTTTGAGAAGGGAAAATCAGTGTAATTACATCAACCGATTCGGTCATAGTTTTTAGGGTGATTTTTACCATGATCACTTCAGTTTTTTCCCGGCAGAGGTTAGGCCTTTTTGGCCTACCATAGGTTGAAAAACAGCAGAACCGAGAACTATCGAAATCGTAGTAATAAATGAACAATCGAAAATGGAGTTCATAGAACAGCTATTGTGGCCTCTTGAGTGTATATATCTGTAGTGATTTCTAATCAAATGAGCTAGTAATCAATGATAAGGCCCACAGAAAATCAATAAAGTTTATTGGAAACAAGAAACTAACTTTATCCTGCTAAGCTGATAAAAGAGCTCTATAGTCACTCTAGACTCGAAAATGGCACCCCTGGATTAACTGATGAGAAAATATTGTACAGGAATCAGCTGAATGGAAAATTCAGCAAAAATTCAGCTGTAAGATACATTGAGTCTACTCTACTTGAAGATTTACCAACAACTGTCAAGTAAATTGAACTCCGAACTCGGAAATGAGTCCTTTAGATCAGTCACTGAAACTATCATTAGATTGGCTCTAGTATCCCTTGAATATAAAAACAATGGACTTCTCTGTTCGTACATCTTATAACATGTATTGGAATCATGAGTAACTTAGTGGTTACGATGGGATGGGGCGAGAGGATATCGCACTGTAGTAAAGGTGCTTCAAGTGTATCTATATAAGATCACACTTTCGCTCGTATTCATTCTTTGGCTTGTTACTATTGTATTGGATAACGACTTTCATATCACTTTGATGATTGTTCAAGCATTTTCTCTTCAATCTTTTTTAAAACTGTTTGAATGGTTCCACTCAACCTTTCCAAATTTATTCAGCAGCATTCATGAATATTTCAAGTAGGCAAATCAAAATAATTTTATTATTATTTTTTTCATTATTGGTTTAAGCCGCACCTCAACCATAAGGGCCATTAGCGGCATTGAACAAAGTGTCCAATAGACGGACTCCACTGGCAAATCGAAAGGAGAAAAAATAGGGGTACAATGGTGACCACTGTTTAGCCCCTAAACCGGATAAAAAGCCTCAAAAATTAAATAATACAACTAAGAATAGATGAAGAATAGGCGGATAGCTGAATATATGTTCCTTTGTATAATCAGCGAGAGAAATAAAACTATGATTAGATTGTACAAAAATATATCACAGATCAAATAACGTAGTTTGTAGTAAAGCTCAGCGGCTCTCAGGTACGACAACAGGGACTGGACCTTTGTGTGGTCCAGATAAAACGTGAAGGGGCAGAGCTGGACTCGTAGGTCCATAGGGTCTCTGCAGTCCTCCAGGAAGTAGCGGATGGACAGATCACTCCCTCCCCCACACAACATCTCGAACTCCTGCGCTAAGCAGGTGTCTGAGAGTAAGACGGAAATGGCGAGGGGCCCGGTTGACAACTATTCGGTCCCTCCTTGGAAGTTGGATTACGAATATATACCAGGCACAAGTCCTGAAGGACATCACGCAGATCATAATCGACCTCATCCTGTCATTGCTCATGCCAGATGGAATTGGCTTTATGTTGCATGTAGGAAATGTAAAAGACTCCAGTAGCCAGACGATGACGCTTGTTCAATATAGGTTCCAGTTCACGCAGCAAGGACTTTCTTGCTGACCCATAAACTGCTGATCCATAATCTATGCATGATCGCACCACTGCATGGAAAATCCTTAGAATGACGTCCTGCTGAGCACCCCAACTATGGTTCCAAAGAACCTTGAGCAACTGTACACCCTGCATAGTAGCATGGTGCAAGTACTCAATATGCTGGGTCCACCGCAGCTTAGAGTCAACTGCGAGTCCGAGGAAACGTGTGTGAGTGGAGTAAGGTATTGAAACTCCACCTATTGAGAGAGGATACTCATCATGCACTTTGCGCTTTCTGCAAAAATATATGTAGTAGTTTTGTTGTAGTTTTTGTAGCAGTTTTTGTAGAGGTTTTGTTGTTGGTTTTGGTATTTGTAGTGGTTTTGGTTTTGTTTGTAGTTTTTGTAGTTTGTTTTGGTGAAAAACTAAAGTCTCCCATCCGTGCTGTTCGATAGATGGTATCGATAGCACATTGCAAGGGAAATAATTTTATTGTTAAGTCATTTACTAAAATATGTTCGACGTACTGGATAGTAAACCATGCGCACAGGACACTACAATGGCTTAGAGGTCATGAAATGTCATGGTAAAATGAGAGCATTCCAAAAAGTGGCGAACGATTTTCCTACTATGAAAACTATGGGAGTTACTCTTCCCTAGTATAACGCCTTGGTTGTACGTGAAAATCAATAGAAAATGTGCCGGTCGGGAAAATTCATCGTCTAGTACCTACTGCTTACAAGTACCTACTACTCAATAGTACCTACCATATAGTGCCTTCTTTTCGCATTATTAGTTCATTATGGTTACTTATTGATATTAGTTTATAACCTAGTGTAATAAATCAGCTTTCCTTGACCCAACAATGGCTTAGGAATCATGAGATGTTATGATAAAATTAGAGCATTCCAAAAAGTGGCGAACGATTTTCCTACTATGAAAACTATGGGAGTTACTCTTCCCTAGTAACGCCTTGGTTGTACGTGAAAATCAATACGAAATGTGCCGGTCGGGAAAAAAAGTGTCGGTCGGGAAAAAAAGTGTGAACGATGGTCGGTCGGGAAACGATGGCCGGTCGGGAAAAAAAAGTGTCGCGAAAAATTCCTTGACCCCCAGCCAAAAGACATATCCATGTCAAAAAGTGTCGCGAAAAATTCCTTGACCCCCAGCCAAAAGACATATCCATGTCAAAATGAAGTAAACAAACTGACAAAGACGCCAGTGCCCAGTATAGTATAATTCGTCATGGTTACTTTAAGTAAATATAATAATATAATTGTATAATAAGTCGACTCAGGTGGTATGTCCCTCCTAGGATATGTAAAGAAAATTAAGTTTGAGCAGACAGGGTGAAATCGGGAGGAGGCCAATGTGGGGCCGAAGTTCTACTATGTTACTTATCTGGCGCGTCTCAGTACAATTTTTTATTGAAAGCTTGGCATTGCGATTGGATTGGTTTATTGAAAGCTTGGCAATGAGAGACTGGCGTCTTGTTGGATTGTTGTCAAAGTAGTTTTTTTTTAAACTGAATAATACATACTTGACCTTCGATATAAAAGTCGATATAAAATGTCACTATTTACTTGTATTTTTGTGGAAACAGAAGATGTTCTTCTTTGAAATGAGTTTTCAAAACTTGCAAATGATTTAGTTTATTTAGTTCATCTTATCTCGACTTGAGTTCGAGTTCTTAAAGCCGACTGATGTGATTTCCGAACAAAAAGTTTGCCCAATGTTTTCGTACCACTAATGGTTAAACCTACCCAAAGTGTACCCGCAACTGGGAAAATCGTGGAGTTTTGCTAAGCTGAAAATGTGAAGAAGTTTAAGTAGAATAACCGAAAATAGCGGAATTTGTGTCACAAGAAGATTTTGCTAAGTTTCCACTCCTTAAGTACCTAGTAATTCTTGGCTAAATTCTAGTGGCATGAATTTGGAACCCAATAAAACGAATATGAATCTTCGCTACAATGTAGGAGGAAACGTTTTACCCAGCCGTAATTACTAAATATTTTCGACGGAATAAATTACGTATTAAATTGAGAGCTTTCCAAAAAGTGGTGAAAGGTTTGTTTGCCAGACGAAAAATGAGGATGTTATATCTTTCTCCTGCACTGATTGTTATGAGTAAAAATCATGCGAAAACTGACGCTCTACTTTCTTAATGCGATCCCATGTCATAAATACTACGGAATCAAGATTCAAGATTTATGGTTTATTTATTGACACAAATAATAACTATATAGAAAAACAGATGTATCCATATTATATAGGAAAAATAAAAATACAACTGCTTATACTTCGATGGTTTTTTTTTACTCGGTCGATGTTCAATTATTCAGGATTATTTAGGACCTCACCAGTCGTTTGAATTTCTGCTTTATTTGCAAATAAAGCAGAGATTCAAACGACTGGTGAGGTCCTAAATAATCAGGTAATGAGGTCCTAAATAAAATAAGCAGTTGTTCAGGATTATTTAGGACCTCACCAGTCGTTTGAATTTCTGCTTTATTTGCAAATAAAGCAGAGATTCAAACGACTGGTGAGGTCCTAAATAATCCTGAACAACTGCTTATTGTACCCACGGAGGCCTAAGTTCTAAGAACTGTATCCGTCCGTAGAGTTGCTGAAAAATATTGAAATGCATGCAAGATAATAAATATACTCAAGCGAATAAGGAATAATAGATTGAGATATCTCAAGAGTCTGAGAAGAGTGAGGGATCCACTTCATATAACTTTTCTAATATTTCTCTATTAAAATATACTAAGCCACAACATAATTTTGGGGGTAATCTTGTCAGATCTATCTGTATATCAGTATAGATTTCAACTGAAATTTTTCGTCCAGATCAATCACTCTCTTAAAGACTTCTAAAAATGCTTCATTCTATAAAATATCTCTGAACTTCAAACAACCCAGCTCATTATAAAACGAATCAGTGTGACTTGTAGACGACTAATTCAACATTATGTGCAATACCGTATTCAGCACAATCCCGTATTCAGCACAATCCCGTATTCTGCACAATCTGCAAAAGAGACATTTTACCCGCAGCTCACCGAACCAATAATGCCATATCTCACTACAGAATTGAGTATACCGAAATGAATTATATTCCATATGAAGATAATAAATAAAGAAAATTATTCTCAAGTAAACCCGAGTGGCTGCATGAAGAAGGATATTCCTTCCCTGTTGCTGGTGGTTTTAAGACAGGCTTAACTGTTTGATTTTGACAACGAAATGGTAACTATATTTTTTCCAGCCATTACCCCTCACATAAGAAACCATGTTGTGACCCTGCAGGTGAGGCGATTTTGAAACACAAGTACTAGAGAGGTGAGAATAGTTCCAAAGCTTCGCTCGTGTACCATAACGATATTCGTTCTACAAAACTAGATATAAGTTTCCGGGTGAAATTGAGTGTCGCTGTCTCTCAGAGTGGAAATAATATCCCCCTGTGGAATGTCGTAATTGACGTATGAAGTGAGTCTCTACTTTGGCTCGCTAGCAACAGTTAGCATGCTTGCATGCTTGTCCTCCACTGCACGCTGCGGTTTTGGAGCTGTCAACTTGAATTTTCGTAGGTTGACTATTTAGACATTCGGAATTAGCTATATATAGCTAACCAAATATATATATTTTGGTGACGATCTGATGACAGGGAATTGTCGTCGGCGACAATAATTTTCGTCAAATCAACCAAAAAATCGAGTTTTGTATTTTTTCAATAGTTATTGCCGCACAGAATCTACTGAAACCATTATAGCAGCTTTAAAAGTTGTCCTTGTCTTCAATCAGTCATTGTCAAATCATCAAAAATCGAGTTTGCTATCGAACATTTTACATTACCCCTAACTTCGCGAGGCACCCTGGTCAGCGGATCAACATGTGTAATATTACAATACCCCCTTTTCTACGAAACGTTAGGTAATATAAAAGTAGGTAATAAGGTAGGTAATAAGTTTTTAATCTAGTTACAAACGATCTCATCATGTCCTTATCGAATCAAGATTCCAACAACTTGATCTGGCTATTGAATATATACTGGTAATTTTTAGCCTGTTACAAGAACTCATAAATCAATGTGCTGACAAATCTCGAGCTAAAATTGAGCATATATGCACCTATGTACTATCAAACCTGAACCATCAAAATGTTAGTTTCATGATAGCTCAACAATCAGCAGAAGATTTATACAGATCATTGGTCACATATACCATTTGTGTGTGTTAAAAAACATACCTACAAATATTTTATATCTGAACATAATTTAGGTACTATTTCAGTTTTGAAATTGAGACGGAAATATATTATGGATAAGCTCAAGTATTTTGTTTTGTGCTACGTTCTACACTTCACCATAGCTGTCCTCTAACATGGTGACATCAATCATCGCGAAATTGTGGAATCAATACCTTCGATTGGATGCACATCCATATTTCACAATCTTGTCAGCTCAAGGGTCATCTGAGAAGGCATAAATATCCACCGTAATCGACTAGGTCTTTGCAGCTTTGCGTTCGCAGTCGATGGGAATCGTGAATTATTTCTCGAGTTTTGAAATAGAAAAGATGAGAATGAACATAAATAATAAAATGAACTTTCAGTGACCTTCACAAAAGGCTTATAAATATCACAAGAAATTCTTATAGAATGCCACGCCGTAAAATATGAGAAAACCACAAGTTACCCAGGTCATGGGTGATGAAAGGCAACTGATAATTATGTAGACCAAAACTCACGCGATATCAACACAATAATAAAATGTTAGTCAATACCTATCTACCCCTCGATTCCATGACACTCCATGGCTTCCATGTCACTGTTGAATAGGTACGATTCATTTGCTGGTTTATTCATTTGACATGAATGTTTCTATTTTTTGAAGAAATAATCCATTATTATTATTATTAGAACACGTTGTATGATGTGCAAGTATGTACTGTTCAATAATTGTATCTGCACGGAGAGACTCACAAAACGATAGAAACTTTGAAAGGGTATCCATCTTGTCCTTTTAATCGCTAAATTCAATGATATCTCTTTTGAATCGATAACTATAGCCGTTGAAGAAATAAAAATGCAAATTCCTTGGAGAATAAAAAAATAAACTGAGTTGCGATTTAAAAAAAAAAAAAAAAAAAAAAAAAAAAAAAAAAAAAAAAAAAACTTTCAGCGCAGGCACTGTCTTTGTCTCTCCAACATCTGTGGGTTCGAGCCTGTGCTTTTTACATTATTCTACTGTTAATGCAAAGAAGTGTGAAGGTAGTAAGAATCATTGTATATATATATATATATATATATATCACTTGAATAATGACTCTACAAGAGCTTCAATAAATCACTTGGTAAGAAAAGAAAACAGAAAATTACAACACAAAACTATTTTTAATATTTCGGCTTCTGCCTTTTTCAAAACTACGAGAGAAAATGATTAATTTGGGCTGTTTGCAACGTTGGCAATATATATATATATTGAAGGAATGTGGGACAAGCTACATTTAAAATTTCAGCTTCATAGGTTGAATAGCAAAAACTAAGCTCCGGATCTCACTTAGCTGGGAGGCTCTAGACTCCATCATTCGTTTCTTTTTCGTTTCATCTAGAATTTTTTTTCTTTTCTTTTTTTTCTCTCGTAAGCAAGACTATTCACAGTTTTTTCTTTTCTTTTCTGGCTACAGAGTTGATATTTTTGTTTTCCTTCTCAAAAGTTTAGGTTTTTGGTATTTCTCCTGCGAAATCATGAGATTCGAAAGATAAGTGATGTCAACTTATAATAATAATATGACAATTGTGATGTACATTGTACTTCCACAAATATACTCTCTCTCTCTCTCTAGACGTCCCGAGGGTTCTCTATTTCAAATTTTAGCTTCATACGTTGGAAAGTAAATAAATTTGCTCTGGAGCTCACCCTGCTGATCTAGGGAACTTCAGAATTTACCGTTCCTAGATGTCCCAAGAGGCCTCCATTTAATAGCAATGAAATTGGGTATGGGTATTGTTCAGCTCATCTGGGGAGCTCTAAATTTCATGATTCTGTATTAGTGATATGTCCCAAGAGTTCTCGATTTCAAATTTCAGCAACATAGGTTGAATAGTAAATAAGTTAGCTACGGATCTTACTAAGCTGATCTGGGGGGCTCTAGACTTCATCATTCGTTTCTAGGTGCCCCAAGAGTTCTCCATTTCAAATTGCAGCTTCATAGGTTGTTGGATTGCTAAGAAATTAGATCCACAGCTACTTTAGTCTCGAATAGCAAAGATTTCATAAACAAGCTCACCCAGTTGATCAAGGGAGCTTCAAACGATATGATTCGTTTCTAGACGTCCCAAGAGGCCTGCATTTCAATATCAGCTTCATAGGTTGAATAGCAAAGAGATTAGACACGGATCTTACCGGAGAGAGAGGGGGGGGGGGGTTCTAGACTTCATGATTCGTTTTTAGACGCTCCAAGGGGCCTCCATTCCGAATTTCAGCTTCGCGGGTTGAATAGCAAAGAACTTAGCTTTTTTGCGTTTCAGAGTTTGCTGATCAATTTCTGTTTCGTGACTGACTGTTTGTGATGAGTCCTTGTTACGCCCAGAACAAGTAGAAGTTTTAGTTCGATTTTGATGAAATTTTCAGGAATTGTGTGGGTGTGGGTCAGCTCCTAGATGGTACTCTATAAGTTTCATTGTTGAATCAATAGTAGTATGTGCGCAAGCGCCTACGTGATTTTCTTATAACGTCGACTTTTTATGGTCTGTATTTCCGATTCAGTTCGGAGGTTAGTTGGGTAATTGATTCGGGATAGTCCCCTATGAATTTTATTCTGAATAGCTGAATAGTTATTATTACGTATTCGCAAAACGAAAATCGGTTGACTGAGACGAGACTTCCTTCTGTTGTGGTCTCAATTCCGAAATCATTTAAATCGAAGAAACGAGAACGCAGGAGAACTTTTTAACCTTATTGCTAGCTTCGCCTACCTTTAGCAACGTTTTCGTTTACTTTGTTCACGGGTGGCTGAGGGCGACGACATGGAATGTGCTTGAATATGTGCGCGGTCATTTGGCTAAAATGGCCGACTTTTTGCAGTGTACCGAAGATAGGTAGGTATTCAAGACATCGTTTTCGGGCCACAACAAGGTATATAAGTCTACCCTATCATAAATGGGTTCTATGCGTAAATTTAATTTTCTTTCTCCAAATTTCTGTACTATTCAAATTTAGAATGTAAAATGTAACACTTCCTACCTATCTAGATCTTTGAAAAACAAAGTAGAACTGACCAGTATTACTGACTCTCAAGTGCCCCGAGTATTTGGTTTTATCCAGTAGGTTTCTTAGAGCATAATAAAAAGAAATTTCGTAAAGTTTTTTTCTGTCCTCTATAGTGCGGCGCTCACTCATTTCATATCCACTACATACCTCAGTAATTATAACTTCCTTAGCCAATTCCCAAGAGTTTTATACCACCCAATATTGATACACTCAATCTTTCTACGTTTCGAAAACCGCGGAACTGGAATAATGGAGGTTGAAAAATACAGTTCTTTTACTTAATAGGTACCTACTGATTGTTACGCAGGAACGGGATTTGTTGTTTTTGTGATCATCGGTGTAAGATACTAAAATTTTGGAAAATAGTTCGTGGTAATAATGTGTGAATTCATCCTAAATTGCATGCTATCAATGAAAACCCCAAAACTAGTATGAATGGTGTCCGACGACCCGAAGTGGTCTTAAGAATTGAAATAGCTGATCTTTGGTTCCTCCTGATTGGAGTCTTATCAGCTTTTCGATTCTGTGACGTCACGCTCAATCCTTGGCTTTTTTAATGGTGAAAATAGCCTGGATTTCCAAAGTGTTCATCGCTGCCTCCCCTGTGATAGAGTGTGACAATGTCACGCTCTGAGCGAGGGACAACATGGCTCCCCTTCGAATCTCGTACTTCTCATAGTGTCCCCTTTGACAACTTTTACATTACCAAAGAAATGTAAGTAAATAAAATCTCCGGCGGATATTTCTAGCAAAAATTGTGTACCTATTTTGGGCGTTGTCAAAGCCGCAGAATCCCAATTTGAACTCAAAAGTGTTCTATCATTATACCGGAATACTCCATTGTTCCTTTCAATGTATTCGACGTATGAACAGGTTTGGTCAATTTTAAACGTAAATATCTGTGACAATTTAAATTATTCTCGTGATTGAATTTCTTATTTATATGCAATAAATTAATACTTATATTTATCAAGGCAAAGGAATATAAAATAAGTTCGGAAATTCATTCAGTTGAAAATTTCTTCAAGTGCTGTTATCATTCAGGATTCTCGGATTGATCTGTAATCGAGATAAGCTGGAAGAGATTAAATTAGTGATAAGAATATGTATCCCATGAGGTTAGGATGGCAAGAAGGAGAGGTAGGAGATTTGAATTATAAATAGCTGTACGCTCAGTAAAAATATTTCGAAGAAGGGCAGGTTGGTTATGAAAGGAGGCTGAACTCATATGAGTTCTCTCGCTGTCCCTTGATTGATATGCGTAACAGTTCCTACGACCTACGAATCGTTCACTCGCGACGAAATTGTGGAAACCCATTACAAAACCGAAGTTATTAAGAAAACGTTGTCTATTTCCACGAAAAATAAAGAGTTACAATGTTAAATCGATTTCGACGGTTAGGCCATCATCAGTAACAAACAATAACTTAACTGAAGTCTAACCGTCGAAATCGATTTAACATTATAACTCTTTATTTTTCGTGGAAATAGTCAACGTTTTTTTCACTATCTTCCGTTTTTCCTACGACCTATTCCTATAATAGGTCCTGAACATTTACTTGTCTTTCAAAATGAAATGATACAATTACTACTCGTACAGATATGTACTTTCAGTAGAGTGTAGAGTTCGTAAGATATACGTATGCTGTGGAGTTGGTACACATTGCTGTTACAGTACGGAGTTCAGTAACTTCTTATAGTAAAATTGAGACGCGTTGCAATGGAGGTCCGTATTTTTACAATCCATAATGATTCATATTGTTACGAGTATCAAAGTATACATGTGCCCTCATTTGGTTTAAACCGTAAATTTGACCGGATATATTTTCAAGAACTCTCTAATGTGTGTTTTATTAACAAATGAACCGATGAAACTCACTAGTGTTTTTCGAATTTTCCAGGGAGGGAGGCGTGGTGAATCCCGGGCTCAGCCTGGACGAAGGGCCGGACGTAGTCACCATCGACTCCAGCAAGCCGAAATTGGATCACCAGCAGAGCACAGTATGGACCCGGAGGCAGCAGGCCGTCAGCGTGAGGCACGCTTTCAAGCACTACGGGTCCTCGAAATCCCCCAACCACGTGCTCCAAAACCTCAACATGACCGTCGGCAAAGGAACCATGTAAGTCACTTTTTTACTTGACTATTTCAACTAACAACGCGGCATAGCAAACACCGATTCCATTACGTACACTCTACTTAATATGATTTTAGTTTGAGTCCAGATGAAGATCTAGAAATTCGTTCTTAAATGAGGTTTGTAAGTGCCACTTACTTCGACGAGGCTCCAGCAAAATATTGATGTTGAAGGAAACATCAAAGCCGTACTCCAAAAATGTACGGCTGGGAGACATTTATTAAAAGTATCTTATATAATTAAAAGGAAAAAAAAAAAAAAAACATTGTTTGCATGAAATGTAAAAAAAAAAAAAATCCTAATAGCTGCTCTGCCCATGAGTGCAGACACCCCTTAGTTACCGGATTTTTTTAATTTTATTATTTATTTTTTTAAGATCATTTTTAATAATCTTTCTCACCTAAAAAATGTTCCATTGTTTTTCGATCATTTTCACGTAGGTATAGGAAGTCAGAACGCATTTCCCATTTCTAAAACGACGGGAAAATAAGTTTCCTGAATAAATCGCTGAAGAGAAATACATAATACGCGGCTCTTCTTCTGTCGCATATTTCGTGATATTTTAAACAGTTTTTGGGCGGTAACTACGGTGATGAATAACGTTTGTTGGTTAAGAGAAATCATCGTATTTTTTATGTATACTAAGGCAGAGAGTAATTTATGTAACAGGTTGTTTCTCTGAAGATTCTCGACTACCTCCCCCCTCCACCTCCGCATAGAGAATGTCAAATGAAAATTTCAGTTTTCGGGTTTTTGTTACCTATCTCTTTCCAAAACAATGTACCATCAAAAGTTAGTTCCTAAAGTAATCATCTGGACATTCAACTATTGAAATTCATACCTTTGTTTGTGAGGAATAAAAAAAATGACTGAACACCTAAGAAAAATTGCGCTGCAAATTATTATAAAAAGGTTCATTGTTTCTGTATTAAGTAGCCCTTTTACCTTTACCGTCTAGCTTCATTCGTTCACAAACTATATATGGTACTATATACCTAACCAGAAAACCGAATAAGGTCGAGTAGAATCAGCAAAATATCTGCCTACTTCACACCTTCTACAAACTTACTCCACAGTACGTCTAATGTGTTATTCGATTCAGAGTCATGTTGATGACTTTTCCTTCCTAACAGAACTCTGCCAGACTCTGACTGGTCTCGTTCAGTTACAGTGAGGAGACACTCGTGAGGGACCCCCTGATCATCCTCACGGTTGGAGGGCAGCCCTTTGAATCTTGTTGTGAGACTGGGGGAAATTCGGAGGGGCACCCTTGAACTTCGTCTTAGTATTGAACGGTGGTTTGAGGGCATAAGAGGGGCGACCCTCCAGAGGAAGGGTACCGCTCCAAAGTTTGAACTAAAGGTGATCCGTGCATTAGGAAATTTTACTGGATGGAGTCCCTCAAACTTTTAAGGCCCTCAAAAGATTGAGGATCGTTGTGACATACCACCCTAAGTAGCACCAAAGAGATGTCCAGGGATCTTCCCGATGAGGTTCGGAGCAGATGTGAAGTGAATGTTATAAAAGGAGTGTAACCCCGAGTTGGTAAAGTAATATAAATATATTATATAATAAATCCCCCCGGGGCATCAGCCGAGTAATCTGATTCCGAGTAATTTCATTCCTGTCCAAATCAAAACACTACCATTTTTCAAAGTTTTCAATGTTTCAACTTAGAAATTAGACTCTATGGAGTTGATAGAAAGGGATGCCAAGGTTCAAGGACCAGCTTCGGCCCATATGTGATTTCTGACTCAAGACAGACAGGTATTTAGGATTCTACATATCTGGAAACGTGTAGCAACAAATTTTAAAAGAGGAAGGGGTTCGTTGAAAAATGTTTCTTCTTCTATTTACAAAGTTTATGTATTGAAAATAATGAACTGAAATTTTTTCGAAATTCTACCTTACATATCTTATTGATGAATATTCTATCTTACTGTTGTCTCTCTATCAACAGGTGTCAATTGCTTATCCAAAAAATAGTCCGGTGATCATAAGTTGTTAGAATTATGGTAATCGTGTTTGATGAAACAATACCTACTCACGCACACAAAAAAATACGAATTTGCTACTTGGTAATTTTGGAAAATCCTAATATCGATTGGTTTGCCTATGTTTCATCGTAAATAGTATCCGAAGATATGAATTCGTTGATAAACTGAAAAATTCGCATTATGTACTTCGAAACTACTGAGGTCCTTGAATTCGCAACCCACATAAATTAACAGGCCTGATCAATATGAGCTTCGTGACATCAAACACGAACATAAGGTCAATGGCGTCATATGAGGAACGCGACGCGCATCGTCATGACGTCAAGGGCTCCAACCGGCGGGGGTCAGCCTGAGTTGAGAGGATGCGCCGAATTTGAATTGGCTCATTTCGACGCAACCGTTTGTGAACAAAAGCCTCCCACCGTACATAAGAACTCTCAAGGGTACTCCTGTACTTCCAACGCATTGCTGAGCTCAGCACGTTTTGGTTGAGTTATGAAGTTCCCTCCATAAGATAATAGAAACCCCGTCCTCGAATCCCACAAATGGTTATAAGGTAGGCAGAAAAGCTTCCGAATGATTGCCGGCGGGGAAGAACAACAAACTTCTCTTCCTAGTTCATTGTCAAAATTTTGACCTGAAATTATTTCAGAACTGCTGATCTAATGAACATTTTTGGTGAAACCAAAACCGTCTCTCTCTGTATGTATGATTCCATGTATGCTCAACTTCAGAAAAAATGCTCATAAAAAAAGAAATCATTTATTTATTTTTGTGGAGTACAACTTATCATGTGTGCATGATATAACATAGTAATATAATAATGGCATTTAACAGTAAACGTGAAGAAATCAGACTATTCTACGATAGATGAAGCAATACATTTTTAAAAAGTTTGCCAATTTGGGTATAGCTTCCTCTTACATAAAAGTGTAGATCATTAAAATGTTTAAAATAATTTTGAAAGATGATTGAACGGTTCTTTTAGAGTTTGAAAAATGCTGCAATCAGGCAATAAAAAAACTATGCGAGATAGATGTTACGTTTGTGCATGCGCAAAAACTACCAATGATTCAGAAGCAATGGCTCGAGGACAATGTACAGTCTAAACCGTTAAATCTGCATATTTCATCGAAATAGGATGAAAACTGTAGATTTCACACTTGCTGCAAGGAATTGAGATGTGCGCATGCGCAGCAGTTACCAATGATGCGAACATGAAAATCATATGAGGTAATAAAATCGTCATTTCCCAACTACCTTCCGACTTTGAACGAGATCGGATGAATTGGTGATGAGATAATGACGCTCGATGGACTTAACGTTTGCGTATGAGTAGTGAAAACAATCAATATCTGAGTGATGGGATTGATAGGGGACCATCCTCAGCCCAACTCGATCATTCCCATTCGATGATTTCATGTCGTAGGATGTGACTCCAGGTGTTTGCCGTGTGGTCATAGGAGGTCCGGATGCAATTTTCTCTTGAGGTGTCGCGATGCTCATCCTCACTCTAATGAAGATGGTATGTCGGAATTTTTCTCGTTAGACGTGACTTCCAGTTGGACACTATGACGCTTCAGTGGGGAGTGGAGGTAATGAAGAAGATATCATTTAAAAATCCATGCTTGTAATTATTCAATCGTAACAGGCGACATAACTAGTTGCCTCCTGATGGTATCACGATGGTTGGGACTCGTTGCTTTTGCTAACAGTCAGAGGGACAGCAAGCAAGCAGATTTCAACGAACTGTGTGAACAACTACGGCGTACAATCTTTGCCAAAGTCCTAGTTTCCCTCTCTCCATCTCGCACAAGTCACATAAAATCCTCGTCAATTGGTCGAAGTGATGTAACAAGGATGCTGGGGACCAGTGGCATCGTAACAGTGGCAGATGGAGGTCACGGGGCGGATACCAAGGTTGGCCCGGTTAAGAAGAGGAAGGTCTTCTCACTTTCGGGATGTGTCCACCTATCCTCACCCCCCGGTAGAGAACGAAGGAGGGTGCAGTGGAAGAAGGCAATTGGCAGCTGAACGGATGGAGGTAGAAGTTAAGTCCAAGAAGGAGAAGGTGGTAGTGATGTAACTAACTTATTCCCGGTGTCCGGTCCATCGGTGGTTACGATTCACGTACTAGTGACCTCTTCTTTAGCCTATTTGACCACCTCTCTCTTTAGAAGATATTTCTACGCGTGAACTGTCTGGAACCTGTTGAATCTTCTTGTATTTTGCTCATTTACCCTACTGCAGAATGTTATATATCTTACATAGAAGTATTAAACTAAATAACAGCATTACCGAAATTCAGTTCTATTGTATTATAATGACTTGAACAAATCCCTATACAGGATGTTCGGTTTATGGTATGCACGAAACTTCATTGATCGATTTTAGAACTCATTTCAGAACGAAATTGTCTCTTAAGTCAGTATCACACTTGCATTTTTACAGCTTTTTTCTCGCATTTTTAATGCTCGAACGTGAAGAAGGCAAAGTGCTTTTTTTCCAAGGTCAGCAGAGAATGTTGAAGAGGAATAACTGCAAAAACAGCGCATTCTGGCGGAATGCAGTTTTATTGAATCTGTCAGGTTAGGGCTCCCAGGGATTTTCCATTGAATCGCTACCTTCCCAATGGTTACGTTTTAGCATTTTCTTACGTCGAGGTAATAATTAGAACATGTACTAATTTTCCCAAGTGAGTTTAAAAATACTCCGCCAGGAAGTGCAATGGTCGAAAGAGCTGACCTTGGAAATAAAGCACTACCTATGCCTTCTTCACGTTGGATCATTAAAACTGCGTGAACAAAACTGAAACAATGCAAGTATGTTACAGCTCTTAGAGATTTTTTAAAAGATTTGATTTCTAGTTATTCAATTTTTCAGATTTTTTAGAGTTTTTTACCTTATGATATTAAAACGGCCTTTCTTATTTTCCAGGGTGTTCTCAAATTTGAGGATACCTTTGGAAACTAAGTCAAATTTTGTATAAACCGAATATTAAATTAAAGTGTTTTTGTTTTTTGGTTAGTTGTAATTGTTCAAAAAAAAGGTCAAAGTAAAAAATTAGGAAAAAATTAAAATCGCCGTTTTTTCTTGCGTTTTCTGCTTTGAGTATGGGAGTTTTCCGGCGTTTGTTCTTCGGGAAAAACTCCCTCAAACTGTCAGCTTTTGAAAGGTTTAATCAATTTTACTTTTGCTTTGTTGATTGGGAGCAAAAAGTAGGTTGCATGTTAGAAAAAAAAAATTTTTTCTATGAAATCGAGGGTTTTCGTGAAAAATTACTCTCTAAGAAAATACGAGTTTGGGGCCGGGTTTTACGTATTTTTTCACGCTGAATCGAATGGTAACATTCGCAGATCTTCCCGACTCCGTTATAACCGAGTTTTGTACACTTTAACTAACTAGGCCTAACTAGTTTTACCCTTAAAAACACATAAAATTGAGCATAACAAATAAACTGAAAACTCGTGTGTGAAACTTGGGTTGCGTCGAATTTTTCGCGCTCAATGTAAATGTACTGGGTGCACGCGTACAGAACTTTTGATTAAAAAAATCAGCGATACCAAAACGATTTTGGTGGGTTGAGCCGAGCAGTTTTTATTCGTGAAGATAGATCTTCGAAAATTGATATTAATAACGCCTTGTTAACTGCAGCAATCTTGGGCGGGAATAATTCTAGCCTAACTAAGGTTATATTTAGTAAGAAACAGAGACGGTTGACAAGGTAGGTACCTAAAGTTCAAACTTGATTACTGAAACTTGAATCGGAGCCTTTTTAGGAACTGTAGGATAAAAATGACAATGTACGAATCCACCACCTTACATAGCACACGGTGCTACCTATTTAATTACCATGAATTACCCTAGCGGAGCACGGGTACGCAGCTATGCTGAATAATCCTATGACGTTGGTCGCGTTTTGTAGCAGGTTCAGAGATCCACAGTGTTTGTCTCTCGATAACAGACGCAATCTTCAATTTCTGCCAATGCAATGATCGGGAGGATGGTCAGGCACACATTCATGGGCTAGTAGGTAATCAGCCTAATCAGATTCCTGAGTCCAAAAGTAGCTTTGCAGTTCACAGTCGTATTAATGCTCTTTTTTCTTCCAACACAAATAATCGAACGGTTCGTCATGCAATACATCGGGCTTTCCCATTCCACTCATCAAAGTAAAATCTATCAAAATCATGAGAAACTACCTTTTAGTTTATAAGTTTATGAGCTAAGTAATCCCATTGACAATTTTAAACGCCCGAATTACTTTCAAGAGTTGATTAATAGTAATTTCAGGTACGTCCTCGGATGATATAATGCTATTAAATTAATAATTTATATTGTCTTCCTCTTGGTTTTTTTTTTTTTTTTTTTTCTAAAGTCAGCTCCTTTGGTCGAAACATTATCACTCTGATTCCCAATTCAATCCCTCATATCTTTCCTCAATACAAAGTTAATTTTGATGTCCTTTGAAATGTATCGGTAATTTTGAAGCTTTTTTGTTTCTCGACAGTTGTTTATTTTACCCAATTATTTCTAATACAATAAAATTCTCTGACCTCCAGATGATCATTTTAGTGAGTTTCCAAAAAACACTGCTCGTGTGTTTATAAGGAACCGCAGTAAATCGCGTACAGGTGATGTGTTCATGTGATGTGATTTCGATGTAGTGAATGTGGCCAAAGTATTGCACAGGAGAACCTATCAAGTGGGAACAACTAATGAATCATCCCGTTCAAGAATCATTCATGCCTACTCACTACAGTAACTCAAGACTTCTTGAAGCCTAAATACATCTGGCTTCCTTCAGGAAACGAATGAAGAAATTGAATAAATTGCTTTCATGTCTCGCTCCATGGCTGCAAAACACTTGCATCTGTTGTTATCCTCGGAAGATGCTGCAGTGTAACTTTGCCGTTCAAGTTACACAACTCACCGAGTGGAGGGACTTTCTTTTTTTCCATCTCCAGCGACTCTTGTGGCGTAACTCCCTTCAAGATAATCCTCGGACTCAACTAGGCTAGCGGCTCGGGCCGGAGGCATATACCAGCCCTGCCATCCAAATAACACATAACCGACTCCGCCGTGACTCGTCTCTGTCCTTATCGACTCACTCGCTCTGTGTCCTCAAGTCCGACTTAGAAACAGGTTTGCGTTTGAGCGGGGTGCCCGCTGTTTCTTGGAGTGATCAAGCTACAGGTGTTGTTAATAAATTATTTTCTGTCTCTATTTGATTCGTTCTGCTACCCATAGCCAGGTTCCGCCTTGTCAAGTCTATCAAATAACGAATATCCTGCGAAACTGCGAGGAAAAATGAGAAGTTTTTTAGGCTAAGGGCATCACCAAAAATTAGCATTATTTTAGAGGTCATTGTAGCCTATATAATCAGTATTGTCGTTTGATGAGCTTTGCGGGTATGTTCTTGACTTTATGGTTATGCTGCGAGGAGACTAAAATTTTTGCACTCTTCTCAACATTGTTTGAAATGAAAATGACTAAGTTTTGTGGAATGTGCTTCAATTTTTACCACTTCGAATTAACATGGAACGCTGCTAGGAACGCTAGGGAGTTATTTCCAAAGAAACATGGTTTTTGACATTTCTACCGCTGTAGTTCGTTCCCCGCACACTCATTCTCATCAGTACTTGTCAAAATGAGAATTATATTAGCAATAAATAAATTATTAAAAAAATATTGAAAAACAATAGGTAATCTCGGTAGGACTCACGAGCTAAATTAGATATTCCTTGTCAAAATTTCCCGCCATATCACAGCGCTTCGGGTCCCGAATTTCGAATAAGAGACTAACAAGTTTGATCGCGGCCGACGGAAAGTTTCGGATTGGGAGAAACGGTTTCATTGTTGGTGCATGCCATAAAATACTGATGTTTCGTTTTCTTCCGGCGCTCGGGCGTCATCGGATCGGTTCGGATCGGGAGAATTCCGAATGCAATGAGTAGGTGCATTGTGTTAATTTGTGGTGGGTTGGGTTGTAACTAGGCAATTGCTCCTGCGATATTTTGGTGATTAATTACAGTTAGGTCATTGGTCGAATAACATTAAATAAAACGATCACGCTGCCTCAGCAGTAAGATCATTTGCATGCAGTCTTCAGGGAGACTGAAGGCAGAGTGCAGAGTTTGGGCGGATTTAATGTGTGTTGCCGACTTGTCCGTGTTGTCCCATCTAAACGGGCCCATCGGGAAATTACAGCCTTACGGTGAGAGCTATCGAAAAATTGAACTAGACCTTTTTTATAGTATTTCAACTCAGCTTCACGATGCGGAACTCCGATTTCGATTTTTCCCTGCTTTAGGGACTCAAATCATTGATTGAAACTTACGGTTTCCTCTTGACCCCCCCTTTTTTATTGCTTTTTTTGATTTTAGGTTGAATTTGGAACAGAAAATGCCTCCACAAAATTTTCTTTTTGGGGCTTCGTTTCTGAGTTATTCCACTTTTTGTGGAAGTCCGATTTTTATTTTTCCATGGCTCAAATCATTGATTGAAACTTACGGTTTCCTCTTGACCCCCCTTTTTTATTGCTTTTTCCGATTCTAGGTGGAATTTGGAACAGAAAATGCCTCGTTGAAATTTTCTTTTGGGGGCTTCGTTTCTGAGTTATTCCACTTTTTGCGAAATACAGAAAATCGCCGATTTCTTTAAGACATTACCAACACTTTCTTACTATTTTTATCTTCAATTTTTGAGATGTTCACCACACTTTTGAAATCAGCATTAAACTATCTATCATCAGATCCCAGCATTCATAATCAACAATCACCATCAGGGGGATGACATTACACTTGGATCGCTTACGATTTAAAAAAAAGTTTTCCAAATCGTCGTTTGAAAAAAAAAAAAAACCCCCTCAAACTGTTCAGTACACACAGAATCACTGTTCAGAATACAGTTGAAGCGTCGTGAAGCTGAGTTGAAATACTATAAAAAAAGTCCTGTTCAATTTTTCGATAGCTCGCACCGTAAGACTGTAATTTCCCGATGGGCCCGTTTAGATGGGACACCCTGTATACATACATACATTTTTTTTATTTAGTGGTTTAAGCCGCACCTTAGCCAGAAGGGTCTTTAGCAACTATGAACAAGTTCCCAAAGGAAATCTGTTAGTGACACGATTCTAAGGGGAGCCATGCTCCTACCCGTCACTAAACAGCGTGCCATCATGGACTCCACTGGCAAATCGGAGGGGTAAATAACAAGGGATACAGTGATGACCACCGTCCAGCCCTCAGAGCGGATAAAAAATCCCGAAAATAAAATAATACAGCTTAGACTAGATGTATAATAGGCTTATAACTAAATATATGTTACTATATATAATCAGCAAATTGAAATAAAACTATGACTAGATGTACATAAATATATGGTAGAGCCGATAGCACAGTTCGTCTGGTATGTCTGGTCCAGATAAAAACGTTAACTCATTGAGGAGGCCGATGCTGGACTCAGAGGTCGACAAGGGCAGGCAGTTTCTCCAGGAAGTGGCGGATGGATGGATCACCCCACACCTCCCACACACAACATCTCGAGCTTCTGCGCTAAGCAGGTGTCTGTGAGTAAGACGGGTTTGGCCAGTGGCAACCCGGCTGACCACTATTCGATCCCTACTTAGGAGTTGGGTTACGAAAGGACCCGCCGGGCACTAGTCCCGAAGGACATCACATAGACCAGTGTGAAGTCACCCTGCCATTGCTCATGTCAGCTGGAATTGGCTTTATGTTTTATGTAGGAGATTTGATCCTCAATGCGTATAGGCAACATATCGATGGAGTTATCACCAAAGACTCTCCTTGCAAGGGTATCTGCACAATCATTGCCATGAATACCCATATGCCTCACACCCACAAAAAAGTTATGGTTGTTCACAATGTTGTAGCTTGGTGTATGCGTGCCTAATAGCCACGATGGTACTTAGTGAACCGCTACAGATCACATTCCCAACTCCCTATAACCGGCAGTGTGGAACAGCCCGTGTCACTGAGCACAGCTCTGCTGCGAACACAGAATCGCTTCACAATCGGATTGGCTGAGGCGCTGATTACACGTCCGCTCAGAATTTGTTGTCAGGGCCAAAACGACGGAAATACTCGGCCAACATGATTTATTTCTCCCCGTATGCCTTCAAATTGTCCTCAACATTAGTCATAGTTTTAGAATAAATACCATCCATCACTCCCGTGTTAAAATAATTAAATAAATAAGAAAAGAAAATTAAAAAATATAAAGTAAAAATAAAAATAGATGTTGGGTGAAGAGTCACATTGGTGTGAACCAGTGTCTTTCAATTATTTATCCATTGCAACGATAACTTTGAGGGGTTTTTCTGACTTCGGTAACCCCTTATTCACAGTTAGGCTGTTAGGAATTCAACCTTGACATTACGAATTCACAGCGATCGGGCTGTCCCACTGCCAACGCCTCGGATTCAGGTCGGTTTACGAAACTTTGCCATACTGGACAGCAACAACTTCGTCAGTGGTCAAGGCCCCCAGTACAGTTGACGCTCTGTCCACTTTCACAAAATAGAATCTTCGTCGCTTACTATTATAAAATATTAGTAAAATACGACACAATTGTCATAATTGTAGGTTTAATATGAATTAAAATTGTTTTCAGACGTAAATGAGCACTTCTCAAGAGGGAAAATGATATTGGTGAGTTTTGCGATAAATCAAGAGCAGTTACACATTTTTGAGGGAAAATGAGAATGCTAAATTTCTAAGCAACGTTTGGCTTTATATGAATAACATTGTAGTTCAAGACTAAAATTGAAAGTGAAAACATTTTCAGTTTTATAATAGTGTTCAACTGTACAGCTGTTGATTTCCGTAGTACTTACGTAGACAAGGACGAAAATTACCCTATTCACTATTAACACTGTGGTATTGTTCATATATTTACGTAGGCACCAGTTACAAGGGTAAGTACAAGGCTTTCAGTTTCGCAGAGCAAGCCGACGCTAATTTGGGGAAATCATTGCCTTGACCGAAAATCCTGTAGTGGTTACGCCTCTTCACAAGCTTCCGCTTGGGGGACGTCGAAAGAACAAACAATTGTAGCTCTTTCGAGGTAGGAAGCCAAGTATCCAAGCATGAGAGAAGCAAACAAAGAAGTTACTGCGTTCTCGCGAAGGATGGTAGGAGATTTGGGATGAACAGACTACGTCTAACAAAAACGATCATTGTTTAGGAATCTGTAATAATTTTAATCCAAAAACATACGAATTGAAGTTGATGTTCCACTTTCTATATTTAAAGAATAACAACTTTGTTTTATAATGTCGATGGAAAATGAGATCAAATCTAAACTTATCACTTCAATATTATTTACTTTTCAGGTTAAATTATTGTACCTAACAAGGGCTCGGTAGGTCCAGCTCGGATTTCAATGAAACATAATTACTGGAGTTCCTACATCGAAAATGAGTCGACTCGTATTTTTCCGTTCGATAGAATAGCAAAACAGCTTATGAGCTTCTAGAAAAATATCAAAAAGTAACAAAAATGGATAAATTTGGCGTTTATGAAACTAATGCTGTTATCACGTATTTGAACCAATTTCAATGGAATTCACACCAGTTTTTCTACATCAAATAACATTAGACTGATGTATTGGAATATACTATTTAAGCCCCAGAAAGGCTAGAATGCAGTGCCTAAAATAGGGCTATCTTTATGGATAAAGCACCACAAAGCAACTCTAAAAACTTCAACATAATTTTCAATCATTATTCTACCAGCGCTTCAGTGTTACAATGTTTAGGTAAATATATTTACTCTGTGCTTTTTTGTAGGAAATGTAATTGGCTTTTATCCCTTTTTTTGTGTGACCTTTATTCAAATCTAAATAAATTTCCTATACTTAACTTGTGATTTTTTTTTAGAATTTCCTAATATTCTGGGGAACATTCAGAATAAACGTGTAAATTTTTTCTGCAGTTGAAACGGTGCGTAAATTTGTTGAAAATTATGGGTTTTTTTTTAAATATTACAGTTGCTTTTTGGTGGTTAATTCAGTAGTAGCGTAAGTCCTTTTTTACATAGTGCATTTTGGTCTTCCTGGGGCTTAATTAGGCTATATAAAATACCCTGTACTCTAGTCTAATGTTTTTTGATGCAAATACACTGGTGTGAGTTTCATTGAAATTGGTTCAAACACCTGAGAGCATAATTTTTTCGTAAACGCCAAATTTTTTTCTTATTAAAAAAAAAAAAAAAAAAACGCCCTATTGTATTCTACTCGTCTTTTTTTGTATGTATGTATGTACTTATGTATGTATGTATGTAAGTGTATCCTCGTAAGAGCGCTTTAAATCGTGAATGGCTGGACCGATTTTGAGGGGATGGGTCGCAAAATGATCGCTAGTCTCTCAGGATAAAGTGGTTGCAATAATCGTCATTCATAATCGGCAGCTTGAGCTGATTTAGTGTATCTAAAAATCCAATTTCCATGCCATTTATCCTACGATGCTGAAATTGGGAACGGAACCTTTATGGTTTTAACTAGCCGAATACCACCCCAATCAGCTGAGTACACTCTCAACACTACATTCTATGCAATTAATCCTCCCACCCTGGAATTTGGGACTGAACCTTTTTGAGGCAGGTAGAATGTTATTGTCGCATGCTGAACCACCCCAATCAGTTGTTTGAACTCTTAACGCTAATTTATATGCAATTTATCCTGTGACGTTGAAATTTGGGACGGAACCACTGTGAGACAGTTAGAATAGGATTTCAACTTGTCGAACCACCCGAATAAGCTGAGTGAGTTTTTACGCTAATTTCTATTATATTTATCCTAAGAAGCCGATAAACTTTTTATTAAATTTTATCCAGAGGGAAAAATCAGAACGTAATAATTAAATTATATTCTACAAGCTTTACCGAAAATAAAGTTGAGAAAACATTAAAAAAAGGTAGGCGTTTCAAACTTTTTTCGACGATTTCGTTATTCCTTGAAAAACACTAATCTACTTAGAAGGAAATACGCTTTACATGTGGCGTACTTAACTGCGTGAGTACGGTTTATATATTTTTTTTTATTTTTGCTTTCTTTCGAAGGCTGATCTGTTGAAAGGAAAAATACATGACTCATTTTCGACGTAGAAACTCCAGTAAATATTTCATTGATATCGGCGCCGGACTTACCGCGCACACTGTAACTGGAAAACTGTTTACCTTTCACTAGTATGTGATTCTCTCGCATTTTGCTAAACCTTTTTGCGTAAGCATTTTTGTAAAAGTTTTGGTTTTAGTGAATGTAGGAAGGGGCTGAGGGGCAGGGCTGAGGGCAGGCTGAGGGGCTGGATGCAGGTAAGGGGATTAGCCTAAGCCCCGGTGGGAAAAATGCTATCAACTGCTTACGATCCACGGATATTTCAATGGGCACTACATACCTTTGGTTTTTTGTCTTCTACAAAACAAGGAGGCAGCTGTGTTTAAGCGCTCTAGTTGACTTGTGCAACGGACTGGGATTACTTTTTTTACCTCACACCGTCGTCACTGACTTAGAGGTTGGTCTTCAGACAGCTTGTAGAAGTTCGTGGCCTCTCATTGCACTTATTCGCTGTAGATTTCATTTACCCCCATCATGGTGGCAAAAGATCCAGAATGTCGGCCTTTCCTCAAAGCATAAAGAACAACAATACAGGGAAATGGCTTAAGTTGTTTTTTGGGCTACAGGTGTCGGATTAGGGTTTCGGCTGAATTTTCCACTGCCCGAAGAGATTCGGGCCCAACCTTCCGTCGCCCAAAGAGCGAACAAAAGTCAACAAAAGGGAGTAGTAGGCTTGTAAATTATTATAGTAGACGGTGGAGCGTGCTGTGATCCTGTGTATCGATCAGTGTGACGTAGCCTCTCGCTCCATGATACGAGATGAAGAGATGGCAAGTGATATGAGAGTATGAGCTACTGGGCTATCAACTTGATGATCACTCTGAACTTGTCTTTCACCTGCATTACACGATATTATTCACTATTGATTGATACCGGGTTGAACATTTACATTAATTTATGGTTTTTAGGGAATTGAAGCCCATTTTCTTGGGGATTGAAGCTATTGCGATGGCTTCAAAAATTGAATAATAAAAATTTTCCAAAATATTCTTCATGGAAATTTGTTAATTATATGTATATATATATATATATATATATATATATATATATATATATATATATCTTTATATATCTTTTTACCAGGATAATACTCAAAGTAAATCTGGCAACTACAAATTGGAACATTAAAAATTTATGGACAAAATTCTGCTGAAAATTGCACTTGAATTTTATTATTTTGTGCTTTAAAAAATCGATAAAAACTGCAAAAAATGCTTAAAATCCAAAACCTTTGAATTTGTGTTGACTTGTTTGATCAGCAGATTATTATTCAGAACGAGTTTTTTTGCCATAAAATTTATAATTGACCATTTCTTTGCACTCAAAGTGCTCTATTTTCAAAGAAATTCAACATAAAATGTAAATAATAAAGAACAAAACTTCGCTCATATGACCATATTGCATGACTGGAACATTCATTTCAAAATGTTGAAATGAACTCATTCGTTCTATTTACACACCTCGATATTGAAGTAGTGGAAATCCTTCTCGCTTTGATTTATCAATTTTACTAATATACGTTTGTAATCGACGGTTTCCGTTCGTTGAACTGAAATAATTACCTGAATAGGTTGATTAAGAAAAAACATGAAACCTTTTGTTGGCTTACGGTGTAAACTGTTGGTCAAGACCCCCTAGAAAACCTTCCTCTAAATCTAACTTACCAAAGTTCATGAAATTCGTTTCAAATAACATTCCTCTCTCCTAGCCCAGGGATGTGCTTGAAAACATTCGAAATAAACGAGCAAGTGTTTTCTTTGATTCAGATCGAATGAGAATATCCGGAGCGATTCTGGATCTTACTGATTGTATCGCTTTTTGATTCCAGACTGTTACTCTCCGTGGGTTTGAAATGAAAATTCCGTTCTTTCGCCAGACAATCAGGCTTTCTAAATTAGAGGATCACTCTGTAGGCAAGCACTTTTAAAGCACAGTAAATTGGTCAAATAAATAAGTTCTTGACTAATCTGTATGGACGAATGAAAACTGCTAAGGATCGTTAAATTCACATTTTGTAGCGGAAGATTACTCACAAAGAGTGTATCAACAGTAAACAAGATCATTAGAAAGAGTACAACCTAATGCTTAATTATGTTTTTAAATTTCATAATTACCCTCCTTAGTAAAAAGGAACCAGTTATTATAGCTGAAGATTTCAATGTTAATTTTCTTCAAACTGACAGCTATCGTATGGAAACGTCAACATCAACTCGAACGTCGAAATAAAAATTATTATGGAACGAAAAATTACGAAATGCTCATACGATCATGCTGCATGACTGGAACTATAGAAATTGAATTTAAAACTACACAATCCTTGTGTAGTAGTTTCAACAGTGTGTTCGCGAAAGTAGGTTCCTTTTGTCCGCAGCTAATTATGTAACTTCGCCAATAAACAGATTTTCACGAACCACTAATGGGTTTTTCGAGACCTACGTCTCGGATTCTGATTTATCACTACTTCGACCTGCCAACGCTTGAAACATAACACTCCGTTATTTAGTTGAATAAATGTATTGGGCACCCTGTACTCTTGGACTTGTTGTGATTAGGTATTCTTTATTGATCTTTGCCGTCCAAATTCTCTGTCGTTGGGATGGCAGAGGACCTAGTATACTTTCCTACGGGACCCTTGCCAGGATGTTATGGGATCTGCAGATGGCTGAGAGTGTTATTATGTAATAGGTTACAGGTATGAGAGGTAAAAGTATTGCTAAAAGCCGTTTATTCCAGACACGCCCTCTACGATGTCAAGGATGAACCTTAGGCAAGCTCCCTTACATCGAACGTTGAAAGTATCTCGTCGATGACTGTGTGTACTTGTTGTGTACTAGAGTGGTCCATTCTGAAGACGAATTGTTCGTTTGGGACTCGATCTCGAAGAAGTGAAGCAGGCAAAAGCAGCCTCTCAAATATCTTGGCAAGTGCCAAAGAAATGTTACTGGCCTGTCGTATTTTATATCTCGAGCTGTTTTGCTCTTATTTCTCAGTTTTCTCAGTCGTGGTACGGGAGGGAAGTGAGAAGCCACTTAATTGAATATTATTACGCTTGACTGAAATAAATGCAGTTCGATTATGTTCAACCAATTCCTATCGCCAGTGCCGACGCAATGTGGGCGTATTTGTATGCCTACATTCATTGCGGATGACGGATCAGATCAGAGGAAAGAGTGTGGTATTAGCATTTTAATCGGCTGTGATAAAATTCTGGAAAACCAATGTGTTTCTAGATTCCACTTGTAATGGTTCGAGTTAAGTGAATCTAGCTTGAATGTGAGTTCATATGATTGAGTCGTACTGTGACTTCTGGTCTAATAAAATACTTTGTCAAACTTGGTTACTCGTGGAAGTGATGGATTTGATGAGGAGTGAGCTGAATTCGCTCTGGTATGCGTAGTTCCGTAGTTCAAATTTATTTTTTCCCTTTCGTTCTGTCGGAAAGAGAATGGAAAATACCCCATTTCGCGTAGACCATTGGGCCCTGTTGGACGTTTCAGGCCGGTGTTGTTGGCTGAGGAATGGATCCCTCATGATTCCAGTACGCGGAGTTCCCTTGGGCTCTTGGACTTTGACCCGTTATGCGAATTCAGTGAGTTCAAACCATAGACTTACATACAAACAATATGGTTCAACCCGATAAGTTCGTCATTTTGAAAGGGGAAAGGAAAGTACCCGTAAATACCCACAGGTACCCGCAGTCCCGTTAGCCAAAGAGGATAAGATTTGAGGTAAGATAGATTGGTTGAGGAGAGCGAATTAAAAAACCTACATTTTCAGGAGCCAAACCTCTCTTGTTGTTAGGTGATTTTGACGTGAACAGAACCTGTCCCCTCAAAAGGGCACCTGTAGGCGTGTTTTGGAGCTCAGCTCAGCTTTTGCGCTTATTTGTAAAATTTAATAATATCCAAGTCGGGCGACGACACCACCAAAAGGGTGGAAAATGAGAAAATAATCGGTCAAAATTCGTGGCACATGAAATTGAATTTTATCCCACTGTCAGTGCATTATTTATGAATGATGGACGTGATCTTATGAAGAAGGCTTTGCAGAGTCACCAAGTTGAATGTTGAAACCATATGGGTAGAAACATAATGCTTGGTTAATGGGCACCAAGTTGGCTGAGCAGAAGGTTCTGAATTTATTGCATCAGTTACCTATTTATATAATTACTTAATAGGTGACACAATTATTACATGAAATAACTTCACGTGTTCAATACCGACGGCTATTGCGATAGTAGAAAAGGTCCGAAAGCAAAGAAACTTGAGCTCTACATTTTATAACAATGTTTTGCCACTAAGTAACAATGCATTAGACGTTTGTGAAATCTTAAAGACCTTATCCGATTGCGATGAAATTGATGTGTTGTCATATTAGCTATATCTGTCAATGAGCCGTAATAGCATCTAATAGCTCATCCATTATGAGCCGGTAAATCCATGAAAATATTTAAAAAGTTACCGAATAATTGTGACTTTTTGCCTCTGACAGAGTTTTAAGCTGATCTTAAGACACTTGGTTGGTAACTGATTTTGTTTAATCGGCATTACGTGACGCTTTTGCTTGTCGTTTCCGGCAGTTAAGTCAACAATAGATGATGAACCATGTTATTAGGTAGGTACAATAGAATGGAACAGTGGAATCATGTGAATGGCGAAGTGTTCCAGTAGTAACTCTGGGTTTGGAGCTAGCTTCTTATCCAAGTAACACTGAACATCAAATTTGCATACCACGAATTCTACGGGGGTTATGAAGATTAAGGTGTCCGAGTGAGAGGTAATCGACGATCTTTGAATACAGCACTGGCTAGTTAAGTGGAGAATTTTCAAGAATTCACGTGGATTGTAGAATGTATTTACTGGTCCATGAAATACAAAAGTATTGATCGGTATAAAGCGGAGAAAATTGGAGTTTCAGCTTCGTCATGCAATGTAATAAGTTTATATAGTTTCCGGTATTCAGTTCCAGGAAAATATTTAGTTTTGAAATTGTACAGACTCAATCTATTGTCACTGTCAATCAAAACGAAATCGTGAAACTTATAACCATCCTTCATGGAATGTCTGATGGATAACGGACTATTCAATCAATTGATCAATCATTGCAATTGGTCAATAAATTGATATTCTATTCTATTCTATTTTATTCTTCAAATAGATACCTATAATCGATGTCATCTGGAATGACATATGTACACTGATGAGAAGGGTTTTAAATTCCGAGTTATAGGCAAACTATCGGCAGCGATGACTTCCCTCGTATGGCTTCGAGGAAGTGTGGTAATGCCATTGTGTTCTCAGATCGCCGTCGTGATTGCCTGCACTCCGCTGACACACTTGTCTGCTGGCCTCAATCCCACTTCGTCCTAAGTGACGGCTTAATTTTGCGTTATTAGTAGCCGTTGTTTCTTTTTTTGAGTTGATTTCCTTCCTATTAATTGAATTCTTTCATGATAGTGATTGATCTTAGCCAATAACCCCTTCAATAATAGCCTGATCCACCACGGTTAATCCAGAGATTTCACTGATATTTTGAGGGATAATACCCGACTCTTGATTGAGTTTTCATTAAACCTCTTTCGAAAAACGGGCTCTAAATGGCCTATACCTTTTTGAACACAATAGCCTTAATTAGAATGAAGAAGTGGCCATATGCATGTGCTTCAACAATTTTGAACCAGCAATTTCCGTGTCAGTGTCAATAATAAACTCTGTTCGAGTGAAAAATTTAACACTTTTTAGCAGTTTTCTCGTTTTATCAGGCACAATTTGGTTGAAAAAATATAGCTGCCATACGAGATACTAGGATTTGCTACGGGTACTATCATTTAGAGAATTTTCGTAGAATACAAAGCTATTGCAATGGTTCAAAAAATATAAACACAAAATTTTCGAAAATTGTTTTTATTGAAAACAACAACAACCGTTTCGAGACATTTTGAAACGAATCCCGAGTACGAGTATGTATATATATATATATATATATATATATATATATATATATATATCGGAGAACTGCACCAGTGCCTTGGTACTTCCTTTATCTAGTTAACTCGCATTATTATTTACTTGATGACCAAACGCTACAGCGTATGCTGTGGAACTTTCATTTGAAAATAATGTTCAGTCGGCAGCTCCAAACTTGAACTACGCACAAGAGGGTTACATCCGAAACGTATTTATTACGTTAGCCACTGACGATCATCCAAATTTGGAAGTATTTCAATAACAGAAATACGTGTATTGCTCTTTTTTACCTAAAGCACTGTAACCTATTACCATAATACAATGTTCGGAATCAATTCAACGAAGAACATAGATTTATAAGTTTTAGAACAATAACCTATGGAGATACATTTCTGGTCATGATCATTCGCGTGATGGTTGGCAGCGTTTTTTAACGAACACCCGGTTCATTTTTGGATTGTCAATTTAAAGCTTCCTAGCATAGTAATATATCATGCATTTCCTGTAATAATAACGCGTTTAACTACGATTCCCCGAGAAACTGCCATTAACACTGAGTCCTCCCTATTATAAAGCAAGATAACTACTTTTTTGATTCACGAGAGAAAAATTCTCAACCCGACGTTTAACGACGGTAACTATAGCTTCCGCTAACCTTCGCTAGTACGGAGACGCCTTTGGTTAGCAATAATTTGTTTTGCATGCACGAGAGGTTGCGGGACGTGAAAGGATTTCAAACGCGTGACACCTGGATTTAATTGGATATTTTCTGTTGAGTTGAGGTTACCCCTTGATGGAATCCCATCAGCCAAGTTCAATTCCAGGTATCGGAATGATTGGTTAAATACTTTTTGGATTCCTCAAACTACCTAAATAATGCTCAAAAGTTACTTCGAATAATGCTCAAAAGTTACTTCGAATCATTGGTTCGATACGTTTTGACTCGTCAAGGATTTACCATAAATGTTTGTCAAACTGATTTGCACATTTCTATGAAAATTATTCATAGTGCGTTGTTATATTGCTGTTATTAATCTTACTGATCACTGACCGTACTATCAGACTTTCTGTCAACTAGTACCTGTCAATTATTTCGTATCTTGTAGCCCTCTAGTATTATATGGATTTTGAATATATTTTTTCTGGTTCCATATTACAATTCTTCCAATGAGAGGTGAGATAATTGAGTTTTCGCGATTTTCCATTCGACGCAGAAATAGTCCAAGCAATAGCAAATTTTTTTTCAGGTCGCCAAGTGGAGTAATTTGTACAAAAACTATCAAAAAACTGCAGAAAAATTATCAAAAGTCGGTGAAAAACCACGTTTTTTGGCAGCTTTTAGGCAAAAGGCACGTTACGGAAGCATTTCAGACACATTGTATGTGGTATAGGCGTTTTCAGCGTTAAATTTTGAACAAGAATATAACTTTTTAATTAAAAATAAATTATCTTGGAATTTAAGGGATTTTTTCAAAAATGCAGGTGCCATATCTTAAAAATTAGACTTCTACGTGAAAAACGGGCTTCGGATTTAGCACCCTCGAAAATGCTAGAACCAGTACCAGTTTCGAGAGGGCACGACTTTGATTTTTTTTTTCTTGGGGCAGTGTAATCTAGTGTAATCAAGGGATAATGATAGCATAAGAAACAACACCAACATAATTACGTCTGGTGAGGCCGTTGAGGTGAATGCGCTAGGATACCTAATGAAAGAACATCCGATCTTTTACTTCCTTCCTTCAAACCTCCCCCCTACTAGTGATTGGACAGCATTTACAGCACAGTATTATACTAACTTTGCAGTGTCTTTACTAAGTTATCCTTCCTAGCCCCCCCTGGAAATTGATGTAAATCAGACCATATAACCGACGAAATAAATTTATGTTTATGTCCACAGTATGCCACAAAACCATGTGTCATCCAATAATTCTTCTAAAATCTACCTATGAATACCGTTCCAACTTCATTTCAAACTGTTCCACGCGGCTACTTCATTTAAAAACAAGCCCAATAATAATTACTTGATTCAATATCTATCAATGATATAACCAAATTAATTCATTTCAGTTAAATACCAATCATTGTTTAATGAGTTGACTTTAGTTCTATCAATGAGCTTTTAAAAACCCATTAAAATAATGAAGTGTTCCTCATATTCATGAAACCAGGAAAGACCTGATTGTAATGAGACGGCTTATTAGCATTTTTTCTTTGCTCCACGTGATGATGGATGGAGTCCTTGAATCTTCATGCAAAAGGGAGATAATACTTCTATCGGTGAAAACTTCCGTGAGAACGCTTCAAGTTTTGCTGGTGCATGTTTTGGACTTAATTTTTAATTTCAACCATGGTTTTAGAATTGATTAGGATAGTGTTTTATGTAAATTGGTATAAATAAAAATTTTACAATTCATCAACCTGAACCAGCCATGTTTTTGTCACATTGTCTTTTCGGATGTCGGGTAAATTTTGCTACTACCGTGGAAATCATTTATAACGATATTGGTTTTTACGAAGTACTTTCTATAGAGGCGAAATCATGGACAGATCTTTGGCCCGCTACGTAAAAACGTTAGGTAACTTTTTATCGCTTATAACGTTCAAACCGTGAATAAAGGCGACGTTTTGGTAAAGAATGGGTATCCTACGTCGTTTAATGACGTACTGAGAATCCACGACACTGCGCGCCTGAGTAACTTACCGACTGGGTTTCTACTAGAGTAGTACAAGTATCTGCACCCGCCCTGAAGCTCCACGACTCGATTTTTATGAAGCAATTACATAAAAGGGTCTTCTCAAAACCATTTTTCACTTACACCACCAGTTTGTATAAATGCCAACAAAACTGGTACATTTCAGTTTCTACTATTGAATGAAACCAGCTTACCATTTGTTTCCCGTGCACCTTTTGTTTCTATGAATTAAATATTCTCGTGAACTGGATCGTCAGGGAAGGCCCTGTAAATTTGAGGTTCCAGTTTTTGTTTTTCTACAACGAGTGGTGTGTGCTGTGAGTACTTTCTAGAGCAGTTCCTTCTTACCTACTAGATGTCCCAGAGAATGTCCAAATACTTTTATTTTTCATGTACACAAATGTATACACATTATTTATATAAAGTTCAGTCTGTCCCTTCAAAACTACTCAGACGTCTGAGCAAGCTACATAAAAATTACCTATTGTACCGAAAGAAGTGTTTGTGAAAAATTCTCAGCCTAGTCCATAAGAATATTGAAACTATCGGTTATAATGAATTTTTACGGACCTTCAACGAGCACGTGAGAATGTATCCGTAACCACCAACACATTGACATCGGCATTGATGATGTCACCGGATATTCCGAGCCAAAAGGCAAATTTTCGGTACAACTGAGAGCCAAATTGATTGATCAGTATTACATTAAACTATTTTCGCGTCTTCAAAATCCATAAGAGTGGATGGATAAAAGTCCTAGTCATGCGGCATGATTGTATAAGCGAATTTCCATAAGTTATCGATTAATTGATTTTTGTTAAATTCTTTTAAATTTGAGCAATTGGTGTGCTCAGATATTATTAACTGTCAGTTTTATGGACCAAAAACACCTCTACAATGATCTGCTATAAAATAAAAAAGTAATTGAATTTTTTCAGTTATTAGCAGTTTTTATAGATTTATCGCATATTTCAGTAAAATTTAAGTATCTAAGTTGATCAGTTAACTTATGGATGCAAATTTATCAAGTTCCAGTTTACAGTCGATTACCTTTGTCTGAGTAATATTCTGGTAAAAACGCTGCAAATTATTTCACAAAGGTTTATTATTTTTTCAATTGAGTATGATCGTAGTTTTAGTTGGCTTGCGTACGTCATAAGGCACGTGCAGGCTCCTCGGCGTGTCCTATTTCGAGTTGCCACAACCTATACTTCTATAATTATATACGCATGTTTATATTTCTCGATTTGAGCTCCTATCTATTCAAATAGTTATTGCCTTAATAATATCATTATCTAAGTACGTGCGAAAAGTCGAGAGGATATGTTATTAAATATGCGCAGAAAAAGCATTGGTATTAACACACAAATATGACCTAGAAAAAACATATATTCATGCCTCGAAGGAACGCCGTACCCACCACAAGGTGCCGCGGCGCGGCGCCTCCTCTCACTCCACCCCCCGCTCACCCCCCTCACCACCCACCGTGACCCCCTGCCAAGCGTGCCAGGCGTGCGTAAGTCTAAAAGACACTTTTTCGCCCGTTTTTGGCCCATAGCATCTATGCGAGTAAAGCGATCGGGATGGTTAAACGTTAGGACCAACTAGACCCCAAATGGAGTCTATGTGCGAAAGAACGGGTTTTTAAAGTCAATTCTTAGGCATTTTATGGCCCGGATGGCGAACGGCGGACGGCGGACGGACATTTCAAATTTAGATTCTACACACCTTGAAACGTAAAATGACAAAGTTTGAGGGGGGGTTATACAAATTTTTTGCTACACGATCACATAGGCTTATTATTGGAAATAATAAACCAAAATTATAAATTAGATGATTTTTAATCGGTTTTTTTGCCATTTTTGTGATTTGTGCTGAAAAAGGGATGTCGAACGAACTTGTTCTTTTTCTTGGAATACTTGATTTTTTTTAGGGGAAAAAAGGAATTTTTAATCTTAATCCTAAAGACAGTTATCGTCTGGAATGAAGAAATGACAGATTAATACCTATATTTATATATAATATATGAATGAATAATTTTAGAAAGACATTTCAAAGATGAAATGAAGGAAGAAGAAGAAAGCAAAATCTGATATTACGATCGAAATCTTATGGTCTCAGATTTAAAAGCGACTTGATGATGGTGCTTTTATGCTTTTCTTCGGAAAGTTTCATCCAAAGCTGATATGCTGGCTGAAATTATGATTAATTTTTTGCAATGTTCAATCCCATGAGCTAATCAGATAAATTGAGGGGAGGTGGTCGATCACCTCCAAGTATCATCTATGCGCTCTTTCCTATTGCTGGATCAATATATCATTTGCCGTATCCATCAACTTTCTTAAAACTTTCACCTCGAAGCACTAGACAAATGACCGTTGAATAGCGAGATACGGCTAATCAGATTGCTCTAGCAATCCGAAAGAGCACATAGATGGATACTTGGAGGTAATCGACCTCCTGGTCTCAATTTAAACGATTGCCTCAATGAGATTGGACATTGCACTAAATTAATAATAATTTCAGCCAGCATATCAGCCATAGATACAATACAACTTTCTCAAGCAACCAGGGACACAAGGTAAATTTATTTACTTCTAATATCAGATTTTACTTTCTTCTTGTATCCGTGAAATGTATTTCCATAATTAATCATTCTTATATATGTAGTTCAGTAGAGTCCTCAATGTGTACATATATATATATATATATATATATAGGGTGTCACAAAAGTCCCCCCCCCCCCCAAACTCTGTTTCACAATTTTTGCGGTGTGAAACTTGGAGAGCGTTTTGGAGTGTCTGATACTAAGTTTTAAGCATAATAACTCCTAAAGTTTTCCTTTACATTACACACTCTAAGTTGGTGTTTTGAGGATTGTCGAGGAGTCCCCTATGAGTTTTATGCTTTTAGACTATTAGAGAAGCATGTTCTCGTCAGTAAACACCAATTTTATGAAACACTAATTTCTCACGGTTTAATGTCGACCCGAATCCGCTCAAACGTTTGGAGTTCTACTTAGTATCAAGGTGATTCCAATTCGTCATGAAGTTCCTCGAGACCAGATCAAATTTGTATTCCAAGTATGTGCGTTGAATTTGAATTTAAGTATGTTGAATTCTTTGCAAAGGAAAATGGCCAGTACTTGTTGACCAGTTTAATTTAGAGACACCAAAGAGTACCACGTTCATCGAACCAGTTGTATTACTGCCTGAGAGATAGTGGTTTACTACCCCACTGTGCTACTCAATATGCATTTCGAGAGAGGGGCGTTGTGTGCTTCGTCCGCGGGGAAGCATGTCCCCAGAATCGGGAGTTGTGTGGCTGTGCCGAAAACTAGGGTATTCCAACCAGCTCAGTTGGAAGTGTGGCTACAACGCACGCCAAAAACAGGTCAAAACAGGCGCTTCAGACATTGTGGGGTTAGGGCCCTCGCTGCGGGCCAGAGCTCAGTCGGTTTTTGTCAGCGAGTCAAAGAGTTTCGCCCTGGAGACGTGTCTCCATAGTAGCGCGAGTGGTGAACCAATAATGAAGAAGGTAGCCGGTAGGCGGCTCGGCCTACTCTCGCAATTTTTAGTCTTGATTTGCTCTCTGTTTTAGATAGTAGGAGATTTCGAGTAAGATTAAGGGGAAGATTAAGATTAAGTTTCGCCTAATTGAGATTAAGAAAAAGATTAAGTTTCGCCCGTGACTTTCGCTAGGACATTTCGTTAGTGTAAACGTAGCTTAAGGCAAGGCATGAAACCATGAAGTTATTGACGTGCATTTTTAGATGTTTTTGTAGTATGAACCCCTCCCTGTACTGTATACATCCCCGTCTAAGGGGTGAGGGTTCTGCCCCCTCCCCCCCAACTATCCCAGACTTTTGTACGAAAGGCACGCAATCACCCTAAATAAACACGCACCTGTTTATGTCTTGTGTCTTTCACCTTCTCTCTCTTACCCTACAGTATGATTCCAGACGATGCACAATAATTTCGTATTAATAATTCAACTGACTTGAATTGACACCGTTGTTTGCTTGATGTTGCAGATATGGCCTTCTGGGAGCCAGTGGTTGCGGCAAGACGACGCTTCTCAGCTGCATTGTCGGTCGACGGAGGCTAAACACCGGAGAGATTTACGTCCTCGGCGGAAAACCCGGAACCAAAGGGAGCGGTGTGCCTGGAAAACGAGTAGGCTACATGCCGCAGGTGAGCGAATCGAATTGAATTGAATTGAATTTATTTATTTAATATACATACTTACAGATGAGCCCAATTACAAAACAAGTAGATCAGTCCTCACGAAGTGAGTCACATGATATCGCATTCTTTTGTAAGGAAATCCGTGTGAAATAGACGCTTTCTTCAATAAATAAGAGACAACATAGTTTTGAGCTCACTCAGCTGATCGATTACCTCTCGTGCGTCTTCAGTATTCTCCATTGAGTCTCCCTCCCAAATTTCCGCTAACTGCGTTGAATAGTAGACAAAATGGCTTTGGAGCTAATTTAGCTGATTGATGGCCTCTCAGTCGTCTTCAGCATTCTCCTTTGAGCCTCCCAACTTCCTGCGTCGAAAAAGAGACAAAATGGCTTTGGATTTCACTCCGCTGATCAATGACGTGTCATGCGTCAACGGCCCCTGATACATCTTTATCCGCGCCATGTTACAGATTACATCCATAACAAGTTTCATCAAAGTCAGTCGTCGGGAAGTGGCATTTAAACCAATTTTAAGAGGGCGCAGATACATACATCAACGGTCAAAGTGAGCACAGCTGCTCATTTTTCATGTTTTTAAAGAAAATTAGCTAAAAAGCAAAGTTGTGATTTCATTAATAATAGTAAAACTAAATTCACCATTGAATCATGGTGCTGCATGTAAATTATGGACGAGCGAGCAGATAACCATAGAGCCTGAAAATGGGCATTGAAAACAAGCTGGGACAATCCAGGTAGGTACCTACTCGTTTAATAATGTGTACATAAGGGGTAACTCAGCCTCACAGCTCCTGACGCTCAATGGCTGAAGGCGGTAGCGCTCAACTTACATTCCACAATCTTCAGCCAACACAAAATAAATAGGTATTGCACTCCTTCAATACAGTAGCTATTGATGGTGTAGGGTGTAGCGTGGTGACCAAACTGGGGAGGCGTATTCTGTAATTTGCGGCACCAGGGAATCATATAATAATTGCCTAATTGCTTGAATATAAATAAATTCTCTGGTATTACGTTTTATGAACCCAAAAGGAACCTCTGAGGAACTCTTCTAGCAATGGTCACAATGTAGTTGTTGAGGTTCAAACGTTCGCCAATCAAGAACCAGAGACAACTTGAAATAAGGCGAGCACGGGGCAGCACTTACAAACTGCAAAGAGTGATTGACTCTTAATTTATTTTGCTCTCTAAATGGTAAGTCAAGGTTGAGTCTCTCCCACAACTTAGTACTGCCACGTGAACCTTGCACCCCACCCCCACCCCCCTTCAGCCTTTTGTCAATTGGGTATGGATTTATGGGATCACAACCAGCTTCCCCGCTATGAATGCTATTGTATTACCCCCACACCCACACCCAACACCCAACTCGGGACTAGAGAATGACTAATCGTCCACTCCAATGTTGTAATCCATAAATAAGTGAGTAATAAATAACTAGTACCTACGTAATCAATCATCTAATGCAGAATTCCGCACGATGCAAACAAAACCTATATAAATTGAGCTAGATATATATTTAAAAAAATGAATGAAATAAAAATAAATTGTATGAAAAATCTCAGTTTTGACTTGCATCTTTTGAACCAAGTTCGGAAAAATTTGACACTGTGATTACCGTACTGCGCGCTGCCTTGGGTTTTTCGTATTTGAAGTCCCATCAAACAACATCAGCATTAGCATTAGCATTAGAGAAGAAGGATATAGAGATAACCAAACAAAAAAGTATCTATATAAGTACATAATAATAATGTCTGGCATAAAAATAATATACGCCAAATATTGTCTGCCCATGGCCCTAATATCCATCACAAGATTTTTTTAGATCCATTTAGATCAATAGGGCTTTTTTTTCGAATGGTTGTATATCATGGTTTATAACATGTATTGTGGGAGTAAACTTGTGCATAGAGAAAATGAAGAAAAAATAATTAATAATTTATTTGAAAGTAAAAGCAGTGAATTTGTGGATTGACATATGACATGCTCTGGCAATCTTGATTTCTACAAGTTTGTAACAACGTTATTCTTTTTGCTGCATTAATTTCAAATGTTCTTACTTTGTAGTTGGTTTTGTCGACTTACGGGTGTTGTCTCAAAATAATCTTAATTTGTCCTCAGGAAATCGCTCTTTACGGCGAGTTCTCTATCAAGGAAACAATGATGTACTTCGGTTGGATTTTCGGTATGGAAACTCCAGAAATCAACGATAGGCTCCAATTCTTGCTCAACTTTCTTGATCTCCCATCACAATCCAGGCTCGTCAAAAATCTGAGGTAAGTTTCATTAAAGTATTGAGAATAGAGTCACTCTTCAGTATGCGTATAGTGAAAAATCGAAAGAAAAAGTTCCAGTTGTGCAGCATGATTTTACCCTCCAATTCACCTGGCGAACTCGCTAAAAGCGTAAAATGAGCCCGAAAAAACGCAAAACATCAAAAACAAAGAAACAGTTATATCTAAACCTAAACAATTTGTGAAATAAACGAATCGGTTAAGAGTGGAAGTTGGATAAAAGGCGTGCATTTTTTCTCTGGAACGATATCGGGCTCACCACAAGTACAAAACATTTAACTATTGTTGCTGATCAGAGAAATGCGTATTTGTGTCTCTGGCTGTCTAGCCAACATCGTCCAGCCCAAACACCGTACTCCGTAGGATCCTGAGGCATGTAAATTATTTTTAAAAACCTTCAACATTCAAAGATGTATAGAGAGGTTCCAGCAGCACGATGTTTCTAGGCATTCCTTCTTACCTCGTAGAATACATATTTACGTAGAATTGGTGACAATTTCAAGCTGTGGGAAGAAATTATATTATTTAAAAAAAAGAAGGAAAAAAAGAATGACCGTGTTTTCAAAAGTTGCCGATGTCGGTGAGGATTTGTTGAAACGAATTGGCGTGTTTATGGTTTGATTGCCTCCACATGAATTCGCACAAATAGGTATCAAGTAACGAATTAGCTGTTCCGCATTGTCTTTACTATTACTATTCCCGTTCCTTATCGCCTGACCTTTGTGAAGAGATTAGTTAGTAAACCAACCGGTTCATCGGAAAGACATTGGACCCAAGCAAGTGCGCAGCGCCCGTGGTCAATGACGTTACCCTGTTGTTTTTCCAAGAATTCACCAATGCCTCTTTACTCCCTCAAACTGAGAGAACATTAATTAAAATGTGAAAAGGGATCTTTACCGGTGCCTAGAAACATCGGGCAGGCGTGAAACAGTCGCGAAAGTCGTGAAACAGAGGGGGGGGGGGGGGGGGGGGTATAACGGAAAATTACTGTGGAATGTAAAGAGCAAAGCTTTTTTTAGGGAGCGTGGGAGGAGGGTGCAAGGACTCAATATGATCAGATAAGTAAGCTTATTAGGTGACCACACCTATTTCTCGTTTTATCATTTCAGCGGTTAGCGTGTGGGCTGATGAATAACTCGGAGCAACTTCTTCTTAATGTTTCACTGTTCCTCCCCGGAGGTAGGGAAGCTTTGTGTTCGCGTGTGAAGTAGAAAATTTGTTGTCTATCAAAATCAAAATGTTCACTTATTTTTTGTATGCCGATCACTTTCGGTTCCGTGTCTAACTGATGTCTACTAATTCCTTGTAACACCCAAAACTATTCAATTTTTAGTCCAATTTGATAAAATTTGTAGGAATTATTCGAGGTAGCTTCTAGATGATTTCCTATAGATTTCATTGCCGACAGATGAATAATAGTGTGTGTGCACTAAGCATGCGCAAACGTGAATTTCTTATGATGTAATTTCGAATTTCCAACGATGTATCAGTCTGATTCAGTTCAAAGATGAAAGGTTGTTGGGTATACATTTAAGAAAAGTGCCTTATTAATTTTATCGCAATTGGTTTAACAGTAACAACTGGTGCTCCAAACTAAAACCTTTTGTTACGCGTGAAACTCCGAGACGAGTTGACACATATAATGAAATGTTCAATGATTATTTTTGTTGCCACATAGAAGGCTGTTTTCAATAACAAAGTACCTATAGGTACGGCGAAAAATCGGGTCACGAGATTCATTTCTAGTGGGTCGGCTGACCAGGTTCCTCACGATGTTCGAGAAAAGTATAATCTACGATTTTTACAGCTGATATTATAGGGACTACCAATGACAATGCACTCGTATTTTTGAGATTTATCGGGCTATATAATTGACGATTTATTGCGATAAACATCGCTGTTTTGAATCGAATCGCTCTGAAAGTCGTCATAATCGATTCAACACGTTAGAAACTAGAAAAATCCATACCAAACTTTCTGAGGGGGGTTTTTTTTTTTCGACGTCGTCCACCGTATCGCCACCTCATCGTGTCGGATCGATTCCAAAAACTATACAATATATTCTGGGTGTCTAAAACGAGCCTACCTCCCAAATCTCAAGGCGGTAGCTCCTGAATTGCGATCCGTAGCGCTGAGCTGAGGGACTAATGCTGGTCGAGTCAAGGTAGTCGTTCATAAATTACTAATTTATGTAGGTAACAAAGCTGGAAAAAAATGTGTATAAATCACTTCAATTTATCCATTGGATGATCTATTTATTCTCATTTTTATCGCTTTAATGCTTTTCTGAATGGTCCTCCTCCTTGATTATGATAAAATTTAACAAACTTGGCAATTAACTTGATTGTATTAACTTGTCGCTTATATTATTTTTAATTCAATTATTTCTTAATTTTCAGCGGTGGTCAACAACGTAGAGTTTCGTTCGCAGTTGCCTTGATGCACGATCCTGAGTTGCTCATCCTTGATGAACCTACCGTCGGGGTGGATCCTCTTCTTAGGCAAAGGTGAGCTCAGTATTGATAAAATTCGAGTACAGCATGCAAAACTTACCGAAAAAAATAGTAATGGTAAATGAAAGAATAAACCGTTTCCAGCTTCAAATAGGTATTACACACGGTACAAATATGTACACACACGGTCTTTATTAGACTGCGATACACGGCACATTAATGGCTAAATCAATACATACCTACTTTTTTGTAGCTGTCGTTTCATTTCGTAGTTTTTCTTCTGTTAGGCTCACTTAACATTACTCTATTAAAATTTTCTTAATATGCTGTTTTTTTCCACAAAGAATGCAAAGAATCTTCAAACGTGCACAAAAAATATGTCACGTATTTATAGTCAGAACCGTCCACGATTCAATATTAGTCAATTTTGAAATGCAAAAAGCTAGTGGATGTGGAAGAATGGCTATATTCATAAAGAATCCTTCGGCTCCCGATCTTCCAGTACCTGCCAATCTTTGGTACACAAATTCGAAGGTCTAAAACATGAAGTGATGGTATTTTAAATGTAAGCTTCGGAACACACAAGTTAAAAAATTTCGAAAGTGGAGAAACATCCGCCGCTACCTCTGACTTGGAAGTTAGAAACAACTGATAAGCGTGAGGGTGGGAGTGGTTGGTAGACTCATAACGAACAAAAATACCAATGTCACGGGATGTAGGTACGTAAATTGTATACATGTTCGGAAAATAACGTGAAATCTCGCGCCAGATTAGTATTAATTTCCAATTTTATTAATGAAATTATTCATCTTCAACGAATTTCGCATATATTTATATGGCTAGTGCATTGACAGCTATAGTATCCTTGTTGTTGTGTTGTTTGTAAATCTTTCCAAAGAAATAACGTCATCCCAACGTGCTTTTCAATCGCCTAATCGAACCGCCATTAAGGTATCTCCCATTAACAACCTGTTTTGAATTGGAGTGAAAACGTTTAGGTCCCAAGGCCGCGTGATTGTTGAACGCGTAGAATCTACGAACATTTGTGTTTCTTTATACAGGAATCGTTAAGGATACCTCCATCGCCAAACGAGTAGAGTTTTTTACCACAGTACTCAAGGATATTGTTGTCTCCCTCGAAAAAAAACCTGTTTCTTCGGCAACAAAGGAATAAGTACAGTATTTCTACCCCAATCAAAAAGTAAAAATACCTCTCCAGAATAGTTTTGCATAGGTAATGGATTTTTTTCAGTAGTATCGAAGAAAATAATTGGCATTTTCAAATGCATAGCTGGCGCCTTGTAGAATCTCAAATTGATATTGTAGGGGGCTTTTCTTAATGAAACTGTTGAATGAGTAATTTTTAATCTTTATATTCATGGGCGAGAAGTCAGAAAGTACTTACCAAGGATATATGGACTGGATGGTCAGTATTTAAACTTAAGACATTTAGCTGGCAAAATATTTTTGGATAAGTAAAAAATTTGATATCACGATTGTTCCCAGCAAAAATTTACTGTAGATGAGAAACCCGGGATCCTTGGTGTTCTTTAATTTTGTGAAGGAGAAACCTATTTTTGGGAGGTTGAAAGGATTTCCAAAGAATGACCAAAATTGTGGCCTTGCTAATTAGGTCAAGAGGGAGTCGATTCTTAACTTGAAGCTTAATGTGGAATCCTTAAACATTGTTGTCGATGCAATTATATAGTGTCAAAATTATCGAATGATCAAAATACTTCGAAATCTGTTACATTTAGCAGGATCATTCCGACACACATTTCAATTAATCCAAAGTTAGTAGGGCGAGTGTCGAGTGAATGTGCCAAAGGAAATTGTTGGTATGACCATTGTGATGTTCCCAAATTATAATATGTAGACTATCAACATTTGTTGTGTAAAGCGCATTTATCAGCGTTGGGTCGAATGAAAATTAAAATTGATTTTGTGCCCGTAGCTTTTAGGATCCCTAATAATATGGAAAGTCAAACTTACGCAATATCCCTTGATCACTTCATAAGGATTTATTGTGGAATGATAAGTTATCAGAAACTAATGAGGAACCATATACTGGGAAAGTTCATGTTTCTCACGTAGAAGCGGCTAACATGCTCCTCCAATGCAAATGGACTGCAAGAACCCTAACTCCCAGGGCCGGTCTAAGGCGAAACTTGCCACCAGGTAAAAAAGGGGGGATCCAAAAAATTTTGAAATTTAATGTCTAAAAACACAGTTTTTGTGCACTTTTGCGCCTTGTAGAACATTACATTTATGTCTCTTAATTTGATTTATTATTAGTTGACTTGATAGGTTCAATACACTTTCTTGTACCTTAAACCACCATTATGGTAAATAAACTAATGAAATCTTCCGGGTCACGTTACGATGATTTTTACACTTATATTATAAGTACTCTCAGAATAAATAGCTAATGCGGGAATCACCGTCCGCCGGACCTAAGATAAATTTCCATATCTCATGGGTAAAAGATAATGAAACAACCGAACATAGTAAACCAATAATTACAGAGTTTAGTAATGTGCCACACACACAACAAAATTTTATCAACTATTATGATAAGTACCTGCATTGTCTCTTTTATTGTACATTTATACATGGGCTTTTCTTGCCTAAATTTGGGAGAATGAATTAACCATGCCCAAATAATCAGTTGACTGAGATACCTCTTTTTCAATTGATAAAATTGAAAGGCTGTTAAGTCTTTCTTGAGACAGTGTTGACCTGAGGTGAGTTTTCATCAAGTGCAGGACCACACGGAAAGACCATGGACCTAGGCCGAGGGCATCAGAACCCATTGGAGTAGATCTTCGGATTTACCTTGAAATTCAACCGTAATAGTATTGAGACAAAGTTCCATCTAGTTTAAATATTTCTGCCCAACATTTAAATCAATTTTTACAAATTTGCCAATCTTATTTTTATTTTTTTTAAAGCCAAAATTGGCCAATTTTATTCCCCTCCAAAAGGCTTGATTGTGCGGTTGCACACGTCGCACACCCCACAGACTGGCCCTGCTTACTCCCATCTCTTTCCCTCAATAGGACATCGGTCGGCTGTTGCAAAAATATTAGATAGAGGAGTGGCAGAAGATGGATAGTTACCAAGCAGTCAATTCTGACAATTTCTACTTCCAGGTATCCCCTAAAATTCCGATTAAAACATAGCACACATGGAAATAGGCAATAGACAAAATAGTTTCCCTCACTCGTCTCACAGGAAGTCATTGAAAAATCAGCCGTACCCTAACAACTCTCAGCTATGTAAGGACCTTGACCAAGTACGATGGAGCAGTATCTTTGTTCACGGAACTAAATAACCCGGATGCGACATTGGTAGCTCTTCTAAAAAACTGTGACAAGCGAATATATTTGACCACTCTGAATTATGTGATTACAGCAAATAATTATATTCAATTTTGATAATTCGAAAATGATATTTAATTTTTTGATGACAAACCGGAAATCCGGAAAAGATGTAAATCAACCCGTGCAACATGGATTTTACTATCCGAGCAAAAAGAAAGGCATTTGAAAAAAGGGGGGGTTCTATTTCAGTTTGATTCAAATGATTCCTGGAAATGTCTTGGAAATGAGGAGAAAAGTGTAAAATTCACGTTTTGCACATTTCATGAATTGTACATTGGCGAATGCATACTGCCTGTCAGCGAATCTATGGAATATGATTCGTCTAGAGCTCAACCCGTTTACGCCCATCAGCTGCTACAGACATATCACCTATGCGAATATACATAGACTATCATTGGTTCTAATACGATGAAATTAATATTAATCGCAAAGGTGATATGTCTGTAGCAGCCATTGCTTTCCCTCCATTTCCAACAGATATCGACATGTAATTATTCCTGATGGGAGTAAACGGGTTAATTTCTAGACGAATCATATTCCATAGATTCGCTGAGAGGCACTACGCATGCGCAAATGCACAATTCATGAAATGTGCAATCGTGAATTTTATAATTTTCAATTGATTCTCAAGACAATTCCAGGAATCATTTGAATCAAACTCAAATAGACCCCTCTTTTTTTAAATTCGTTTCTTTTGCCTCGGATGGTAAAATCTATGTTGCAAGGGTTGATTTACATCTTTTCCAGATTTCCGGTTTGTCATCAACAAATTAAATATAGTTTTCAAATAAACCAAAATTGAATACAATTATTCGCTTTATTCACATAATTCAGAATGGTCACATATGTTCGCTTGTCACAGTTTTGTATATATATATATATATATATATATATATATATATATATATATATATATATATTCAATAAAAGAGAAAATAAGCTTGTTAGTTTGTCCGCTCTAAACATCGAAACGGTCGCACCGATATTTAAATTTGATAATATCCTAAACGGAAGTTATGGATATAGTTTTTAAATCATTGTGACTTTCTTTATTCACAGTATATGGAACCATTTGGTGCAAATTACTAAAGATGGCAACAAAACAGTCATTATCACCACGCATTACATCGAAGAAGCTAGACAGGCTCACACTGTAAGTACTAAACAAGTTACAATATACATACTAGATAGGTCTATCTTAATTGCAGTGCACAGGTTAATTTTACCAGTTATTCAATCGAGTCATTTCAAGTACTGATCAAATGTGTTGAGTGCGTTCTTTGAAGTATTTGCAATGCAAGTAAGAGGCCGCACACAACCATTAAAAGTAATGGTAGACAAACGTTTTCATTGGTGCTCCGTTGATAAATTTGGAGTTAAGCTTCACATTTCTCTTTTCACTATTTAGCTGAGATGATTTAGGTTATTTTGGTGATTCAGGTTACGGTATTATTATTGGGGGAAAATTGCATCTGCACTTCTTGTCCATGCTGTTTTGCAGTAGAAGTTAAGTACAAGTTGAAAGATTCTCTTATTCACAATCTTCCTAACCGAAATGCACGAAGGTAGCAAGGAACCACCCTGTTAGTACAATACAACTAAGTTTCAAGTCTGTAAGGTTATAAGTCACTATAATTGAGAACAAGTAAATGTTTGTTGGTGGTGTTGGTAAAAATGTTACAGTATCTATTCAAGCTTGATGCTAATTACTGTAGGTACGTAGGTCATTATCATTAATTTGAGTTGACCTGTTGATGAATTTATCCATTTTAACACAGAAACGAAACGGTTTGTGTTAACGGGAATGGTTTGCATTTATATGTTGCGTTTTTGTCAAACAATTTACTGATGATTTCCGCTTACAACCGAGTCGTTGCTGAGAAATGACACTTCGTCATTTTTCATCCCACAAAAGCTTTTGTTCATCTTTCGAAAGCTATGGATTTATCCAACCATATTATGTTAACTAATGCAAAGTGCGTGGCCAAAAAACTGAGTTACGAGCATGGTTAAATGAATAATTGTTTATAAACAGTATCGTCATTCAGTTACAATCATTCTCAATAAATGATATTGTGAACATGATTGCAACCACTTGTTAATTTCTGATAATTCATGTTTTATGAATAAATTAAAGCTTATGACGAGGAGGGGGGGGGGGGCTGTAACAAATGCATTTTTCGTGTGAGGGCTCAATTGAAAGCTTAAGCCGAGAAGGTTTCAAATATGGCGCTGGTGATAAGTAAATAAAACGACTGGACATATAGTGATAAGAACACCGCAGAATCTGACTCATTCTTATATTAGGGTTTCACGGGTTTATGTGAAACACGTGAGCAAAGACACATTCTGTGTTTCAATAATTTTATTCGAAGTATGTAAATAGAGGTAACCGTGGAGCGCCGAGTTTTAAAATTTAATTGAAGTGTATTCACTCATGGCATTTTTATCATTAGGATCCGTTCATAGTCATGGTTTTTTTTTGGGGGGGGGGGGGGGGTTGGTTTGAATAGTTAATAGGTCCAAAATCGTTTTAAAATTACTTATTCTTCTTACTTCTTTATTTACTAATGCTAGCTGCGGACCTACATGGGGCATAAGCCTAACTTCAAAGCAAAGGTGGAAAGAATGGTTTGAGGTGTTCTTATCCCTGTGTATAAGGGTGGGTTGTACTGGAATGAAACAATAATAGTTATTATTATATTTACCTAGTTGGTAGGAACGGTGTCTCGGATTTGTTGAGTCCTCGAACTGCTCCTCAAGTTCCGCCAACAAGCCATCAACCACCCACACAACCCTAACTAACAAAAGTTCTCTCGAATATTAGGTATTCTTGAAGATTAAAAATCACTGATAACAGAATGAGCGTTCAGCACCTACCAAAAAAATTAAGAACTTGAAAATCGTTTTATTAAATTGTTTTTCAATCTTCACTTAATGCTGATGAAGATTTTGGTATATTGCACAATTATTGCATCGTTAGGGAAATGAGCAACCGTCCGAAAGAGCGCTCACGGATGTTCACGATCACGAACATGAAATGAAAGATCCTTGTGTTATTACTAGTCTTGAAAGCATGGTACCTAACGTCAAAATGTACAGACGAAAACGCGTTTTTCGAGTTGTGTAATGACACCGTCGTCAAAACTTTTCGTAATGGAACTTTGTGGTGTTCGGTCGAAAGGCTGATTTTGTCATCAAAAACGCCTACGTAGATATAAGTGCTTGAGGGGGAAAATTAATGGAATTAATTGATTGAAATCACTGCCCCTGATAAAGTATAACTACGTTTAGGTACATGGGTACCCATCATCTGGAAATGTATGAGATAAAATAAAACACTGGGCAACGCTTCACTAGTCCATCTAGAGGGACAAGAGCGCTATACGATATTATACCAGTTGATACGATAGTCGAAATTCGTTAGAAATTTAGAAAAACGCTATTTTACACTTTCTAGTAGTCATGAATGACATTAACAATTGGCTTAGTAATTTGAAGATGTCGCTACCAGCACTTGATTTCCTTACCTCCTGCGATTTGGGTGGTTTCATGCGATTCTATGAGATAATAATATACCTATCACTGATAAAAACAAAATCATTATTTTTGCCTTAAAAGTTTTCGAGACCTTGATTTTTAAATATTTCAGCCCTTAAATGCAACCCTTTAGGGTTGATCACATTTGGTCTTTTAGGGCCAACTAGACCTCAGATGTGGTTCATAACCCAAGTTTTTGAGAAGAGCTCTGGACGGCGGACGGCATATCTTAGACGGATTTTTTCTTTCGATTTTTGATCCTACGTATCTTGAAACGTAAACCAACAATTGAAGGGGGGTCATGATTTCATTTATAATTATTTTTTATTATTATTTTATTTTATGTTGTGGTCAATTTCAACCAGGTTCATTATTGAAAGAAAACCGAAATTTGATTATTATTTAAAGTGGGCTCTTCTTTCCCATGTTTGAGGATTTGACCTACTCTGTCTGGGTTTAGTAATATTGTGAAGTTTCCCACAAAAAATTGATTAGTTTTTCAGTCGTAAAGGTTTTATATTTTAAACGTCGAGTTCGTCATTCTGACAGCTTATATTAGGAAATGTTATTGAATTGTAGTTTGAAGTGATGACGTTTACTTTGGAAGGTTTCAAGGTGTCTGACATGAGTTTCACATCAGTTAAGTCTAGGAAGTCGTTTGTCATCGGATTTCATCCCTTGTCAAGGTCACATTCGGAATTAGGCCGAGGCGAATGTTGAGTCAACATTCCGTTTTCACGCCGTTGTTGGAGTTCTATCGATAGGATTGCAGTGGACTCGATGTTCTTGTTGGTGTTTCTATTAATTATGCAAGTTCGTTTTCCCGAGTATATCAAGGAGTCAAATATGAGTCGATGAATTAATATTACAATAATACCATGTCATGACCTCTTTTGAATATAAATGAGACCAGTGGCAAAGTTAGAAACTGTATTATTTTGTAACCACTGTTTTCCGATGCGAGAAGTGAAACGGTTATTATATTTCTAATTGACTTGGTTTGCATTTGTAGGAATCTGAAACTTGATCTTTTCTTATTCCCACAAGGTTACATTAAAGCAGACAGAATTTTGTCAACGAAGCATAGTGGGCGAAATTGCATAAAACCTGTAACAGTTCCATATTTTGCAAACTCGGGATGGTTTGAAGTCTTCATTTTATTATTTTTATTTTTTTATTTATTTTTATTATTTTATTAAAAGTCTTCATTTTATTAAAAATATATATATATATATATATATATATATATATATATATATATATATATATATATATATATATATTTATTTATTTATTTATTTATTTATTTATAGGGTCACTTTAATTTGTCGAAGTTTGGCCAAGTCTCTCACGATTTTGCCCAGTTTGCGACCCATTGGAGTTTGTATATTCTTTTTATTTTTTCACACCATTCATCAGTCGTAGCAACTGAGAATAATACGTAATAATAAATATTGCAATAAAGCAGAGCGATTTACAAATCAATTTCTAATAAATAACTTCTAATAAATTTTATGCGAAATTCGGATTGGGCAAATCAAATCGGGAAATGTTCAATACTTGTAGAAACACTATCGTTATGTAGTGCAATATTTTTGGTCGCCACCCGCCACCTGGGCATTAATGGGAACTTAGCGTCTCGACTGAAGAAATACTCGCTGAAGCTATTCGGAGTCTAAATGAGGTCTCGTAGTTGTATCTAGTACACAGTTACAAGGGGGCTTATCAGGCCTTTTACTGTTATCTAATACAGAGTAACACGTTCTCTGTAGGTACAAATTAATATTGGAAGCATCAATTTTAAACATAGCCCCATTTGCCTTCCAGGAATTACTTGTTCTCTCTGTTATATTAGGATACATATTGTCTGATGAATTTTTAGGATCCATGTCGATCCATATTGTGGTAACCTCCTAAAGGATAGAAGGAACGCCCGCCAGTCAGTTGTTGTTGATAATAAAAGCTATTTTCAATCGGTTTACCTACCTACTTGAATTTTAATTTCTCTTCAATTTTCATGAGAACACGTCTTGATGGGCAAGCCCTAGGTATGGCCTCCTGCTTTAATTTCAAAGAGCATTATTTTATCGGGAGAAGACCCTATACCCTTGAAAATGTCTAAATTTTTTGCTATAAACTCAGCTTTGTTGGAGCAACAACGTTTAAACATTATCATAACGCGCTTTACTAAATTTGAATCGAGGCATGTGTCTAACCCCAAAAGAGGGGAGCATTTAACATCAACAACAATAAAAGTTACTTGGAGTTTCATACTACCTCTTTCCAAACTAAGCACGATTTCGCCTATCAGTTTTATTTTGAATCCTCCGAATGCCTCCAACTTAATCCTAGTATTATTAACACAATCTAGTGCGTCAATAAAGCGAATAACATCCAGGGTTATAACATGAGTTTCTTCACCCGTGTCTAACTTGAATTCAATAGATAAACCATTGACACTAATAACTTCAGTCCATTTGGTTTTACCTTTCTGTGTCTATCTATAATTTTCATTAATGGCACAAATGCTCCCAATACTAAAATCTGCATCTTCTTCATCAGACCACAACTTCAACTCAGTTAACTTCAATTTGTTTCACATGCTTATTACTGTTGTTCAAAAAACATACTTTTGCAAAGTGATTCAACCGTCCACGTCGTCCACGTCGTCCCATCTGCCGTCGTGCACCTGCCCTTGGGCAGGGCATCGGTGGTCACGGGGGTGGAACAACGCACACCTTGTGCATTTTTCGTCCCTCTTTCTGTCCCTTGATGATGACGGTACGCGTGGTCATTTAGCAGGTGGAATTGATTGCACTTCTTGGATGGACTTGGTCGGCGTGTTAATCATCTTGGCATTTTTCGCTGCCAACTCAACACTTTTACAGTAATTTATTACTTTATCCAGAGAGGGGTTCTCTCGCAACAGCTTCTCCCTCAAGTCACAGGAATGAATGCCAAGTACGATTTGTGCGCGAAGAAGTCTGTCTTCTTGGTCCTTGAAGCAACAAGTTTCTATCAGTTTGCGCAGGTCTGCATAAAACTTTTCAAAAGGCTCTCCGTCAGCCTGCTTACGACTTAAAAACTTGAAAATTTCCATTAAATTATTAATTGTAATTATTAAATTAAAATTCAAGTTGGTAAACCGATTGGAAATAGCTTTTATTATCGACAACAACTGACTGGCGGGCGTTCCTTCTATCCTTTAGAAGGTTACCCCAATATGGATCGACATGGATCCTAAAGATTCATCAGAAAATATGGATCCTAATATAACACGCTCACCTGAAGAGTGAAAACTAGGTGCCCCCTCAAGTGCATCAACATGAAGAGCTGAAATATATATAAGTTCTGGTGAACTCAGCGGTGAGCCGTTCGGCACGATTGAGACAAATAGCAATTTTTATGAAAAAATCTAAAACCATCTATCTATAAAGAAAATTTAATGTTGATCTTGAATATAACCATGAGGAAAGTATTTAAATCGTTTTCATTAGTCAAATTTCCTCTGTAATTGTGCATAATATCAATACCGATACATGAAAATCCGGGAAACGGGAAAAATTTTCATAGAAACTCTTGAATTAAGGGGAAACGAACTATGTTATTAGGGTTGTTATTGAAAAGTTACAAAGGACCGACAATCCCTGTGACGGTCAGAACAACCAGCATTATAAGCGCAGTACAAAATTTGGTTCATTTCAGATCGAAGTTTTGGATGCCTGGAAACAGTTTACTGAACAATAATAAGTTATGGAATACGTTAGGCCATTTTCATTTTTGAAAAGCCCCCTAAAGACTAGAATTCAATGGCTGAAATATTAAAACATTGAGGTCCCGAAAACTTTTGAAATGAATGTCCATTTGCTCTCTCTAATGTCTAGGACTTTGACAGGAAAAAATCACAACTAAATGGGAGTGAATCAGAAATGGTGGAACATAGTATAAACTCATCTTATAAACTCCGACAACCGTTTCAGCTGATACAATTCCAATGGAATCCTAACTTCACGGAATGGAGTTTAACATAACTTTTGCCGCCTGTAGATGTACTTTTAAAGCGTAGGTGGGTGATTCATTTCATCTCATTAATCTTCAGTTGGTGGGTGCCTAAGTCAGTGATGATGTACTATTATACCTAATTATTTATCAACTTTTGTTATATATAGAGGGCCTAGGAAGGTGTTGTTGTTTTATTTAATATAATTAATTTTTCCTCAGTAGGCGACGATGCATATGCAGTTATGTTTAGATAAAGACAACGACACAACGGCGACGTCGGACGTGATATTTAGTACTTCGTTTAGTAATTATAAACAAGGGTTTTGCATGAAACGGTTATCTACCAAAGAAATAATAAATGTTTGGGTACTAATTTTTTGCATTTTGTTACATGAAAACTATTATTACAGCTGGATTTCTTGGCGCAACTACAATAAGAAAAACATATAGTTGTATTATGAGAATTTATAATTTATTGGACGATTATTTGCCCCCCACAGGTTATATTCTTTGTCCTCATCTCCTTTGTAACGAATATACAACATTCAACTCCCATAAATAATCATCTATTTATTTTAGACGTATAGGTAAATCGGGAGGGAGCGTTGTGAATCAAAGAAAATAAATCAGACGTCCGAATTCCATATTTTACTTGTGTTGAATAAGGCGGATGTAGTTATGTAATATGAGAAATCCCATATTAATAATGGGAAAATTTTGATTACCATCTTGCTTGTTCCGTAGATCGGTCTGATGAGAAGCGGTCGTCTCCTCGCCGAGGAAGCCCCTCAAGTCCTCTTGTCAATGTACAACTGCCAGAGTCTGGAGGAGGTCTTTCTCAAACTCAGCAGGAAACAAGGGCAGGAAAACTCACCTCAGGACGCCAATCTGTCCAACAACATCTCTCTGGTAAAACACTTTTCAATATACTACTTCCATAACACTAAAATAATTCAAGTACCTACAACCGTCTAAAGTAAAAGTTATTTAAATCAAAGTAGTTAAGTTACTTTAAATCGAAAACAACAAATCCGTAGCCGATTTCGTACCAAATTATTGAAAAAGTTAAAGTGGCTTAAGCAATTGACATTTTGATATTTACGTAGGTGAATGCACCAATGTAGGTATCATTGTATCGTTTCTTGTAAGCCCAATACACTGATAACCGCATCATGAATAAAATCATTCGTAGATTGTAAAAAAATAACTTGCTTGAAGTGAATTGTAACGTAATGTAACTTAATGTATTGCAAATTAATAACCAGTGATGAATCGTACTTAATACCAAATGGGTGAGATATCAATAAGTAGGAAATTCACCACCGCAAGGATGTTGGAAGGAATTTTCAATATATTTGTGCTGTAACCAATACTCGTGGTACAAAAGCTCCATTTTCTTTCGAGAAGGTTGTATCCATACCTACAAATCTTTATCTACCTACGTGAACTTAAAATTACCACTACATTTAGCTTTGTAATTTGTTTACAGCGAATGTTGCGAATGTTGTGTATATTAGTGAACGAAATGGTTCATAACTGAGCTTCCTTCTTGCTGATAGCAACCAATAAACTGATACAACGAGTTTTCTAATGGAGAGAAACAATTTCCATGGGATGGAAATAGGAAAGGGTCCCGGCACACTGGGCAAGAACAGGGCAGGAACAAGACGGAAATTTCTACGTCTAGTCTAGTCCGTCTAGTCTTATGCCCCTCCGCACACCCCCCGCGGAACGGGGTGGTGATGACCACAGTCATGCAACTTATGGCTAACGCCGCGATCGCTCTCAGAGCGAAAAACGCTGCGTCTTGGCACCGGACGTTTCCGTCCTATCCAGCCCCTGTCCTGCCTAATGTGTGGAGGGGCAGGACTAGACTGCTGCCGTCGTTAAGGTAAATAAGATGTATACATTTTCCGTCCTGTTCCTGTCCTGTTCCTGCCTAAAGTGCGGGACCTTTAGTTGTATGTAATAATCATAGTATACAACGGGGGAGTAATTTTTATGGAATATACTTAATGTATTTCCTATGTTTCCAAGTCTATTGTACTACAAGCCCCAACTCAATAAACCAAGTTTTGATGAGCAACCAAACCTGCTACCAGTGGGTACATACCGGGGACAAAAAAGTTCCAGTCATGCAGCATGATCGAATGATCGAATTTTCGTAAATTATCTTATTGTATAACGTTGAATTGTTTTGAAATTTGAGCTTTTTGTGCAAAGAAATTGTTTACTATTAATTTCATGGTCGAAAACGTATTTTAAATCACAATCTGCATTCAAAACGAGATTTTAGATTTTTAGCTGTTTTTGCAACTTTATCGATTTTTTAGCAAATTTTAATGAAATTTAAGTATATTCTTCAACTTGATTTTGTACAATTCAACATTTGAGCAATGAACATATATTATAAGAGCAATATTCTGCTAAAAAAGTATCAATTTGACGATTTTTAGCCGTTTTTAGTGATTTTTTTCAGCACATTTTTAAAATTTGACCAATTTAGTGTGCCTGAAAATTGCTGGCCAGCAAACACGTCCTTTCATTTGGAATGCTTGATTTGTTGGCTCAAGAATGAAATTTTTATCTTAATCCTAAGGAGAGTTATCGTCTGGAATGACACACATACACACACACGCGCGCGCTTTTTCATTTATATATATTGTCAAAAAGTACAAGTGTACGAAAGAAGATAAAAACACGGAAATCACCAAAACTCAACTTTAGTATTTAAATCAACATAATTCAACAACATTCAAGACAACAATAATCAAAATTGGGTTTTCGTGCTTGTTGCCGAGGGATCTCACAACCATCTTGTCGCTAAGAATTAATATTCTTGTTCCCAGGTTTCTCACACTTCTCCCCCTTCTTCAGCCCACAGTAGGGTGTGATTCGGTCAATGTGGACCACCTTGTAGCTACCGCGGTTACCCCAACGTTTCTGGAGACGAACCACGACATCGTTCAGCTTCTTCACGATTTCATAGGGTCCTTCCCATGGGCACATCAGCTTTGGATTATGACCACGAATACGACGAGGGTTGTTCAGCCAGACCTGGTCTCCTACCCCAAATGAGCGTCCTTTTACTCCCCGATCGTACCTTCTTTTCATCTCATTGACTCTGAACTGTAATGTTTCACGGGCCTTTGCATGAGCTTCAGCAAGGCGGTCTTGAAGAGTGGTAGCATAATTTTCGATTTCCTGCTCTTCTGGTGGTCTACCGAACAAGAGTGCCAATGGTAACGTGAGTTCTCGTCCGAAAAGGAGGTATGCAGGAGAATAACCAGTAGAAACATGCTCAGACGACCTATAGGCTAGCAATGCTATGGGAAGTTGCTGGTCCCAGTCTCTTTGGTGGTCTGAAATCATTTTAGATAGCCAGTCATATAGGGTTCTGTGCAGCCGTTCCACCTGACCATCACTCTGCGGTCGTAATGGTGTTGTTCTCGTCTGGTGTACCCCCAATTGTTTCAGTACCTCCTTCAACAAATCGGACTGAAAGTTTCGGCCCTGATCGGAGTGCAACTCCCGTGGCACACCATATCGAGATACAAAATGTTCCAGAAGAGCCTGTGCAACGGTTTCAGCCTTTTGGTTGGGAAGAGGTATGGCTTCAGGCCACTTTGTAAAAAAGTCCACGACGGTGAGAATGTATCGGTTACCCCGCTCTGTTTCTGGAAGAGGTCCAACAACATCAATTGCGATTCTTTGAAATGGACTTCCTACCACATACTGACGTAGAGGTGCCCGGTCCCGTTGTCCTCCTCCACGGCGTTTACCACAAACTTCACAACACTTGCACCATTCTCTAACTGCACGATGAAGTCCAACCCAATAAACAACCTGGCGCAATCGAGCTACCATTCTTGCCTCCCCAATGTGTGCTGGACTATGTGCTTGTCGCAACAACGTTTCTTGTAGGGCTTGTGGGACTATTAATTGGTCTCGAATTCGTCGACCATTTGGGCTTTCCCATGTTCGATATAAAACCCCTCCCACCATTTTCAGGGAATCAAACATTGCCCACATAGCTTTTGTGGAAGTAGCTCTCCCTGCCACTTGCTCCCACTCAGGTCTTCTCCCTTCCCGTACCCAAGATAAAACAGGAGTCAACTCTGGATCTGCTTCTTGTTCAGTTTTCAGTTGGCTAGTGTCCTGTTCTATTGCGACACAGAGGGCATGTGCCAAAGGGGCACTTTCCTCTTTGGGTTCAATCAGGGGTGACCTAACATGATGCGATTCCTGCTCATGGGCCTCTCGCCTGTTGCAGTAGGAGCATCCCAAACTTGCACATGGTCTTCTGGAAAGAGCATCTGCATTTCCATGCTGAAGACCTGGTCTGTACTGAACATCTAGATTATAGCGGCTGAGGCGATCGATCCAGCGAGCCATTTGTCCATCCTGGTTCTTGAACCGAAGCAGCCATGTAAGAGATGCATGGTCAGTCCTTACCACAAGACGATCTCTTTCGAGCCCATAGGATTCAAAGAACTTCAATGCCTCTATAACAGCCAATAGTTCTTTACGGGTTACACAGTAATTTCTCTGAGTCCGAGACAAGCATTTACTGAAGTAGGCCAACACAGTTTCTTTGCCATCCTGTACTTGTGACAGTACAGCCCCAATTGAGATATCACTAGCATCAGTGTCCAGAATATAGGGCACTCCAGACCAAACATGCCCTAACACAGGTGCTTGCAATAAGCACTCCTTGAGCTTCTCAAAGGCAGTCTGGCAAGCTGTTGTCCACTTAAACGTCTTGAGATTTTCTGCTTGATAGAGAGGTTTCATTATCTCAGCCAAGTGAGGAACGAATTGTCGATAATAAGAACACAGCCCTACAAAGGATCGTACTTCGGTGGTCGTTCTAGGTACAGGCCAATTCACTATACTCTCCACCTTCTTAGGGTCTGTTCGGATACCCTCAGGAGTGACAAGATGGCCCAAATAGGTTACAGTTTCCCGGAGGAATTCACATTTTTGGGCGTTCAGCTTGAGATTAGCTTCTCTCAGCTTCTTGAATACAGCTTCCAGGATTACCAGTTGGCTGTCAAAAGTTGGGGTGTGGATTAACACGTCATCTAGATACACCTGCACAACTTGCTGAGAAATTAGGTCCTTGAAAAGCTGTTGCATTACCCTCTGAAAGGTTGCAGGGGCATTTGTAAGCCCAAAAGGTAATACCGTAAATTCCCATAGGCCACTTCGTGTGCAAAATGCAGAAATTTCTTGTGCTTTTTTGGCTAGAGGTATTTGCCAATAACCCGCTTGTAGATCTAATGTACTGAACCACCGACTTCCCTCTAAGGTGTGTAGAATATCACTTATGTGTGGTAGGGGGTGAGCATCTTTGACTGTGACTTCATTAACTTTTCTATAGTCAATACAAAACCTCCACTCCCCAGTTTTCTTTGGAACTACCACAACTGGGCTTGCCCAAGGACTTTTTGATTCTACAATTACCCCAGTCACTCCTGAGGGTATCCGAATTTCTCTCTCTCTTTTTCTTGTAGTAGCCTTCGTCTCTTTCCCCATGTAGGACAATCCCGCAAAAAGTGACCGGGTTCATCGCAGCGCCAGCACACTACTCTTCCACATTGACTACTATTGGGTTTTTCAACATGTGTCACCCTCAATTGAACCTTAGGTACCTTATAGTTGTTTTGTCTTGCTGTCATTGTCGAAACTGCTTCTAACCGTAGTGCAAGAGTCAATGCATCTTGCATTGTATGAGGCCATGCAGTGAACATTTTCTCTTTGAGATCAGTGTCTCTCAACCCTTCAATGAAACGTAGAGTAAGGAGCTCTTCCACTGCCTTATCCCTTGAGGAACTCGGCCATGCCTTCCTGCCAATCTCCTTCATTACTCGGTGAAAGTCTATAATGGTCTCAGAGTCTCCCTGCGTTCTGCCCTGCAACAAAGCTACATGGAGCTCTGACTGATTCCTAGTACCATAGCGTTCTCCTAAAACAGTCACAAGACTATTATAAGTTATGGGAGAACCAACCTCACTCAAAACGGTGAGTGCCGGACCAGAGAGAGCTGCTCCAAGCTCTATCGCCTTAACTGATTCACTCCACTGATTCTTTGTGGCCACGAGTTCGAACTGGCGATGGTACGACTCCCAATCTGCACAACCATCGAAAAGTTTTGGTTTTGTTTCTGTATTTCCACTTAGTTTCACATCTTGTCTAATAGGAGGGAAAACATTACCAAAAGTTGTGGCTGAAGTTGAGGCTTCCTGCTGAGGTTGTTGGTCGATCAAACTACCAAATAATTCGCCAATATCTTGTCGAATCTCATCTCGCAATTGTCGAATTTCATTTCTTACGAATCTTTGGACTTCGCCCGAAATATTGGAAATATTCACATCAGGAGGGTTAAATTCTCTGTTGACTTCATTTGGTTCCAATTGAGGATCGTTTCGTTGAGTTCTAACATGATGAGGTGGCGGTTGATTTTCCATTCTCTTCGTTTGATAAGTTCGTCCAGAACGGGTAGACATGAGAAATCCCACTTCTGACACCAAATGTCAAAAAGTACAAGTGTACGAAAGAAGATAAAAACACGGAAATCACCAAAACTCAACTTTAGTATTTAAATCAACATAATTCAACAACATTCAAGACAACAATAATCAAAATTGGGTTTTCGTGCTTGTTGCCGAGGGATCTCACAACCATCTTGTCGCTAAGAATTAATATTCTTGTTCCCAGGTTTCTCACAATATATATATATATATACATATATATATATATATATATATATATATATATATATATATATATATATATATAAGCGCAAACTTCAGGAATCATTTCAGAATGCCTCAAAACGGACTTCAATGAAGAAATTTTTCAAAAATTTAGATTTTAAAGTTTCCGAGCTATTGCAATAGCTTCACTTTCCACAACAGTTCGCTAAAATTGGCAGCTTCAGATCTCATAGTAGTCAGATAAACCTGAGTTTAACAATGAACAGTGTACGGAATTCGTGGGGAGAAAAATTCTAAGGAATGACATTATGTACTCAGGATACGGCTTGGCTTAGGTGGGATATCAAAGAAAACTGGTGGTACATTTGTTACGATTCCTTCATTTTGCGGCAGGGATATAGTTTAGTAGGTAGCTAAAAATGGTTTCGAGCTGGCAAATATTTGCATGCCAAATTTTCACAGGTCTTCCAATTTCACTACACAAGGTGTGCCAAAAGATAACCCCCCCTCCTACTTTTTCCACAAGTTTTGAAATATAGAAGTGAAAAATTTTTCGGAATACCTACCTAGAAACCTAACCAATACTCCCCTCCCCTTGGGTAGTCCAAAAACTTTTGGATTTTTTCTGATTCTTATTTGCTTTAAACATAGTATCACCGGGGGGGGGGGGGGGGGGGGAGGTACTTTTGGGACACCCCATGAGTGTAGTTTTGAAGGTAGTCCATTATAAAATACATAAACTCTATGGACCCTACAAGAATTGCTTTCTAGAAACGCTGAGCTTTCTTGGGCGCACGATCGAAGCGTAATTTTGAATCGCCAATTTCCTTGGTTTTCCAGTATGACGATAGTTTCATACTTTCATGGTAATGATTAGAATTATGATCCTTGAACAAGACCATAATATTTTATTGACAGTCATAACTCCTGTAAAGAAAAAGAACATACACTAATTGTAGTGTCTCTCCTTGAAAAACAAGGAATACCAGACGGGTGGGTAAAGACTGTCGATTAATTAACCTCACGCAAATTGCTTCTATCAACTTCCCACTGTGCACTTCTTTCAAGGCTTTGATTCGTTATTAGAGTCTTCCCGGTGATTCTGTCCTCACCTAACTACATGTTTAAAGTACACTAATTATGACCTGTTATATATCATGACTATGCGCGATTAGCACAACGACACAATAATCCCGTACGTACCTACTATTGCGTATCGCATAGAAGCATCAATGTAAAAAAAATATGTATAGCTATCTTCTAAGATAAGAGAGTTTCAAACATTTGAAATTAGGATAATTTCGGGCAAACCCCCACCCCATGTTCTGTTTTTTTTTTTTTTTGTTTTTTTTTTAATCACTTAGTAACCTTAAAATTGGTCCAATTGATATGTCTTTCGAGGCTAATTCGACTCAGTGCTAAATACTTTCCAAGGTTCGTATTGAGCATATTTCAGCTAAGATCGTTTTTCATTGGCATGCAGCATAACTCGTGACTGTCATAAGTCATTTTAAATAATAAATTTACACCAATACGCTAGTTATATATTTAGCCCGATTACTCACCAGTATCCTGCAACATAGTACTATATGATTTGGTACCTAGCTAATGGTAGTTGTAATTGATTATTTAATTTCATGATTACCATTAAACATTCGTTGAAACTTACCAAATCGTTTCTTCGTTTTGATGTTTATTGAAACAAACTAATGACAACTTTAATTTCATAAATTTTCTTTGTTTTATGCTCTCATTAGTCACAGGTAAGTTTTCTCTTCATCGCACTAATAAATCCGACAAATTACCTCAGAACATACCTCCCTACTTCTGCAAATAGTATTGCATAGTGAATGCTATTCATCTAACCTCTTGAAGTATCTATTCAAACATAAAGCTTGGTTTCAAACGTATCGAAAATATATTTATTATTATTCGTTATCGTTCAAGGCCACGTTGCAATGGGGAAAGAAAGACGAGCCAGTATACGTGACAGAAGAGAGTGGAGTCGTCGGACTCAATTTCCATCAAAGCAAAGAGATTCTCATCCAGGACAGCTCCAATGGGCATTACGACGTGAGTAACCAATATTTTAACGAAATTAACCCAAATTCTAACAGATCGTTCCACATTCCATTATATTCAGCTATACCCAGCTATTTCAAATGTCATCTCCACGTACTGTTCCAGTTTCAAAAAAGATCAAACATTTATGTCTCAGTAAATAACGTAAAAGCCACTTTTTGTTGGAAACCATTCTAAATACTTCCTCTGATGACCAGCAAACCACCGCCTCAAATCTTTCAGCCACCAATTCTTCCGTATTTCCACTGAACGTTTGCCCAATATTTTGTCCTCAATGATGAGTCGAAGCAACTCGTAACGGGATAACATGCCCAATGTACCGTGTTTTACGCTCTTCAACAGTGAGTTGGAGCTCTTTCGTTTTCCCCATTCTACCTACGACTTCATGGTTGGTAACTTTTTGGACCCAGGGGATTCGAAGCATGCGCCGGTAAATGTACGTTTCAAATGCTTCGCTATTCTTCTCAGTATTGGGGTCGAGGGTCCAACTTTCGCACCCGTGCAATATCACCGAGAAGATATACATAACATCAGGCCAAACTACACCTGGCTAAACTTAGTGAAGAGCCAACGAAAAACTGCTTCATCTGAAAGAAGATTCCTCTCGCCATCTCTATTCTAGCCCGCACTTCTTTCTTGGAGTCATTGCACTGGATCACTCAGGCTCCTAAGTACCTGTATGACGATACTTGCTCCACTTGTTTTCCGCCCACCATAAATTTGACATCTATATCCTGTTTCAAAAACACAATCAGCCCGGTTTTGGATACGTTCGGTGTCAGACCATTAGCCTCGCTGTGCTGGACAATAGAATCCGTCAAACATTGGAGAGCAGCCAGGTTGTCAGCAAGCACGACCGTGTCATCGTGCTTAGCATTTATTCTTTATTGCTCGGTGTATAAATATTACCCCAACTTATTGAAACTGGTCAAACTGGATTATATAGTACGTACATGTAATGCACCAAACTTTGTGAGCTGTGCAATGTAGGAGGAGGAAATATTATGATGAATTTCTCTGCCGTGTAAGAGTGTAGAAAAAACAAACAAAAATAAAAATAAAAAAACGCAGTTTGCGTAGCAGAATCAACTTTTCGAATAGAGCGTACATGTAATGCACCAAACTTTATGAGATGTGCAATGTAGGAGGAGGAAATATGATGAATTTCTCTGCCCTGTAAGAGTGTAGAAAAAAAAAAAAAAAAAAAAAACACGCAGTTTGCGTAGCAGAATCAACTTTTCGAATAGAGCTAGGTGAAATATTAGTAGGTGAAAAGTCACGCTTCAAACGCGAATGTCAAGTTTCACTAAACTAATTTCGGTGATTATTTGTCGCTAGGTGAGCGGTAGTTAATAGTAATTTTGACATAATCCCTGGAAAATGTTTTACAAAATGCTTTCCTTTTTACTTGCCGCTGGTTAGCGGAGCATGTTGCGTAAAAAGTCTCGTGAATCGGTCAGCTGGAGCTCAGGGTAGAGCCCGTCATTTCATTCTTCCCTTGATGCCCTTCAGATGCTCCCTATCGGATTTCGTTGTAATCGAACAGACGACGTAACTTTTAGCACTCTCAGCTGATCAGGATGGAGCCTGTAAGGTCATTCGTCTTTTGTCATCCCAGAGAGGCTCCCCATCAATTTTCAACGTTCTACGATAAACAAGAGAGATTTTAGCTCACTCTGCTGATCAGTATGGCTCTCCTCACTTCGCTCGTATCTTGTCCCAGAGCGGGTCCCTATCAAATTTCGTCGTCCTACGGTAGATAGTAGAGATTTGTGCAAGTTCTCGCTATCATTATGATTGATATTCATCCTCTCCAAAGTCAGCGAGGCACAAGTTCCGATATGGTAATACATCATATCAATATTTGGTCTAAATCGGACCAGCGGTTTCGGAGGAGTAGTAAGCACAACATTTTGTCCACAAATACAAAAAAAAAAAAAAAAAAGGTAGGTATTAGACTGACAACGAAAAAAACGAAAGTTCGAATAGTTGAGGGGCTCAAAGCTCAGATGATTGCATCAGATGCGAGGAACAACTCCTGAAAATTTCAGTCCGAACCGATAACCCCTTGAGGTCTCCTAAACCCGTTTTTTGATAATTGAATTATCGATTTTAGAACACTAGACGCTTAAGACAAAAATACGGTTAGGACATGAAAGATCCATGCGTCTGGACACTTTTTATACTCTATTCCTATGTTTTCGGTGTCGCGGAACACGATGCCGCCATTATTGCAAGCGCAGAAGCTGTATTTCTTTGGTATTCAAGAAATCAGTCCAAATTAGTGATGGAAACAAGGCATTTTTTACCGTTTTTATCTAGTTTTGACTGGGAAAAAAATTGTTTGCGGGTCTTTTCTGCTTCGGACCTTGTTTCCCGGCTTGTTCTGAATGTAACAAGACCAATTTCGTCCTATAATATATTGTCCTTTTGGAAATATCTGCTCAAGAGCCGAGTTAGCTTTTTCAATGGTAACCGCTCTATACTTACCAGTAGCTACGAAATCAAAATGTAACGCCCTGAAGCCCTTTTTAGCCCACTATTTTATGTTTTTGGGCTCGTTGAACATTACGTGCTAGTAGTGGAGGCGTAGGACTCGTATTTCGGTTAATAATCAAGAGCTAGGTGTCAAAAATCGGTGAATAGAGTGGAGTTTTCACCGGTTTCACCTAGTTTTGATTGGGAAAAACTATTTATGAGTGTCTCCTCTGCTTTGGACTTTGTTCTGTGACTTATTCTGAATATGACAAGACTGAGTTTGTCTCATAATAAATTTTTCTTCTCGAAATATCAGCTCAAGAGCCAAGTCGACTTATTGCTAACCGTTCTAAATTCAATAGTGGCTAAAAAATGAAAATTTCACGCGGCGGAACCCTTTTTCTTCTATTGTCTCGTGGTTTCAGGATCGCTGAACATGTTGTTTCTAATATTCTAGCCGTAAACCCCGTATTCTTATTGATATTTCCGAGATGGGTGTCTACAATCGGTAAATAGAGTGGATTTTTCATATTTTTCGTCGGATTTTTTGCCTAAGGTGAAATTAATTTCTCAAATTTGTTTCCCCCGGCGCAGATTAGTTTCTTAATTCACTCTAATGAAACATAACCAATTTAAGTATAGAATACTTCTGCCTTTCACTGACGTTGGTCATAGATCAAAAGTTCAATGAGAATATTTTAAATAAGTGAAATACGGGTGTACAAAATAAATTCCAGAAAAGCGGTGTTAATAGAAACAAAGTATGTGCAGTGTTTAGTCTATTTGCCAACAATTGGAATTTTGTCAACTGATTTTTTGAACATCAAGAAAAATCCACTCTATTCACCGATTTTTGACATCTAGCTCTTGATTATTAACCAAAAAACGAGTCCTACGCCTCCACTACTAGCACGTAATGTTCAACGAGCACAAAACATAAAATAATGGGATAAAAAGGGCTTCAGGGCGTTAAATTTTGATTTCGTAGCTACTGGTAAGTAAAGAGCGGTTACCATTAAAAAAGCTAACTCGGCTCTTGAGCAGATATTTCCAAAAGGACAATATATTATAGGACGAAATTGGTCTTGTTACATTCAGAACAAGCCAGGAAACAAGGTCCGAAGCAGAAAAGACCGGCTAACAATTTTTTTCCCAGTCAAAACTAGATAAAAACGGCAAAAAATGCCTTTTTTCCATCACTTATTTGGACTGATTTCTTGAATATCGATGAAATACAGCTTCTGCGCTTGCAATAATGGCGGCATCGTGTTCCGCGACACCGAAAACATAGGAATAGAGTATAAAAAGTCTCCAGACGCATGGATCTTTCATGTCCTAACCGTATTTTTGTCTTAAGCGTCTAATGTTCTAAAATCGATATTTCCATTATCAAAAAACGGGTTTAGGAGACCTCAAGGGGTAATCGGTTCGGACTGAAATTTTCAGGAGTTGTTCCTCGCATCTGATGCAATCATCTGAGCTTTGAGCCCCTCAATAATTCGAACTTTCGTTTTTTTCGTTGTCAGTCTAGTAGGTAAACATATATAAAGAAACCTAGAAATGAATGACCGTTATAAACGTATTCTACACCCTCTGAAACGCAAAGAAAACGCATCCCCACCCCCAAGTGCCGCAGTGCCGACGGCTGTGATATCCCCCTTATCTACGAAAAGTTGGGTAAAATCGGTACGAAGCATCATAACGGACAGGTACCTCTTAATAGTGAGATTTCACTGTGGAGAACATTTTGTTTAACGATTTTCCTTCAGTATTTTGGAGATTCTTTGAAAACTCTTCACCAGGTGGGCTGGAAAAAATTTAATAATAATAAAATAATATAACTATAAATAAAATGAATAAATAAAACAAAATCAATTAATTAAATTGAAATAAATAAAATAAAATACAAGTAGGTATACCGGCATATGATTATAAGTTAATTTTTTTTTTTAATTCGCCAAAACTTTATTTTTTTCGGCCTGTAGATAGATTTTGATGATTGTATTTTGGAGAATAACACCGCCGGAGCTGGTAATGGGGTGTCCTAGAGGAATAGGTATGCCCTTGAGAATATTAAAAATATTAGTCTGGAATTCTGAACGGACTATCTGGGGACTATCTGGTTCTTAGTTGAAAAGAATAGCTTACAAGAAATGTCAAGAATACAGACGATTATGTTTTGCTGATGTTAAATATCTGAAGGGAGATGTTTAGTGTCATTATTTAAGCGAACGTAAAATAATATATAACCAAGTAGTTTGGCTTTTATTCAGAGTAGTTTCTAACTTGAACGATTATCCTAAAAATATTGTCTTTCTTCAATGAAGAAATTCAGAATTTAAGTATTCTATGTTCTTTACATAAATAATGGATGAATAGAAAATTTGTAATGCTCAATAAACCGCATTGATAAAACTGTTTCATGTTCCTTTTAGGCTGGTAAAACTGGAATCGAGGTAATTTATTAAAAATACTTTCAATGTTATTTATGACGAGTAGCTTATTTCGTAGTAGGTAAGCATTGATTTATTATCATCCAGGTAGGTACAATACTGTATTACCTAATTATTTTGTTGGATTTCATGCATTCTGCAGAAGACTGCTCAACAAGTGGTCACTGAACCACCAGAGGTACCTACATTAGTTTCCTTATTGTGCTATCGTTCGTTTTGTGATTCTGATTCAATTGACTTATTCATTATTTATTCGCACTACGGACAATTTTTTATCAAAATAGGTCCCATTGAATTAAATAAGTAATATTTTAATGTTCATGATTATACGAGTACAATTAAAATACTGTTCAGTTTCTAGTAAATATTCCTGTTGAAGATTTTGTAATACAAAACAAGAGAGAGGGTTCTGCCTCCTTGTATCCCCGAATCTCTAAGTGAATCCTAATTGCTAATATTATTATGAAACATGGAACGTTCATTAGCTGCGAAACTCACTCAGAGGAATCTTACTGTTACTGATCAGTTAAAAATAAGAACCATTTGGAATTTCAACATAGGATTGGAATTATATTAAGAATGTGTATGGGTGCTGAAGATGGTTTCGTAGATTGTAAATGTTTCCTACCGTTTCCAAAGGTACCCTATTTCAAATGTTTACTTCTCAGATTTCCAATGAAATAAATCGTCATCAAAAACATAAGTAACGTAATGTCAACGTTTTTGAAAATTGATGTAGCGAGTAGCGTTTGCCCCATTTACCGGTCGTTAAAAAGTTCATAGATTCAGTTCAATAGTAAGGAAAATATTATTCGTTGTCAGGGTTGTTTGTAAAATACAATGTGCAATTTTGATTACAGAAAATGAACGGAATGGCTCACGGATCCAAGGACACGACTGAAACGAACTGCGATGATTGTAACGGCTGTTGCAATCTCACGACCAAAGGCAAAACGAGGGCACTTCTCCAAAAGAACTTCCTCAAAATGTGGAGAAATGTCGGGTAAGTTATCAGCCACAATTCAAAATATTTAACGATAAACATGAGTTGTCATCGAGCAGGAACGAGCGGCAATGAAAGCAGCAGTGGCTGAAAGCAGTAGTGGCCGTCCATCACAAGCTTCAAAATATCTTGTAAAATTCGCTGTGTTGAGCGTATTGTACTGTCTTGGCTTCGCATTCCATTTTCCATAATTTCGCCTAACATTGCTTCTCACTTCTAACGTGACGTGGTTAGTCGATGAACCTCCGCACTGTTTATGAACACCTGTGAAATCTCGTCTGGGCTCTTAGACTTATGTTACCGACAAAGTTTAAAGTATGGCATTGTGTACAATGCCTATTCGTTGTATAGAATGCCTGAATGGAAATAGTGGAATGGAATAATATCATTTTATACTTTACCTAGGCATTGTATAGAATGCCTGATCGTGCACTCAACAAAGTGTCCTTCTGATCAATCCTTACCTGATCTGGGCATCTCAGTTGGACATATAGGTGAGAATGATGTGTATAGTGTGATGGTCTGGATGCTCGCAAGGTCGCATCTCAAAAATACTTAATCAAGCAGTCAATCCCTTATTAAAAATTCAGATTAGTTGGGCATATAGATCAGAAAAGATTAATATTTATACTTGGCCTAAATCAATGGTAGGCATTATATAGGTAACTGCCTAGGCATTGTGTCTGAAGAGAGTTAAAAATGAAGGAATTTCATACTTTGCCTAAAATTGTATATAATGCCTTCATTTCATACTTTGCCGATAATGTATATTATGTACTATAAGCTTTGAAGGCAAAACGGCACGTTCAAATCGTGAATACACCATTCTGGTAGCAACCTTCTGATTCTCTATAATTCAATGGTAGGACAAGGACTTCCTTCCCGAAGCGTTTCGTACGGTAAGCCCCCTGATGGCGTTCATTAAACGTAAGAGGGTTTTTGAAGTGCGTAGATCTTTTCGTAAGTGTCGCTTTCTTTGCCGAGAGCGACTGGTTGGTAATGTATTTGCGAGCTTCTTTCAAACCGACGTTTTGCAATAGGATGTTGAAAATTAAAGATAAAAAGTTGGGTTGGTAAGGGCGGGCTGCCAATGATGGGTTAGAAGGGGAAATGTGTTAGATAACAAAGTCCTCCACCTCTAGCAGTAAGAGATGGGTGGACTCCGTTTACTTTACTCCTCTGCTCGCTAGAAGCAATGGGTGAGGACGCTGGTGAATCGTGCTTTGCCATGAAGTGTTACTTGTGGAATTTCAAAATAAGAAAATGAATGTCCAACAACTGTGATGGCTCTCTGTTCTTGAAGGAACTCTGTGTTCCTCTACTTCTCGACTTAGCTGGCATGAATTAGTTTGGCTGTTCGAAACTTATGAAGAATATGTGAAACAACATACTTGAACGTAGTATAATTTAAGTATTAACATGTATCATGTTTTAGCCCTGGGGTCCTAGCGAATTTAGCGAGTCAATTTTTTTCCGCGCACGAAATTAATTACAGTGATTTCCGCCTACAACCGAGTCGTTGCTAGGGAAATGGTACTTCGTCGTTTTTCATCCCACAAAATTCGTTGACCATTCGTTCGAAAGCTCTCGATTTATCCAACAATATTATGTTAACTACGGCGAAGTGCGTGTCCAACAAACTGAGTTATGAGCATGGTTATGTAAATAATTGTTTACACACAGGTGATCATTCTCAATAATTGATATTGTGAACATGATTGCAACCGCTTGTTAATTTCTGATGTTTTCATAGAATTTCGAATCAATATCGAGGAGAAAACATGATACATGGTTGAAATTTTTGGTTCTACAACAGAAATAAGTTCTAATTGTGTAAAAGGAACGATGCAATATCCCAGCTAGTGGTCACATAACCAACTGGAGACTACCTTTTGGTAACCATTTTCAATTGAGGGCTTCCTCTAATTAGTAAATAGTTATTACCTACTTATTAACCTCAAATATATCAAACACTAACTTGGCTTGTTTCAGAATTATGCTCTTCATCTTCGCCCTACCTGTCATGCAAGTTATTCTGTTCTGTCTGGCAATTGGACGTGACCCCACAGGACTCCACCTCGCCATCGTTAACCACGAAATGAACTGGACGACCAAAGAGTGCCCTATAGTGTACAACAAATGCGACTTCAAGAACCTTTCGTGTCGATACATCAATTCGTTACGAAATGATACGATAGTAAAGGTATTTAAAATTGTATTCTTTGATCATTAGGTAGAAAAATTCTAGTTTAAACTTTGTGTAGGTACGACTACCTCAGTATGGGTTAGTTTATAATTAGGTTACCACTGAATCTTGGTTTAGTGCGTACAGCGTTGGTTCTTAATTCTATCTCCAGCAACTATATTAGCTTACCTAATGTTTTCTTAAATGGCCTCAAATCTTCCACAACTTGGTCAATTCCAAGTGGAGATTTTGAACTGTGAATCCATAAATGAGTATTACATAAAACACTGAAAGTAAGTAGGCACTAGTTAGTACGTGGAATAAGGTTATAAACTAATACCTACTGTAAACTAATAAGTTGTTCTTCGAAAGGTACGTGATTGTTAAATCCTATTACCAAAGTTTTGAAAGATTTAGATTCTCACTACAAGTAAACAGTGACTTGTCCTCTAAAACACATACAGTTATTTGCTTTTTGATATCTTTAATTGTATTCAATTAGTATTTTGTTATGCTACCTGCTTTGGTTCGATTACAAATCAGGTGTTATGTAAAACTATTCTGCGTAATGCGAGGATGTTAACTAATTAACTGGGAATTTCGAGAATGAGCCTATCGGTCAGAAGAACAAATTTATTTTCAAGAGAAAACAGATTCCGTCTATGTAAGTAGTTTTAAGGTTACCTACAATAAAGTTTTCGTTGATCGCGTACTATTGACGCCATACTCGTTGAGGACAGCATGAGGTAGTGAGAGAATATGAGGTCTCCATCGCACGGAACCTTAAAAAAACTGCAAAACTAAAAACATCGTTCATGTTCATATCATGTCACCCATTAGCAAAGCAGTACCTAGGTACAAGGTTGGGGTTCAAATGTTGAAATAACTGAGCTCATTGATCTGATGCTATGAACTATTTGAAATGTCACTAATATACTTACTGTCTAAGTGCTGGAATATTTATTCAATGATATCTGTTGATTTATTGACGACATACGAGAAATATTGGCCTTCCCAGGATTACTATAATTCCCGGGAAGATGCTGTGCAGGCTGTGAAAGACGGTTATGCTTGGGGAGCCATTGAGTTCCTCAAAACTTACTCGAAAGATCTGACCGCTCGCGTCATTCTGGGCACAGACGCTGATGCTGAAACTTTGAGCAATTCCGAAGTCAAAGTTTGGCTGGATCTATCTAGTGAGTTTATTTGAAACCAAAGAAAGTGATTCTGGTTCAAAAGAATATTTGAGCTTCACCATTCACAAGTCGCGTAACCGTAATCACCATATTTGTGTTCTGTTTTGCTTTGTTTGGGTTCACTTGTATCCAGTTTCGGTAGGTACCTACTAACCCAGGTGCCTACATACTTAAGTTACGCTGGAGTTGTTCAATGATTGATTTCATGGTCAAAAGAACTGCTTCTGTTAAGATAACTATGACTCTGAAGGCACAGCGCAACGGAAAAATTACACACCTACAGTTTGTTCTGTCTGCTTAGTATGGGCCTTACTGGCATTATGTTTAAGCCGATTCACATGAGTAGGTTGCTATCACAACGTTTGGTTTAACTTTCATACCACAAAGCTGTTAGTATATTAAAGCAGATTCTATAATCACTGTTGAATGTGTTCACAGCACGATTTTTATGTGCCATTTCGATCACGGCATTTATGATGAAGCGATAACGTAAGCAAGGGTGGTCTTTTGTCAGCACATTTCTCCATATTTTTGTCAGTAGAGCTTGTATGATTCAAAAGTAGCTTTTTTTTTCTTTTCAAGTTTAGGTAATGCTCTCTTTGTTTATCAAGACACGGTCCTGAACAAAAAATATTGACGTAGATCTTGATGAATGCAAAAACCTGGTAAAATATAAATCAGGCTATGATTGGTTTTTTTTTTTGGTTTTGTTATTTCGAAAACTGAATTTCCTCCCTCATAATGCAACTTAGATACCTTGGTTTGTTTTTTGAGAGTGGGCATTAAATGATTTTTTGTTAGGATAAGTGATGGTTCATTTTCCGATTAGACTTAATAAAAATAAATAAATAATCACCTACTTAAAATTTACTATCTCCCCTATCTAGTTTACCCTCAACCGAAAATCCAATAACAACCCCACCACATTCTATAGTATAGAGGGTAGGTTGTTATACTTTCTTCTTGTGTGTTTTTTTACTGATCCGAAAACATTCCGTTCGATATTTTACTACTCGCTGAGCCTTTTGATATTATGTAGTAAGACTGTACGAAATTCTGAGCTTGATGTTTTGTCTGATTGCTAGTTTGACAATTCGGTTTGGTTGTGTGACTTACACGTTTTTCAGGCAGTTCATCCATTTTGATTGCTGCACTTTGTTTCCATGTGTTCGTATTGCACTTTGCACTTCACCTGTGCCCTCCCTTGTCTGTGTCCACTTGCAGGAGTACTATGAGAACCCTGAAGACGCCATAGACGCCGTCCGAGTCGGGGATGCTTGGGGCGCCATTTACTTCAACGAAAACTTTACCGACGCCCTTGTCGCGAGGATGGCTCTTGGACGGGACTCCGACCAAGAAACGCTGGACTCGAGCGAATTGAGGGTTTGGTTGGACATGTCAAGTAAGATGGACTCCGTTCAAATCCATGTCTTCTCGCAACTATCTTGTATCATTGAGTTATACCTACGTCATTTTATAATGCAACTTCACTATTTTGCTACTATTACCAATCATTGGATCCTCAACCCTCATCATTATCCACCCTTCCCACAAACAGCATTAACGTATTATATAAGGAATACCTAAATAATATAACATTTCAATGGGTTTGAAGCTTTATTTGATATATACTGAACTATAATAATAGGTAGGTACTTTTCATAACTCTTCGTTGGGGAAAAAGAGGAATTGACGGGGGAAAATAAAATAAAATTCATACTGTTCCATGAATTACTATAATAAGGGTATAAGTTGCTAGGTGCTGATCCGCCAGAAGTGGCATTTATGGGGAGATCTCGTTCCCAATCAAAATCAGATGACAATTTTCAGAAATCACAAGGATTTTACATTAGCTTGTGCACATAAGCTGCCATTGAATCAAACAGTAACGAAATTCATGAATTTAATCAAAATCGAACAGTAGATGAGTTTAATATTGCCCGTTGTAAGATCTATTAGATCTTTGTTCAAAGGAGTATTCAAGGTAACCTAATGCAGGTATTTTACCTCAACCTTCCACCACCTAACAATATTTTTCTTCCATATTATGAAATACAATTATGAGTTACGGTTTTTCAGAGTTTCTTACAATTATTAATTTCCTATTTTTCATGATATTCTCAATTCAGTAGAACAGAAACCGTTATAAAGTAAAATAGTAGAGAAATGATACAACCAAGGTGATAGGTACCTTGAGAGATAGGTATGCTAACTTAAGCTAATTCAACTTTATGGTGGTACCTATTCATCCATAAATTTTGTATCGCATTGATGCAGATCAGCAGATTGGACTGATGCTGAACAGAGATCTCCAGGTAGCCTACAGGGATTTCGCTCAGCAGCTTCTTAATACGTGCGGGCAGAACCCTAAGCTAGCTGATATCCCGATTCAGGTAAGCATATTAACCCGAACTACTTATTTGGGTTTCCACGATCGCTTTTAGCCTAGTCCAAGTTTCAACTGCTTGGTACCTACTTCATGTTTCGAGCCCTTTCATATTCCTTTACAAACGTATGGATTTCTTCTGCAAATGTTAACACCAACCCTCCAAGAATAATTACTCAACTCATCTTTTAGTTCTAAAAATACAGTTTTATACTCATAGGAAAAACTATCAATTGATTGATGTTGAAATTTTTAAAAGGTAAAATAAACCTTGGTCTTAAAAATTGAATAAATTCGCTTTGTTCCCAATCAAATCTTAATAACTTGTAGATATTGGTGATTGTGAACGATTATTAGTATTTAAATTATTCTTATCATATCATTGTGAATACTGTTTCATTTAAATTCCAATTATTTGCAGTTCAAAGAACCGATCTATGGTAGTAACGACCCCAGCTTCACAGATTTCGTTGCTCCTGGAGTCATTTTAACGTAAGTGCTTCTGGTTATTTTCCATCTGATTTATATATCCGGGGAACTTGATAAAGTTGGCGGTAATTATCGCCTTCAACAGTCCATATTGGTCTTGAGCCAACAACGCCATTTTTGATTAGAAATCCATTCTATTTAACGACCAGCTTCATCTTTTTTTTGCTTGATTTCAGCATCGTGTTCTTCTTGGCTGTCGCTCTCACGTCATCAGCTCTCATCATCGAAAGGATGGAAGGACTGCTGGACAGAAGTTGGGTAGCAGGTCGGTACCTGTTTAGTTTATACAGTATTTCAATAAATCTACTTATAACTACCTTGACCTTCATAGCTTTGAAAATATTAAATGTTTCCGGCCTTAATGATGCGTATTACTGACTATATCTCAATTCTACGTTGAAACATTAAATGTTCTCCCTTATACCAGCTGCCATGTAGGTGATTGACGTATATATGTCTTAGCTTGGGGGGGTCATTCCAAACTTTCGTCCGAAAGAAAAGAAGATCAGAAAATACACGCTTTTCTTTAAGTACCTACAAACAATTCCAATTCTATTGAGGGAGACAATAACTTACTGAATTCTCATAGGTAAAATTAAAATTGACTACACTGTTGGGAAGAGTGTTACATGAAGTAGTTTTTATGAATGTTGACGGTCTCTTTGCTCAATTTTGTAGAAGTGGATAATTTTTAAACATTTTTCAAATTTTCCGATTTCCGAAAGAATTGTTTTTTATTGAATGAGTCTGAATGGTGGTTGATAAATATGAAAATCATCTGTTCTTAAAGAGAAGTTGATGCTGATTCCAAAAAAAAAAAAAAAAAAGGTTAAAAGTTGAGAAAGGTTGATTTAAAAGGAGATTTATAGTGTTTCATGTCAAAAGATGTGTTTTTCTCAGAAATAAAACCTTTAAAAAGTCATAGCTCAGCAGCGGTTTGTGATAGAAAGGTGAGGTTAGTAACATTCTCCTCCATTTTCTGTCTAGTTTTACCCAAGTTGTTAATCAACACTTTAAACTGACCACCCTGTATTTACACTCACACACGCACACGCACATGCAAAATAAATGAAAAAGCAATAAAATCCAGGAAATGTTTCAGAATGCGTTTGTTGAAGTAAATTTTCGGAAAATTTTTGGAGCCATTGCACTAATTTCATTTTTTGCGAATATTCCCCAATCATACTGTTAAGTAATGCACGCCACGCATGCATTACCCCCATGGATGGATTTATATAATATAATTTTGGTGAGAATTAAAACAAGAGAAAAAATAAATACATATATGATTTCTCGGAATCACCCTTCCTCCTATTTTGCCCCTCCACCTACTGTACATTTTAAGATTCCAAGGTTGATTAGCTGGACTAAAATCAGGATCGAACAAATAATAAAAACTGACGTGGAAATCATATGATGAGTAAAGTAAACTTTGACACTCCTGACATCCAAAACTAGACCAAATGCATAGGTAATTAAACTGAAAAATAATCGCGAAAATCTAACGAGAATAGTTGAAACATCACAAGTCATTAATATCATCCCCTCCATAATGAAATTTGAAATTTCTGATTTACGTTTCAAAAATTCATAGTTGAAAAAAAAGAATCACAAAAATTGGACGAGAATAATTAAAACCTAATGATTTATCAGTATTACCCCTCTACTCACTCCTTCCAATGATGAAATTTGAAACTCTCTGTCACGTTCTAAAACTATATTGAATTCGTAATAGAACAAAATAAGAATCACGAAAGTCGGACTAGATTTTTAGCTTCGCCAGCTAACTGTATTGTAACCACCAGTTCTGCTCCGATTCCATGCTGCCGCTGACAACCTGGACATCCAGTATTATGGCAGACCCATCATGCTTGATGGCAACGATATCCGGCACATACGCACACACACACGCACACACACACCTATGGTTTCTTAACGGATTCGGTCTTAGAATGGTCTGAAACGGTTTTATATGCGATTTTTCCCCAAACTTGGATTCTCCCAAACCCCCTGGATCAATTCCAATAGGCCGTCCCTCTATCGGTGAAGTCCAGCTGGACTTCCTCTCAAAAAAGAGGAAACCACGCGTTATTTTCACCTGAAGCCAGCACTTCATCAGTCCAACTGGAAAAATCTTCATTTTCAGTAAAGCCGTATTTTCATCAAATTTTGTTCAAGTTTCAAGTCTAACTCATTTGTTTATCGATTTTCCAGGTGTGATGCCTCACGAGATTCTCTTCTCCCACGTCATCACCCAGTTCGTTGTTATGTGCGGTCAAACCGCCCTCGTCCTTTTCTTCATGATCCTCGTGTTCGGCGTCCAGTGCAAGGGAGACATCTTCCTCGTCATCATACTCACTATCCTCCAAGGTTTATGCGGCATGTGTTTCGGTAAGTGTGTTCATAAAAATGTATCATCATTGTAAGTTTTGGGATGTGGTTTATGTAGTTTACCATCATAAACTAAGGAGCGAAAAAAAAACTCATATTTGTCCAAAGATTTCCATGAAACTAATAAAGATTCCCATGTGATTGACAATACTTTTGTAATCAAGAGAAGCTGTGATTACTAGGATCTTTTGGGGAGAAAACACTTTTGGAGCCATTATAAAGGACCTCGCCATTTTCTTATGGAATTAGGGTTTCATAGAACTCTTATGAAACTAATCTCACAAGATAGTTTGAGATGCCCTAATTAAAAGTCTCCATGGGATATATATATATATATATATATATATATTTTTTTTTTTTTATTTATATATACAGGGAGAGAGAGAGAGAGCGTTTTTGTGGCGCCTAATACTGTTTTAAAGGGGGGAAAATCCACAAATTTATCAAGTACTCCCCTTTACCAATCCCCCCCCCCCTCCTTTCGGTATTCCAACAATTTTGGGATTTTTATTCTGATTTTCTTCCCGTTACAACAATTATTATTGTTGTAACTTGTCTTTGAGTGAGAGGGGGAGTGACAGTGAGAAGGAAGCCACCAATATCGATAATGAAACGCTTCAGCAGTTCGTTCAAGTCTTTGTTCTACAATTCTTCCAATATGTTGTTAAGTAAACAGCATCATCCATTAATTGTAAAATTATTCGTTATCTATTAATGTACTCTCTATATTCTCCCAGGTTTTGTCATCTCAGCTATTTGTGAGTTAGAAAGGAACGCCATTCAATTGGCGCTTGGAAGCTTCTACCCGACACTACTCCTCAGCGGTAAGCCCAATTGCAGTAAATGACTACTTACAATATAATAACTTGCCGTCTAATTATTTAAATCAGCACTTTCAACAAATAATGCGGGTGTCATACGTTTAATATGTTATATTGGAATAGAGTAATGGGCATGCGATGAAAGTTATTCTCAGTTCAGGCCAACAAATATTTAGACTGTTGGATCGAGAATTTTATTTTCCTCATTGCGTTCGCAATAATGAATGAATGTACTCTGTGATTTAGTTCCGATTTGTAGAAAAATTCAAGCTGCAGTGAGAAAAAGCATTCTAGGTTGAAAGAAGGGGGAGGAAGAAACAATACTTTTCATTCTCTAACTCAAATTTCTCTATCATAAAAAAAAATAAAAATATATATATATATATATATATATATATATATATATATATATATATATATATATATATCCTCCTGCAATTTTTTCTCTAAGCCCAAAAAGTCACGAGGCAGGAGGTGCGCGGCACTCTACAGGTCCTTTCAAAGATTTCAAGAAATTTTCATTTTTTTAAATCATTATATGGCCTTTAGATAATATTTTGGAATCAAAGGACACTTTTCCTCTAGGTGATGTGATGGTGTTGTGCAAAATATGACCAGCAATTCAAATCAATTGAAACACCAACTCAAAAAACCCGTGACGAAAAATGAATACATTTCTTAATTCTTCTTTAGTTTTATTAGGTATTTAATAATTATTTAAACCTGGTGCGAGGTGCTCAAAATCTTCTCCATACATCATTACAAGCGAAAAAAAAGTCTGTGGGAGATGCTTACACTGCTTTTAATTGTTTACTGAATTGAAATACGAGTATATAACGTGGTGCCGAATAAACACTTTTTTAGTTAATGAATTTCCGGTGTAAAGCATCGCGAGTGAGGCATCTAACTAATTTCCACATTCCTTTACTGATATTAAACATTAGGTTAGTAGGAACAATGTTTCACACCACTTCCTCCACTGGTTCGCAGCTAGTAAAACAATTCATAGTACAGGGAGGTGCACCACGAACACCTTGGATTTTAATTTAGAATAAAACACAGGCTGATGGTTAATGACCACAACTTAAATTGTATACTAATTCTTTACCATGGGAATTTGAATGGTTTTGAAAAGCGTATCACTCAAACAATATTTCTGAATGTCAACGTATTCAATAAGCCCTCTTCGAGGATTTTGTACACTCTTTCAAGCATCGGCTCTGGAATTTTGGTTATTCCAGCAAGGATGTTATTCTTAAGGGTCGTAGCTCAGTCATATGAACAGTTAGATATCCCTACCGGAAGAAGTCACATGGTGACAATCATGGGAGTGGGCTGGCCAGTTTGAGTCGTCTTATGAGCTCAGGTTTATGAGGTGCTCCAGGAATCAATCCTTCTTGCAAGAAGTCCATAGAAATTCTTGCTCTATGGGCTGTGCTCAAAGATAGGTCTTCACAAGGGGGAAAAAAAACGGTCCATTTGTCTCGGAGTTTTTTCTGTGTCGATCAATTTTGGTTTTGCGCATGTGCTATAGTTGTTACTCCACTAATCGCGATATAATTCTTAAGGAATTTTCCTGGAACATATACCCATCTACTCCCTGAGTTTGAACGAAATCGGACCAATAAATATTAAGAAATAGACGTTTTAATGAATTAACTTTTCGCATTCGCAAAGCCTACTATTTATGTGATGGCAATGAAACTTATAGTGTACCGTTTAGAAGCTATCCCGCACCATCCCTAAAAATTTCATTGAAATCGTTCCATTATACTCGGAGTTTTGCTTGTCTTAATCGATATTAGTTTCGGGCATGCGCAATGGTAATTACTCTACCAATTGCAATATAATTTATAGGGCATTTCTCTAGAACACACACCCAATTATCACCGAAATTGAACGAAATCGGACCAACAGATGATGAGAAAGTTATTAGTAATTCATGTTTGCGCATATGCACAGGCTACTGTTGAATTGACGGCATTGAAAATTATAGGGGGTCGTCTAGGAGCTAACTTGCACAATCCCTGAAAATTTCATCGGAATCGGACTGAAACTTGGCTTAGTTTTGGGCGTGACAAGGATTTACCTCAGACAGACAGACAGACACGGAACCAAAATTGATCAGCAAGCTCTGAAACACAAAGCAAGTGGAAATTTTGATTGTGGAGGACAAAAATTCTTCAATCACGAACACAAAGCTTCCCTACCTTCGGTAGTGAGAAAGCAAAATACGCTATTGCAAGGACCACTCCATTGTCGAGTGAAAGTGGTCAGACCACAAACTTTTTGTTTCCATCTTTTAAATCATCTCACAATCAACCCCTTAAGACAGCCCTTTTCTGGATGACGCCCTTTTCCAATTCAATGTCAATTCGTCTGTTGGAAGTTATATTTGATTGGTCATTGATAAGAAGTAATACATGCAACTAAGTTCACCGCACATGATTCAGTATAAACTAGTATCTCAGTAGGTAAGTACAACTCCGGTAGGAACTATGCGTTGATATGATATGGAATAATTTAATTGTCTTCCTAATTCTTGGAATCAATTTCCCCAGGCGTAAGTAGGTGTTGCGGAAACAGTCGCCTCACCAGTGGAACTATAAAATTCCACTCCACGTAGTAGGAAACTGTTGTTACAAATCATCCAACCTTTACCTAAACCTATCTATCAAATACCCGTAATATAATATAATAGCCCTTTGATCTTTGTGTGTGTCCTATCCAACCCTGAAACCAAGTCCATTCTTTTCTGGGTTCCCAACCTAACTCCCTCCCTTCTTTCCCCAAGTCCTTATGACAAGTGATGGTTTGAAATAGACCCCTCTTCCTGATTCTTGGAATTACCGCTCCCAAGGATGGATCACTTACCAGATAGATATAATCATCCCAATCGTTGGAAGAGGAAATAAGGAAAACAGACACTGCTAAAATAAGTAGATGAATGAGATAACAATGATTAAGAAACATGATTATCTCTTCCAGGTGTTATTTGGCCGGTAGAAGGTATGCCAGTCGTCTTGAGGTACATCAGCGCTTGCCTTCCTCTCACGATGGCAACGACGTCTCTAAGGTCGATGCTCACAAGAGGATGGTCGATGTCAGAGCCTGACGTCTACCTCGGTTTCATCTCGACAGGTAAAAGTCTTTATTATTCTAATGAAATTGGCTCATCCTCACTAGGAATAGCTGTGTTCCTAAACTTCTCATTAGATTTTTTACTTATAAACCATAGCGAAAATTGGCCAACAATTTGGACCAGGATGGAACATAGACAAACGTTTGTTGCAATCGATCCACGCGTTTGGAAGTTGTTGCCTCAAAAGGGGACGCCAAACGGACGAACTGAAAATATTTATTTAGATTGTATCATTCTTATTTTGCTGTGGTTGGAGGGGGGGGGGGGGGGGGGGGTTTGGAAATTTACTGCTCTTTGGAGGAGCACAAAAGGTTAATCACTGGGAATGTTAGACATTAGCCCACTAGCCACTTCTCCCTACAGCAGGATTCGTAAAAAAGGTTGTCATTGTGCAACCTACTTCTGGTATTCTGAGAACCTCTGCTCCATTACCTCAATACACGTTGTGACCAAAGACTGCTGTAATCGGCTATGTACACCAGACCTACGCCGGGTCATTCGTGAATTCGAAGCTTATAACGTGCAGATTCAGAGGAACTACAGGCTCGATAATGCTCGAGTCAACGACCAACAGGTACAAATGTGGTGAACCAATCCAACGCTCCTCTGGCACCAACTCTGTATAACTTTTTATCCACAAGTTACCACATGTTGCACTTGTCACGTCAAGTACTTAGTTCAGTTTTGGAGGAATTAACATCCAGAAAGCTATGTTGATTTGAACTAAGCCACTTTTTGTGTTGAGGAACTCAAGAAGTAAGTGTACATTAGGTAGTTTCCTAAATTTTAACCTAGGAAGCATACTGAGATAGAAATGTACACATTTTTTTTCACATCCAAGGACTAGATTTTGGGACATTTGCCACAGAAGTACCTACCTATTCATTACCAAGCGTTTTCAAGCGTTTTCTAGCGGATATTAGGCGTGCGGTGTCGATACTGCTGATAACTCTTGATAACATTCTTGAAAATATTTTCTGGTAGATATCTTATCTGGAATTCACAAGGAATAACATATATGTATTCACTTCATTTATCTTCTTTGTCGTTTTGTTTCGACACTGTCATCATGATGTAAATTTCATAAAATTATGATATGGGTGATTCTCCCATTATGTGCGAAATTCACGTTCCAGACACACCAATTGAAATGCTACTTTTTTACAAAATTTTTTTTCTCGAATCCTTTCTAGGTATCCTACTAATCACTCCTACCGAAAATACGTTCATAGAAGTTCATGGTTGAAGAGGTACAGCATGATTTTTGAAATCAGTATAGTGAGGGACTAACAAAACGAGTGAGGGACTAACTGAATCATGTCAAATACCGAAAACTCAGACAAATCGAACTTTTACTATCACATCATAAACAAAATCACATTGAACGAAAATCACATCACTCAAGTTCCTTTTGCTAGATGACAAAAACCACTTGAGCAGTTTTAATTGTTGACTTATAGTCGATTTTTAATGTACGGTTTCATTCTGCAGTCTTACACATCATTGACTTGGAAAAATTCGAGTAGGAAAAATCACGAAGGAACTATATTAAGTATATTCAAGCATTTAAAGCTCCACAGTCGAAACTACATAAAAAATCGAATCATATACCTACTCAGACTTATAATCCCGATGTTAGGCAACATTGGAAACTTAAATACCTACGACGAGAAGTAACAGTAGAAAACATCACGGCAAAGGGGTTTTTACACCTTCCATTAAATTACGAAACTAGTTGGATTTTAATCCATTAATTTACCATATTTAAAATTGATCTTCGAGACCTCTTGACCAATGGGATTCAATCTCCCCTCGCCTGTGACTTAGAAGCTGTGTCCTTTCTAATTTGTTTTCAGTTATTATTTGTTACTGATGATGGTCTCCTAACCGTCGAAATCGAATTAACATTGTAACTCTTTATTTTTCGTGGAAATAGACAACGTTTTCCACTAAATTCTGTTTTGAAATGGGTTTCCACAACTTCGTCGCTCGTGATGTAGTTCGTACCTGTAGGTCTACGTTATCACAAATTCTGCAAGCACATGTGTTGCGGGCGCTTACTTTCATGGGGACAACACAGAAGGGCTTCAATTTACAAAACTTTGAATAGCTAAGTTTATAGCTTGAGCCAGCACAAAATTTTGAGAGTAAATCCATCAATGTACCTGAGAGGTAGCGCTTCTGCTTATTCAATTTTTTCCGTGTAATGCAGTCTAGTTTTCCTAGGCACATGATGCTATTTTCATCATCCTCAAAAAATCTAGTTACGTCAAGTTTCACCTCTTCCGTTATTTTCTTCAACTTCATTCGGGCAACACCACTGTTCGTGATGTCATGAACCTTTCTATTGAACAACCTCGAAGAGAGAAATTTAAATTAGCTTAGTAAACGATACTGCTTCAGGAACCTCGCATTGCTGAGGAAACGTCGTCGGAACTGAGATTTCACTTTTCTGTTCAGTGTGTTGAAATAACATTTTACTGATTCTGCTAAGAGGACGCTCCGAGCTATCTGTTTTGGAGTTTCATTCTTCATTATGTCCTTCACTTTGCTTTGAGGGGAGAATGTAGAAATTTTAGCTCGTGCCAGTCTTTTCTTCAAACGCTCAATACTTGTTCTGCTCTTCTTCTGGTTTTCGTCTTCCAAATGTTCAATCCTGTTTTTCTTAACATCACTGCTTGTTTTCTTTCGTTGAGATGCCAATTTCTGGATGTGCCGCATTCTGCTGGTAGATGGCTGTGGTTTATCTGCTAAGCTTGAGGGTCCTGGTCCTACATGTTCTATGGCTGTCTCATCTTTTTTCAGATTTTCATATTTTCTCTGCCGGTGCATTTTCATTGCTCCTCTTCCTTTTTTCCGAAATTGCCTCACCTCTCTATCAGTCATGTCATTTACCAGTTTTCTTTGTTTCTTTTTAAGCTTCATCTGATTTTTTAATGTTCTTTCAAATTTCGTTCCTGAAGGAGTTCCAGGTTGTTTTTAATCTTTTCCCTTCTGAGTCTGTCATATTCTTTTTTCTTAAGTTTCTTCTCTTCATCATTGCTTTTATCTGTGGGACATTGGACCTGTGAACAATATTGAGCTGTTGTGCCGTACGGGTTAGGCATTGCAATGAACCGTTTCTCATGCGATTAGCGAAGTTAAGCAACGTCGAGCGTGGTGAGTAGGTACTTGGATGGGTGACCCAGGTAAGGGTCAGACGTCCAAGTAATTTTCGCGCTACTGTACGGCGAACCCCTATCCACCCAAGGGGGCGAGGCAATGAGTAGCTTTAAGCGAAATCATCAGAACGAATTCTGATCCTCCATTTGGAGGGCAGCTGATGACTTCCGCGACGCCCGAGGTAGTCGGACATAAAGCCCCAACCTGAAATGGTTGTCTACTTTACTTCACTTTTACTTACTATTGAGCCGTTGTAAAATCTGACCTTTTTTTTCTATTTACTATTCCTTATTTTCTGTCAAGAGTTTTAGACACATCTAACTTTTAAAAGGTACAATGATACACAGGACTGGGGCACCCAGCGAAACAATTTAGTCAAATTCAACATAAAAAATGTGTATCCTAGGTTTGAGCCTCAAGAGGTAAAAAATTGGAATTAATAAATAAAAAATTAAAATATTAATTCACGACATTATCATGAAAGTTAGTCCCTCATTTGCTGAGTTAGTCCCTCACTGCTTATGAAGTGAGGGATTAACATATGAGGGACTAACATTTTGTGTGTTTTGTGGAGTTGCACCACTCCACACGCTTTTCTCAGGAAAAATAATAATGAGAAATTGTACTCCCTTTGAAAACACACTAATTGACGCAAATGAATAATTTTGTTTCTTTTACCTTCAACAAGATTCACGCTGGTGAGGGATTAACACGTTTGATTGACGAGAACCGACTCTCATACTAACGAATTCACGAATAAACTGAACACGTGGGAGGTTGGCATGGAACATGTTATCCAGAGTTTGGCGCCAACCTCAGCAATGTAGCCAACATAATAAACTTGGTAGTTTTTCTCTGGAGAGTGGTGGGTGCCTTTTTCAAAAAAATGTGAGGGACTAACTTCAAAACCTGGGGACACAAGTGATCATGGCTACTGATTCTTTGGTAGACCACTACAGAGGCTACCTACCGTCAGAAGTGTTACTTGACAACCTTGAAAATCATATGGTAAAAAATATACAGCGATACTATCACTCGTATGACTACTTTTCACATTCAAAGTAAGAAATTCCTGTCGAGGGACACGTGAGGGACTAACTTTTGGACATTTTGAATTTAAATTTCGCCATGAAAATGGGTGAATATTCCGATTGAAAATGACTGGAAACGAAGATGAGTGTATTTATTTTTCAATGGTAAAAAAAGCATACTCCAAGTAATATATGGATCCCACAATCTCCGAGGGACTTAATTTCGTGCGAAATGGGAGAAATACCCATATGTAACATCTTTTACATAGACCATGCAGTTGTTTCTATTCACTATTCATTTTTCATATTTACTGATATTTACGCTAAATTGTTTAAGGTCTTTGGATCATCGGATTCCTGACAATATCGCTCCTCGTGCTGAGATTCAAGAGAGGATAAACCCGTACGTCGAGGGACTAGTCCACCATCAACGTCGCCCAAACCTCAGTCCCCCTTTCCCCCTCCCCTAGAATTTTTTCACGGGTTATAAGACCTAGAGCCTTCTTTTTTATTGTACATAATGTAAAGTGTCATAAATACGGGATAATTTATTATCAAAGCACGATGACATGACATCGCGTCTGATTTCAGAACGCGCAAAAAACCTTTTCCCCCCCTTTTTTATTTTAATGAATAGCTCAATCAAATCAAAAAATGTGATATGCACATTTAGAAAGAAAGAAAATAAAATGCGGAAATTGAAGTTCGTTGATTCGATAAAACTGAATGAACCGAAGTAGAATATAATGGTAGATAGTGGTAACCTGTATTTTGTTTTTAGTTCATTTGGCTGGGCAGTTGCAACATTATTATGCAATAAAAATTACCTAATAAACAATATATTTACCTATTAGAAAGTATTTACGCTCTGAGACAAAAAACCGTAACTCCTTCAGTAGAAGTTAAGGTTAGTAGGGGGCCAATATCCACTGTTTATTTTGCTAGTCTGTCGTTGATTTCCATAAAAAAAGATTGAAACCTATTTTAGTTCAATAATATTGGACCAATGTTTTGATCTGTTACCACTTTTGTGGTTCTACAAGTTTTATCAACCCGGAGTTCCAGTTTTTTGGTTCATTGTAAGCGTTAACTTGTGTAAAATATATAGTTTTTCTTTTCAATCTTATTTTTTAGTTAGTAGTGACAATTTTAGGAACAATGAATTTGTATTGCGTCTTATACATTGCCATGAACGCCTGCGTATTTAAGCTGTTTCTGTTTTTTCAGGTGATAAGTAGATAGGTTTAGTAAGAATAAATTGTACATAAGGATCTGTACTTACGTCAACTTGAAGTTTAAAAAGAAAAAAAAAAAAAAAAGAAAAACATTTTCCTGGGTGATAAGGAATATATAAGGGACGTATGTGTGATTTAACTACTGGGGTAAGTTTTGGGAGGCACAGCACATGCGAAGTTGCTTTCCTGACTTTCCAGAGTGATACCTTCTTTCTGCAGACGATACCTACCCAATGCTACTCAGAAAATGGAATCCGAGAACCAATATAGATTCTGACTATGTTTTCTTTTCTGAGCTCTCACCTCTATATAAATATGTGTTTAGATTATAATTGTACTGAATAGTTGTCATGGGTTCAAGGGCACATTATCTCTACTTATCACTACTATAGTTTGCTCTCTTTTTCGGTCAATTTTTGAAAAGTAAACTCCGTGCAGTTGGCGTTAGTACGGTAAGTTTCTTTCAAGCCTTAAGCGAGTACAAAAAATGTACTACTCATTGTAATAACAATATATTTTTATAATATTTATAAGGTTTAGAAGAAAGAATGCTCATTCTGCGAATTATTATTGTTTTCAATGTTTTTTGTGATAAGCGATGGAAGAATGCGATTTTCGTGGATTTAAAAATCGCCATGCCTCGACTGTACTGTGATGAGATGTTGGTTACTTTTGCTCATTATTTTAACCGAAGTTAACAACTTTTGTTTCCCTATCGTTTCTAGGTTTACTTTTAAAAAATCGTTAGGCAATAATATATGATTTTAATCCCTACCAATATTTATAGGAACCGAGGCACGAGTAGACACCTACATGAGTGAACTACATTTTAATACACAACCATATTTCATTCATAAATCGAGGAAGCCTTGATTGTTTGTACATCTTTGTTTCCTTCTCTGTATTTTGTTAAATAAATGACTTTTAGTTAGTATTGCTGTTATGTTTTGGACCTCCCCTATTTTTATAGCATGATTGCTATCTTGGTTAGTATGGCCAATACGTTGTTTGGTCCATTTCCTGTTCCTTTGGCAACGTATTGATGAATTACGAAGGACAAGACCTCACAAAAAACTGCCCTTCTGTCCTTCAGTTGGATTTGGTTTATTATTTTCAGTAATGAACCTTTGTATTCGACCAAGAAGAAGAAGAAAAAAAATTAACTCTCCCCTCCTAATTCGTTGGTTTACGTTTCGAGATGCGTAGTATCCAAAAATCGAAATTAAAAAAGCCTCACGCTGTACTCCGTCCGAAGCTTTTCTCAAAAAGTATTGGACCAAACTTAAAGAAATTTGACTTAAACATCATTTATTGACCGGGGATGTGCCAGTAACACCGGCTCGCGTTCGATCAACACTAAAAGGTAGAACCTAAGGGCTGAAATATTCAAAAATCAAGATCGTGAAATCTTTCTATTTAACAGTTATGATTTGTTGAGGTTCATTTATCGGTATCTGCCAAAAGAATCGAACGAAACCACCTCGGTCGCTATGTGTTTATTCGTTTGCTTTCCCTAAGGGCTAAAGCATCGACAAGAAAAAAATACATCAACTCGGACGTGAATCGTAACCAGTAAAACATAACTAAAATCGCCTTGAAAACTATGACAATTATATCAGCTGATAATATAATCCCAATTCCGACTTCCAGGAATCGAGTTTATCATAACTTCTGTATCCTATTGGTCTTGTGAAGCGTAGGTAGGTAATCACCTACTTCATTTATATTAATTTATTATATTATTGATTAGTAAATACTTAGGAATTACTCTTAATTAAATTATCATTCCTATTCCAATAACAGAAGGTTAATTACTTCCGAGTCTACCAAGGTCGGAACGTTTTAGCCAATTTCCCAAGAAAATTGAGCTATTGCAATGAACACAAAATTTCCTTCGTGGAAATTCGTTTTGACATTCCTTGAGTTTAAGGCTTTTTAATATGTGTATGTAGGGTTTGATCAAAAAGTTCTGGTTCTTTTCAATTCACGCTCAAACAGAAGGTCGTTGAAACATCTCGGTGGTCTAAACGTCACTCTTTCTGAGTCACCTGGTTATTTTATATTGCTGTAATATTCTCAGTTCTCGTGTTATTCTGATTAGCTTCGGAACTTCCGAGGCTAATTTCATCGGAGGATCGCTGAATAGCTTATGGGGCCTCTGAGGCCCCTTCTTCTTTCCTTTTCAACCTGCCATTTTACTAAGCTTTTTGTTTTGTTGTTTTGACATTTTTAGAAAATTATTCAACATTCACCGACTACAAACCGTAAAATTGTGGGGTCCTGAGCTGTAAAGGTGTGAACCCTTTTGGGAGGCACGATGCGCCAAGTTTGGATCATTTACTAGATATATATGAGGCTTAATAATAATTATAGACATCATCTGCGTAACACAGAAATGATAAACCTTTGTGTAATAATTAAAATAAATACTTCTCGTTTTCTTTTTTGTGTTAAAAAATTAAAAGATGAAGTATTCATTTTGCAAATTTGGGACACCCCCAATTTATAATCATTTCAATTTATAATCCTTATTTTTTATTTTATTTTGCCAGTCCCATGACACTCATGAATGAGTACTTATTTAAGTAAATAGTAACTCAATCCATATAGACTAGTAGTTTTTGCGAACCTAACCCAAACAAAGGTAGTTTATTAAAGACCTTCCATGTTGTATGGGTTGATCGTCCATGGGTTCCAAGTTATTTACGGAAATTTGATAATTCATCTTATTTTCTTCTCTTTACCAACCACTGGCAAAGGCTGGTACTGTCAACCACATATTAGAAGAGCAAACATTTGTGACTGGATAATAACTTTTTTTGAGCGGGTTGTGTTCTTAGTGAATAACATAGGAGCCAAATTGATTTTAGACTCCGTCACCCATATTCACTTAAACGTGAAATTCTTGTTTTTGTACTTTCAGTTTTATAATGCATTAAACTCTTTAGTATAATTCATTCAAACTTGGATGGGTACTGTAATCCGCAGCTATAACTAGAAAATCGGAATAGTGTGAGACTAGCTCTGCCCAATAGATCTGAAGTCCAAATAGCTTCTTTTTTTTTCGAATCCACTCAAGTATAATGAATATGAAGGCAGTGGGAAATATTTTGAGAAAACTAAATTGGTTCCGGTCCCCATTTGTTTCCACCAAGAGCACGGTGAAGTGCCTAGGTGGAACACGCGTTTACCTTTGGTGTAGGTAGTAGGTGGTCCGTACCGAACCTTTCCAACATCCTAGGGTGAACCATACAGAATTAGGTCACTCAGCTGATCAGAAAGAGCCCATAATCCTAGCGGTCTCTTGTTGCCCCGGAGTCTCCACACCAAAGCTTTTATTTTTGGAGAGGTTTGGGTAGCTACTGTTTTTCCGTTACTTTGGTCTCCAATCTCACAACAGAAGTCTCGTTTTTTTTTTTTTTTTTTTTTTTTTTTTTTTTTTTTTTTTTTAGCGATAAGTCCCGATAAAAGCTTGTGGTAAAAGCTAAAATGTGATGAAAACTAATCTGTGCGGCGTCCTTGTTAAATGAGAAAGCTGAAGCTGATTTAGTTTTTAACAGTTCACAATCGGTGTTAATGTAAGTTTTCATGAATATAGAATTTTGGTGGTTGATAAGCAAAGTACTATCCTATAGGTATGTAAAATAATATATTTTTTATTAAACGTTCTCTTGGGTTCACGAAACAGCAACTGGTTCTTCCAACCGGAACCCACCGCCAAGTGCGCTTTTCCCTTCCGGGACATCGGATTTTGATAAGTTTTTGGCCTCGAACTTTTTCATCTTCTGTCGATCTTGAATTCGTTTCTGTAGGGTGCCAAATAAATGTAATATTAGTTGGGTAAATATTTCCTACATTCGAAATGTATTACATCAATTGAAATTCAGATTATATAGATACCTATAGAAGATTGGTGGGCCCGCTCGCACAACTTGCACGTGTAGTAGGTACCATCATAATGATATATGATCATCATATTTATATGTTTGAAACATTTTTTCTTCAGTACTGCCGGAAATTATTCTTACAGCATTAATATACAGGGTGTCCCAAAATTAAACCCCCTCCCTGAAACCTAATGAGTTTTTTTGGGGTCTGATACTAAATTTTAAGCAAATAAAAATCAGAAAAAAACAAAGAATTTTGGACCAACCAAAGGGTGAGTACCTACTGGGCACTTCAAACATTTCTTTTCCATTTTTGCCGAGTGATAGAGGCAACCTCATTTTAGAAAGTTTTTAATGCTGAACACGATGGTGAAACCAGAATCGCAATATCTTATTCTGTTCTTGGATTAGAGCTGATGAACAATGAAGCGCGATCTTTTCAAATAGTAAGTACCTATCTTTAGAAAAAGTCGCGCTTCTTCATGGTTCGACAGCTCTAATCCGGGAATGTAATAAGATATTTAATTCTTATCGCAATCCAAAAAATCATGATTTTTTATTTATTTATTTTCATTTCAAGTTAGTATCATATTTTCCAAAAACACTCTCCAAGTTCCACTTCCATGTCTTAAAAATTGTGGAAAAAAGGTAATTACGTAATCACGTCTAATGTAACCGTGCAGTACGCAGAAGTTACATCCGATTGCAGGTAAGTATGTAAACACAACTAGATTTATGTTACCCCAAGAAATCATCATTATATTATAAGAAATAAAATCCGTCCAGGCGTTGGAGAATCTTACCTACTCGACACACATACAGACATACTACATAGGTAAATTAATTTGTATGAATATACCTACATGTAACTAAAGCCTCTCTATAAACACATTTTCCACGAAGAAGCATTTAAATCTTCAGTCAATATAGCAGGTTTTGCTCAATATGATCTTTCTTGTTCAACTCTCCTACCTATATCTAATCAAGATTTGGTCGGCCTTTTATTCAAAACTTAGCTAGGCAGGTAACATTAGTAGGTAACGGTAAATTCTATTATTGGTATGTAGTTTATGAAACCATTCTCTTTTGTGCAAATGTATGCTAATTCATCAAGTACTTTCGAAACATCCGATTCATTCGAGTTATCGTTCAAAAGCCGTGTAATATCTTATCGACACAATCAAATACCCTGGCTCAGTTAATCGAACAAAAGAGAAAAAATGAATTACTTACTTCATCAAAAAACTTTTTCCGCAATTCGTCGTACTGCTTTTGAAGTTTTTCTATTCGATATTTGTAGTCTTGAATCTCTCCTTCGTACGCTGACAGTGTAGCTGCAAAGATCTGTCGACAACAGTCATTTCAATTCAAGTAAATCGATGTTTGACGATGAAATTAGATTTCATGTACTTTTTTATAAGTACATCAGTAAAGATATCTACATTACATGGCTATTATGTCCACTCATTCATCCCACTGGAAGAATAATTAGGTCAGCCCTAACAAATTCGGATTGCTGTTCTTCCTATCTGATTAAAAGATTGATACATGTGACTTCAAAGGATTGTGGATTGTGCTTTGTCCTCTGATAATGAATCGAAAACCATGTTAGAAGTACTACGCTCAGTCTACTCAGTCTAACGGGGGGGGGGGGGGGGGGGGGGGTACACACCTCGCTTTTATAACAGTCTAACCAACTGTTACCAAGAACCGTTCAGGTGAGCGGGAGCAGTGTCACTCGACTACACTGCTGGCCCCTCCATTCGATCATCAGCTTTCACCAAGCTGAGTCAGCTCGTATTCTTGGTGCGCATAGCAATTAGTATTCATATGAATCATTATTGCTATATACCAATACCTAACCTATTGCTATCCTCACACATCCCTGCGGTATTTCTGACACCTTTATGGAAGTGTATTCAACAACATATTATAGAGGACACAGGCTAGTCAGATAACCTACCTTTCTTTTGGAGCACCATAAAAAAATAGGTAATAAAATGATCCCAGTGATTAAATTTTGCGTTATACTCATCCACCTTTATCCTAAAATAATAATTACAGATATAAGAATACAGTAGAGGCAGTAGAAAATGTAATCACGACAATCATTAGATTGACACACTTTCAAGTGCCCATTAAAATGAGTGAAAGATGGCAAGAACGGTCTTTCAGAGCAATGTCTCAAATTTGCCCAAACTAGATGTTTTATGGTTCTGAAGTTTTGCCAAGTTCGTTAGGCTTCGAGAACTACCCTTAATAAAGGGTCGGCAAAACTTTGTTCCGGGTTGTTCTGAATCTAGACGATGGGGAAGAAATTGGCGCGAAACTAAATACTGTACCTAACAGGCAAAACCAAGCTCGAAGACTTAGCAGTATCCATTACCTACCCCAAAAACTAAAAAAGTAGCACTTGTACTATACTATCTCACTGGTGCTGGTTGGAATTAGTTGTTTAGCCAACCATAGACTTCCATTGATGTATGGCCTCTAATTTTCTCATCGGTACCAAATCATTTTGATCACAGAATTTCACACTTTAGGTGATACGATTTTATTATAGTAAAACCATTTTTTATCGTACATTTATATGATCATATATCAAATGAACGTTACAATTATCATCGTCTAGTGGAAGTTTAGTGTAATGAATTATCTAATTTGTTGTTTTACATAGGTAGTTATTATCAGTAAACTCAAATGCCACGGGTCGGCGAAGGAGCAGAGAGGTGGAGTTCTTAACCGACTACAAGAATCTTTCGGCACACATTTTCCAACCCCCGCCAAGGCTCTGCGATTGTTCCCAATTAGGGAAAATTAAGTAGGTACCTAGGAACTCCAGAGCAGTAAGCTAAACGCTGCTATCGTTACAGTGAATTCCAAGATCAGAAAGAAGCAAGACTGTGAGACTGCTGTTGGTAAGCCTGCTCCTCCAGATAAGCTGATGAAGGAGGAAGAGGTACAGCAAGAAAATAAAAACATCATCAGATAAAAATGCCATGACTAAGAGTCAAGAATACATTGAAACAAAGTACCGAATTGATATTTTACTGACAAGAGTTAACCTACCCTATTTTCGTCAGTTTTATCCTTCAACGCCTTTTTCGTGCCATTCAATTCTTCTACTACGTCAGAACCTGGAAGGTTGATAAGCTTCTTCTTCATCTGGATGTAGACAGCTTCAAGATCTTTGAACCTGTCGCAGTAAGTACACAAAATAAGAATATATTCTAGTCCATTACGATCAAACCAGTGCTATAATAGTCATTCGCTAACTGAGTACCAACGTAAGTCTGTAATTACCTTTCTTTCTCCAACGCTCGATTCTCTATCTCTTTTAAAAGCTTTTTTTGAAGAATCTGAACCTTATCGATCAAATTTCGCTTGTCTGGATCTGTTCCCTGTTAATAAAAATGGAATCAGTCAACGACGCGTTCATGAATCTTTGTAAGTTCCAAAACGCTTATCTATATATTGTAGGCATTTGAAGGAATGTGGTACCCAAGCTAGTATAGCTCTTTGAAACTTCTTGTGAATAATGGGATCACCGAACACAATCACCAGATTGTTTTTTCTTGTCTTCCATTTACTCTTATTTCATTCGGATATCTCTAATATATGCACAAAGGGTGAATACAATTATATTAATTATAGTTCTTTTTACTCAAGATTCACCGGAGATCGATTGGTCTAAGAAGAAAAAATACGTAAAAGCAAAAGTAGGAACTCTTCTATCTCTAGTCTTTTGAGATTTGATATATTATGACTGCAATAACATTGACCTGTTCAACATGAACACGCAGGAATGAAGTTCAATTTATTGGAATTGAGTATTTCTCCAAAACCATCTAGGCATATCCATTTTCTGAAAAAAGTGGCTTTTAGCGGTTCTTGTCGTTTAAGTGGTTTTGGGTCGCAAAAATTGAAGGCTTTATGTCCAAACCGAAAGTTCAAGTCAAATTAACAGAAGAAGGAATTTACTTCCAAACCTACTTTCATTTGGCGTATTTTTCCATGAACTACCTTCCAGATAATAGAGCCAATTTCAAGAGCGCACATCTAAGAAAACTCGATCCCATCCACCCCAACTTTTTTCACAGTTGTACCACGTTTGAACTCAGTATAAGTAGGTCTCTAGTCAAAGAACGTGTCATTTTTCGGGTTTTGAGTTGTGTACTAAAAAATATCTGATATAGACGAAAAGTTCAGAGGTATACAGTGTGCGCCGACAATCCCAAGTTGAAAAATGTAATCACGATTCAAAAATCAGCACTCCTGTAAAATTTGCTAAAACAGATTATATTAGGCATTGGAAAAAAAACTCCTGAACTTTGTAGTACGGAACTTGAGCTCAAACCATGAAAAGCTTTGTGCTTACCTCTAAGACTCTCCACCGGTGGAAATTTATAGGGGTTTCCAATTCTTCTTGAAGGGCATGACATTTTTGTCTCTCCGTTGCTAGATCTCGGTTCAGGTGATAGATTTCGTGCCTCAAATCAGCCATGTTCTTATAGGTAGCTTGCAAAACTTGGTTTTGGTATCTGTCGAAGAAGCTATTCGTTACAAACTGGTATATTTTCTTGTGCGTTAAAGCTTATGGATACTCATTTGATACTCTGTAAATAGTAATATTATATAATGGCGGTACTTTTCGAACTTTCAACATTGTAGGCTGAATAAAATTGAAATACATCAGTAGTTAGTATACAAATCTGTAAATGCAAATGTTTATTTTATTTGTAGTGAAAAATAAGGGATACATTATGAGATGAATATCTTTTCGCTACGATTTTTGTGGGTGTGAAATAAATTTAGTGAATTATTTGTCCTAGCTATAATTGGTTGTCAAAGAGTTTATAGGATGATGATTGAACTTTTGGCGTTGGATAGTTATAGAGGACAATAGCATCGGTATTGACCTCTATAATTGCCTAATCATTCTTACCTCAGCCTTGTAACTTCCAGTTTGAGAAGCCTGATATCCTCAGTTCTTTCTTTGTACTGGTGCTCCCCTTGCCGGAGCATATTGTTCATCAAATCCACTTTTTCGTAGAGAAGTCCCAATTCCACAAGCCTCCTATCGAGCATCGTGTTAATTACACCCATCTCTCTCTGGAACTGTGAACGAATTAGAGATGAGCAAATATTAAATACAAATTAGCACTTGGTATTCTCAATTCAAGCTGCGTGTGAGACGAAGAATAATTACCCAGTACTTGAAGTTAAAACAACAATGTGTAATATTAGAAGTGTAATATGTAAACTTGCAACTATTCACGAATTTCGGATCCATCGAATAACTATAAAATTCAAAAAATCGTTATTTGGAATTTTTCACATGTTTGGTCAAGTAATTTTATAATCCAGGAACACGATTTTCCAAATTGGGCCAAAGAATTGAGAAACAGAGCGACAAAGTTCCTTATAAGCTTCAAAAACGCTGCAAATTACACAAAAGTTTACTATTTCTGTATTAGATAGCCCTTCTACGCAGATCACTGGTCAATAATAATTGTCGGCTGCTCGAACCAAATACGGAAATACGGTACATCAAATTTTGATTGATATCAACTAGACGGATTTTACAGAGTTTCATGATGTTAACTCCCTTTGAAACTAAAATGGATATCGCCTACACCTACACCAACTAATTTGTTTCCAAATATCAAACCTTGGCTTGTCTTTTCATTACAGCCCGTCTTTCTCTGTCATCATCCTTCTTTGCATTCTCATAAGTTCTTCTCAGAGATTCAAATTTGCTGGCTTCTGCTTTTAGTTCTTCAACTTTCTTTTCCAGCTTACTCTCGTGAAGAACTGTGGAGTTGTATTTCGCAGTAAGTTTTTTCGAAGCTGCAACATTAGAAAGAAGAAAAAAACCGTAATCACCGAATCCCATTGAAAATATAAAAATAATTGGTTTTTCTACACTTGGTTAGGTATTCGGTCTACACTAAAGCGTATTGGGTACCTACCTATCACGCGACTTCTGTCGACTATTATCCCAACAATATTTTATAAGTGAATCATCCAGTGAAAATATTCAAGATTTGAGATTATTCCAGCATTTAGAAATGGTGTGACCAAAGGATTTTCGGAGCTTGATGATGTTCAGAGCTTTGTGGTAGTATGATTAATGTAACAATATTTATTGGTAGAACCCTTCAAGTTCATTCTTATGAATTGTTTATTTGCAGAAATATCCATAGGAATTTATTTCAGGCACTTACCTAACTGCTCCTTTGTCAGTCGTTTGTCCCGAGCAGCCACCTCCTCTTTTAGCTGTTGAATCTGAGTAGCTTCAATTTTAGAAATTCGTTTTTGATCCTGAAGCATTGACTGTAAGCATAAGAAAGTTATCACGATGAGATTCCCTTACCAGTCTACATTGAATAAAATAGTTGTTAAAAAAGGTTTCGTTACGAATTTCCGGTTATAGTCAACATACATTGGTTTCTTGCCATTTCGCATGCTGGCTGTTTCTTTCTGCTTTTACCACTTCTAAATTATTCTTCTCCTTTTTCAATTGAGTCGCTTTGTACGCTACTTCCCTTCTAGTTATAATTAGCTGTTCTTCATATTGGTGAACGAGTTGCATTAGTTCCTCGACTTTATTTTGAAGTCTTTCCTTCTCTATCAGGTTCCTGATAAATCAAATATAATTACAGTAAGTATAAATAAAAATTGTCTATATAAAATATATATTGTCTTCAAATACAATCATTATACAGGGTGAAATTGTTTGTTTGGTATATTTGATCGTTGGTAGCTGTGTGAAAGTTTAAGGGTAGTTGGCACTTTTTTGGTCGAAAAAACTCAATTGTCTAAAACCTTTGTTTACAAAACTACACGTGGAACAGAACGCTATATAAGAATTATTTGAAAATTCTTGCTGGAAGTGTTTCAGTCTAATAATTCGACTAGTGCATGCCCGCTCAGTAGATGGGATCGTCCTCATCTTCCGCAGCAAACAGATCTTTCAGTACCATGAAATATCATCAATAGTACATCGCTGATTAGTCTTCTGCCTTCTTTTTCTTATTCTTCTGCTTTCAATAGAATATATATGTCCGTACAATAGCCATGATGAACTAGAAAGCGTTTTGATGCCGACGATAGGACGTCATATTAGGAAAGCGTCATATTTGAAGTACCCCCTCCCTCTTGGGAAGTCCGAAAAATTTTGGATTTTTTTTCTTTTTCTGATTTCTATTTGCTTAAAACTTAGTATCAGGCACCTCATCTACGCTTTCCAAGTTGCATTTTGATATCTCAAAAATTGTGGGTGAAAATTAGGGGGGGTTACTTCTCTTGAGAAAAAAGCTCAGATTTCATTCTGTTTTGGCTCAGGTCGGACCTTGATATCGCTGGTCTTTCTCCGTGTTTGATTAAAACAAAAAGAATAGGGCGCATCCCATCTAATTAGGTACCTAACCATGAGAAATAATATGATATTTGTCCGATTGATCTGGGGTCTTTGACGTCTACATGAAAAAGGGATCCCTTAATTCTTTTGAGGTGTGTATATGGCGGTAGACTGAGTAGGGCCTAAGGAAAGGAACTGAAGATGACCTACTTTTAGAACGTTCTCATCGAAATGGATTGTGGGATTTGAATGGAATTTAAGGAATCTATCCTATTGGAATGCTCACAAAAATCAAGCAAGTAGTGGAGGGCTGAATGACGAAGCAGAAAGGCGGCTTTATGGAGCATCGCTACCGCACGGATCTAATAAACATGGTGGATCATCCTAGAATGGGAAGTCGAATGGCAAAGTCCTGTATTTATGATCTTTCTAAACTTGTAAAAGGCCTTCATCTTTCTGAATCAAGGTGTCATGTGGCAAATCCTTTAAAGGTATCTCTTTAAATAAGATCAGAAACCTTATAAAGCGATATAAAGAGGGACATTATAAAGAACTCATATAATGGATATAAGTGTCGCACTGTCCATGAGGAGCCGATAAATATTAAGACAAGTTTGGAACAAGGATAAGTCGTCTTGCCCATGCTCTTCATTGGTGATCTATACAGTATTACGCGATCTACGCTTGGCGGACGAACGGGTGGGAACTGGTGGGACAGGGAAGTGGGAACCGAAACAGAGGCACGAGGATTTCGGCCTTCCTGCCCAGCAGTAGTAGGTACACGGATTTACAGGTTGAGCTACAGTTTTTAGCAAATTTAATTTACTCATCTAGGTTTTAGGCAAACAATAATAAAATGTGGCTCTTCAGTATATTTTCATTTTGAAACAGTTAAATACTTGATGTGACCACCACGGTTTGATATGACGTCCATTATAGGTACGTTTTTGCGTTGAATCAATTAAAACTTCAAGTTTTCTTTAAGTTTTGGACTGTGGAACCTATGTGCAATTAGCGCGCATTCTGCCCTCTTTTTGAGGAGCCCTGATCAGCTGGGTAATCTCTGATTCTAATTTCTTCCGTATTCAACCTGAGACGCTGAAATTTTAAATTGAGCTATTAGGAAACTACTGGGTTACAATGGGGTCGTACGAAGAACCCTCGATCACTTGGATGAGCTCTGAGGATAATTTATTACCTATTGAACATGCAATACTGAAATTTGAAATGGAGCCTTTATGGGGCTGCTGAGTCACAGTGACATCGTACGGAAGACGCCTGATCAGCTGGATGACCTCTGAGGATAATTTTTTTCCCATTGAACCTGCGATATCTCATTGCGACATGAAGCAAAATAGTATGATAACGTCAAGATCTTACTATGTTTCTTAGGCGTACTATCACTAATATTTCCATCGAAATAGTAAAAAAAAATCTAAATAGAAGCCGTGATAATCACAACAGAAATGCTAAAAAATGAGCATTTTACAATGGTAACATTGCTATTCTTTCCTTCCTATTCTTCCTCTTGTTTTCATTCATGCTCCCAAACAACAACCACCGTCATTGATGTGGGTAATTGGTAGGAAAACCAATTTCGTATTGAAAACATCTCAAAACAGTTAGTAGTGAGTAAGTTAATTCGAACAACACTGTAGATTTACAAAGCCGAATTACCAGCCACGATGGATTTCGTAACTACGTCCACTTTCTCAAGGTGAAAACACAGTTGAGTTAGTGGGATAATTCGTCTAACTGAGACTGAGACTGTAACCATCAAGAATGGGTCGATGGAAGGTGTCAAAGAAAAGCGAATGTCAAAAGAAGGCGAATAGTGCATTTGTTCTGCTATACCCACCAGTATGAATTAACAGCAACCTTTCAAATGAAAGCAAGATTCGGATTATCAACAAAATTGACAGTCCATCTGTACAGCAGCAAAACGTTTATAACCCTTCTGACAGGGTGCCCGGAACCCAGACCCCGACTAACTATATACTGACGCCTAGAAATACTCGTAAAAACAATAAATGTTGAGGTAACTTTGCGGTGCCATTCACGTATGTTCGAACCTGTTCACTTTCAGAGGTATGAACATTATCAAAGACTTCTAATGAACGAGAAACTGTTAGGTTAATGTCAATCCGTTAGAAAGAAAAAAACAAGATTAATCAACCGTTAAAATATCAAAAGCATACCTAATAAAGTTGTGTGACGCCTTCCAACATGAATATAATAGCTGTGTTCCAAGCACCGCGAGTTCATGAAGTTTTTGGAACTGGTTCGGCGCCGAACCTTATGCGCACGTGAATCGTGTTCCAAGCGTTTCAAGTTCAGGAACTCAACACTCGCTTAGGTGTTCCCACCGCGTCGGGTTCATGAACTGAGTTCAGTGAGTTCATGAACTTTTCAGACCTGCTCGGGGGTGGAGTTGAGAACTCGAACTGATGGAAACCTTTCTGAACCTTCCGAAAATTCATTTCACCACAAACCTTCACGCTAAATGCTTTGTTATTAGCCTACTTGATGCTTGTTGTGTTATCGTTTTTCACATCTCTTTTTCAATTTGCTTCATCTAATAATTATTACAACCGTCAGTTTTCTTTTATCAGCTGCCTACACATAGATAGAAAACATTTGTTTAAAAGGGTAGTTGGTAATTTGCAGGCAAAGTCAAAATAATGTTTTTCTCGTACGCACTTGGCCCAATCTACCTTACTTGAAAAAACGTCGTGTTAGCACTTTTTTTTTTTTTTTCCTTTTCTCAATAAAGCCTTTGCTCGAGGGATTTTGATGAAATTTTCAACAGTTACTCTTCTTCTAGGTAGGAATGACATCCCATACCCTTCATAACTGGCAAAATAATCTGAGGGTGGCAATAAGCAAATAACCTTCAAAAATAGTTGAAAATGCCGTTTTTTTTTTTTTTTTTTTTTCTGTTTTTTTTTTTCGTCTTTTAGGCCTTATTTTCAAAATGCTTAAAGGATTTCGATGACGAGGAGGTTTTCACGTTACTAAAGACGACGCTAGCGCTGGTTGGTGCATTGAGGTGACAAGTGAACTATAATGTTCCCACCGACGGGTTCTTGAACCTAAAAGTTTCGTGAACTCGTGGAACCCATCTGAGTTCATGAACTCACGAGTTCATGAACTCAGACGGTGCTTGGAACACACCTAATGAAAGCTGACATTACCTAATTGAATCTACGTACCTACTAATCTACGCAAGTATAAATGCAATTTTTGAGTACTTTTTCTTTCAATTTCATAGTTCTATTAATTATTCGTTCGCCACATCAAAAACTAGACTACTGTGAACTGGGTGTTTTCTAGTTTTTTCTTGTGTCTACTGTTTTTTTAGTATATCTAGTGTAGTTTAAATATTAGATTTTCCCTAGTAATATACTAAAACTGGAAATCAAAACGGTTTCTAGAAAAACAGGGCTGTGAACAATATTCCTGAAATAAATGCTCAACAACCTACCTTTTCTTTTCACGTCTGAATGCATCATTGAGACTTTTCTGTTCTCGTAGATCTTGACGAGCATCAGTGAGAAACTGATCGATTGCTTTGAAAGCTGCTGATTGCGATTTCAATTGTGATTGCAGGTCTCCGTTCACACCTATGGAGCACATTTCACTGATGAACTACCTATCTATAACGTAATTGGCAATATTGGCATATATGCGTTGTGTAATTGAATTAGAATGTTAAACTAAATTTTGGGAGTTACTGCAAGCAACTGTGTTTCATGTGTGTACGGTAGTAAAACCTAGTAAGTAGGTATGTAGTAATCAGGTAAAATCATTTGAATACATGACAACATAACCGCAAATAGTTACATTATTTTCAACAATTTAGCACTAAACATGGATTATAATTTGTATTAATTCATATTTGACTTATTTTATTTATTTATTTTTTCAACAAGTTTTGATATTGTAGCTGATACTTGATTAATAGCGAGATATAAGCAATCCTCGAGGTATATTAACCTAATTTAGTAGTAGGCTTACTACTTACAATCAAAAGAAAAATGAAGTTGACTGTGGTAAACGGAGGGAACGAATTGGAGGTTTTTGGTTCGTGACTATGATAATAACGAAATTGTAATGATAAATTATAAACAATAATGAACCTTTGTAATCGTAAAAAAAGTTGAAGAAGAAAACCCCCTCAAAGTTTTTTGGTTAACGTTTTAAGATGCGTTGAACCCGAAAATTGATTAACACCTAATAGTCTCCGCCGAAAGAGGCTGTTCACCGAAATTACTGGACCAAAGTTCTTGTTTCAAAAATAATAAATCTATGGGATCTAGTTGTGACTGAATCCTTCGCTTCACTCTAGATCAACCCTAAAGGATAAAATTGAAAAGTTAATTATTAAAAAATTCAGAATCTCAAAACTTTCGAAGCAAGAATAGCCATTTATTCTTTTTTTTATTGATAGACATAATTCCATATTACAAATGAGCCCACCCGGATCGCTGAATGTTCGTCCATTCAGTATTCCCCTTAGGGCAAGAAAAAGATTGCCAACATGAGTGGAGAACTGGTGTAGACAGAGTAAAAATCACCTAATAACCTACGGTGATCCAACTGATATAATTTCCGTTATGTACCATAGACTCGGTTTATTTTATCTACATAACAGTAAACCGCTCAGAATGGTAATACAGGAATAAAAAATATTGCGTAATGATGTGCAGCGTTTTGATATTGCTGCTCTTCAAACACATTTGTAGTTTTGCCCTCATTAGTGAGTAATGAATGTCTAATGTAAAATCTTACAAAAACCACCAAGTAGGTAACGGGTTTTCAAACGGTCTGGTAAAATAACAATTTTGTTCTGATTTAGTACAGAGCAATTCATGTTGGGTTGTG